>NQLW01000048.1:3803828-3818978 GCA_002312845.1 Kalanchoe fedtschenkoi
TGCCATGCCAGTCAAACCTATTGTGAAAGATTTGCAGCTGAAACCCCGCCAGTTGTTTGCTGCTGGACAAACATTGCTTCCAATACATCCATACCACCTCAACTCTGTATGCCATCCCACCTTTTAACATTAAATGCCCTCTCATGTCTCTTTCTTGGATCTGCTCTCTCCAAGCGTTTTTCTTCTCTCTCTATCTCTAAATCTATGTGCAGCACAAGCTGTGTAATTCTACTCTATTCTTCGTTTTCCAGCAGCTACTTGCATGTATGTACATTTGCAGCTTGTGAAATAAGTAAATAAAGATGAGAGGTCAAACTGAGTGGTGGGTACTGTTTCTTTATTCTCCTCCAGATTGGGAGGCATGAGAAAACACAAGTGGAACCACCACCAGTGTCACAAGCATCCTTAAGAAAAGAAGGTTTAAGAGTTCGTTTCACGGAGACAAGATTGTCTGCCTTCAAACTCATCCTATTTCATTTTTTTTATATTTTATACTTTTTATTTCATTTCTTTAAAATTCATTTTTCGCAAAATACTATTTTATGAAAATTTTCAGTGCACTTAATTTGAGCTTATTAATTAGCTCAGCATAATCTTCAAATAATTGACGTTTAAGGTCTATTCTCTCTGTTTGGATTGAAGACTCAACTCAATCTCTCCTTATTATAAAAATTATGAATTCACTTTGGGGAAATAACCTTTTTCTATCCAATGAAAATTTGATTAAATTTCATTTAATATAACGGAGCCGATTACGTAAAATCTTCAAATCAACTTCGTTGAAAGCCATAACAGACAGTGAGCTAGCTGTATCATAAATGAATGCATGGGTCCATATTTCATCTTGCTTTTTCAGCCCTTGTTTTGGTGAAGGGTGAACCCTCACAGCCTACTTTTTGAAGCTCCATTTGGATTTTTCTCTTTTGATCGAGCATCACTATTATTCTATCCACCACTATGCAGTAGTTAACTGTGTAGCTGGTTTTTGGTTTTTCCCATCGGTTTCCTGTATTTGGTGTTTCTCTTTACTTTAATGACCTTCAAAAAGGGTTTGTAGTCATCCCTTTGCCATGAAAGTTTTTCTGGTATTATCAGACTTGCTTTTTCACCAAATCCCTTCAGAGACAACTTCCTTCGTGCACCTCAATATTTGCAACTATACCCCTTATAGTGCTTGTCAATGCTGACTGACTGAACCCCTCCGATACTATTGTACTACAACACAATTATAAAACCCTTTTCACGCATGGATTAGAAAGTCCAAAAGGCTCAAACTACATGTCAGAAAATAGAGCTGTTAAATAGACATGTCGGATGGGATCCATTTTCGTATTGATCAGTTTAAGAGTGTAATATTATGTAAGAGATTACTCTGGACGTAATACAGTTTTGATAAATGTGTTAGAATATCTGATGTAAATCTGTTTTGATATTGGGTGTTACCATATTTAACTCATTTGATTTTTTTATGTTTTAATGAATTAAAATAATAAAAATTATTTAATAATTTTACATTTCTAATTTTTCATATAATAAATCACTTGTAAAAATACTCTCTTACACAGCTCCATCATTACAGTTACAGATAGGGATGTAATGATTCGGTTCGGTTCGATTTTTAATAAAAAAATCAAATCAAACCGTTAGTAATCGGTTTGAAAGATTTGAAATCGAACCGAACCGTTAATTGAATCAAACCACATGGTTCCATTCGGTTCGGTTAATTTTTTGATGAACTTTATTGACTAATTTAACTACTAAATAGGAGAGTTTTCATATAAAATCCTAATTTTATTCGCTTTGGATTGGTTCGGTTTGAAAAAAATTAAAACCGAACCAAACCAAACCATCAGTTATCGGTTTTTCAAAATTTGAAACCGATCAACTAACATTCCAAACCGAACCGAACTTATCGATTCGACAATTTCTTGATTTTTATTTAAGTTACATGGTTATGATAACTAAAAGTAATTTTAATGCTCACTTTAATAAGTGAATTAAAAATCTTAAAAAAATATTAAATCAAACTAAATTAAATCTAAAAAATAGAATTCAACATAAAGTTGATTAAACTGAAATGAACTCAATTAAACCACCCTAGTGAGGATTTTTGGGTAGTCTTCTTGATATGTCTATTATCAATATTTTATGCATCCTTTTGGGCTCTAATAACTCCATGAGGAGAATCTGCTTTTTACCATCTCCCATCATTTCTGGTTTTCTGTTTCATTCTCCTTTCTCTCACTTTTCTCCTCTCTCTTTCTTCCTTTATGACTCATCTGAAAAGGTTGTCACTCTCACTTTACATAGTACTCCTATTAAGAACGGTTTATTTAGTACTTACCAGGCTCTAGGGCTTGTTTAGCTACCCGATATACCAAAAAAATTGAAACCAAAGGTGTGGTACGGGTACACGAGACGTGTACACGAGGCAGATTCTAAGTTCTAGCTAAGACATGAATGTTGGGATACCTGCTTCCTTTTAAGATAAAAATAACCCTAAACTTAAGAAAAGATCATGATTAAGATACTGCGTGTTAAGATCAAAGATGCATCTTGAGGTGTAAAATATTGAGGCAGCCCCATGTGTGGGTATGGCATGCCAATTGATAAACTTGAATCTTAATAAAGATTTGGATTCCCTTAAAAGGCCAACATACACTTTTCCAGAGAAGATAGGACATTCCATCCCTAAAAGAAAACAATGTCTATCACAATATTCTCTTTGACAAAAACCAATGCACAACTTAACCTTCAAAAAGCCACCATTAAATATTCTGTGATATAGACATTCAATAGTAAAATAAATAGGGAAAAATCTAAAAAGGAATCTAAACTATCATCACTTATCCAATTGCATTCAGAACTATCACGATTTTTAAAAAGAGTGTGATGAAAAAAAAACTGGATGATTTCGAATGATGCTTAAGACCAATTTGTTTGATTTCTTATATAAAATAGATCTTATTAAATTTGTTGAGGATTATGAATGATTGAAATGAAAAGACGTCGTTTATTTATGTGTGCAAAATGATATTATTTAATTTGATAATTAAACAATGTAATTTTCGCACACGATCTATGTCTTGTGATAATATTAGTTTATGAGTGTAATGAAAATCTATTTTTTAGAAAATCAGTTCATTTTTTTCATCCCATCTCTTTTGAAAATCGTGAAGTTCTGATTGCAATTGGGTAAGTGGTGATAAGTTCACGACCCCTTTTGGGGATTTTCCCAAATAAATATTAAGGAAAAACAGTAACAAGGGATATGAATTCTATCATTACTTTCTTAGTTATGATAAGAAACCATGCAGTGAAAATAAATTTTAGATGATATGTAAGATCAATTTATTTGATTCATTAAATATAATTAATCATGTCAAATTTGTTGAAAATTATGATTGATTGAGTATGAAAAGACACGTCATTTAATTTAAGTGAACAACTAATATAATTTAATTTGATAAGCAAACAATATAATTTTTGCAAACAAATCTTATTATTATAATAATAAATAATTTATGAGTACAATGATAAATTTTATTTTATAAAATTTTATTTTTATAGTAACATTAGCTTTTGACTGTTCTCTTTATTTTACTACTTTTATCTTATATATATAATCTTATTCTGTCTTTTCTTATTATGTATATTAGTTTATTTTATCTTATTACGTCATATCGTATTTTAGAATTAGATAAACAATAATCTTATTTATCATTATATCTGATCGTATATTATTTATCTTACTTTACTACCTATATAGTCTTATATAATCAACTTTGTTTTATCTCATTTTAATCTAAAATCAAATAAAATGAAAAATTGGCTTATGATGCACGCATGGTCATGTGTAATATAATACTTGGCTTTTTATAATAGTTTGATATTTATGTCATTGACAGTGTCTTGGACTCTAATCTACAAGCACATATTGCTTGTAATACACTCTCATGTTGGTGCATGTACGGTGGAGGGATGATAGCAGCATGCTTAACCTTGCTAAACATAATCCTTCAAAGTTAGTAACCAACAACATCATGTGATTAATCCAATTAAGAAGATTAATTTGTATCAACTTTAAAAACACACTATCTCACTTTAAGCTTTTAAATTCAGACCATCAAATCTTGACTGGTGATAGAGTTAATAATAGTACATTTTCATCAGTGTGATAACACATTAATTAAATTGCTTGATTAATATTAAACCTTTGTAGTGTTAAAAAAGTGGGTTTGATATGATCATCATGCAGGCATGCGCACATATGTAACTTCTTTTGAAATCACACATGCATCCAAAAAAAGGGTTCATCATTTCATAAAAACCTTTTCCTTTATTCTCTCTTTCGATAAAGTTAATTATTGCTTCTTTGTAAAGTTTATGCAAGTGAAACTAAAGTAAGTGGAAAGAGATTAGGAAGAGTTTCACTAAACTAATGAACAAAAAGCAACTCAAAGGATTCTTTGATTTATTTCTTTTATCTGATCCACAAAAGATAGGATATGTTACTTTAAGTATAGCTCCTCCAAAATATTATTAAAGTTGGAGAAATATTTAGAGAGTTGATCTTAGTAAGGTATCAAATGAAAGCATCCTGAAATTGGGAGCAGAGAACTTCTATTAAAGTCGTCCATTCATTTGATTGGTCCGTTAGTAATCAAAAGAGCATATGAAGACAGTGCAAATTAAATGATTTATATATTAATTTTTTAAATTATAAATTCATTTATAGTAGTTATCATTAATCCTTATAAAGTTAAAATCAATATAGGTGAGGCATTTTATAATGGGTGTTACATATAACACTTTCTATAAGTTTTTGTTAGATTTTAAAAAAACCCAACAATATATTATGCACTTAATTACATAAGCTTGATTTAAACTATGTGTTGGAACTTCCTGTAAGTTGTACTTGCAAATACAACAGTACAACAAGTTTTGGTATCTAAACAACGAGATTAGTAATTAATCAAGAAGGGCATAAATTACTAATTAGGTTTTTCGGATGAAACCCTGGCCTGCTAGTCACAAATGAATATTGTTTCTGTTGGCTCCGGAAATAAGTATATTTTTTTTCCAAAAGACAATGGTCTTCATTGCAAACGCTTTTCTTTTCTTGTTGTATATCTTGAAGTCTCTCTTCACTATAGCTAGTGGCATACCTAATATTCTATTTTGAGATGAAACACACCCATTTCAATCTTTTTGCTTGATTTGTGCTTCTCTTCAAACCCTTTATTCTAAATCTATCAGATTCACGAGTAATAAATGTTGGAGGACTCAAAAGTCTACTTAATTACTTTGAGTGCAAGATGCTATCAATGAACTACTAAAGCCTTTTTGAAAAGTTCTGGCTCCAAATCCCCTCCTCATTTATAGACCCTGCTGCTATTTAAATATTCCTGATTCATAAGCTACAATATCTGTTGTTGCAATGTAATTGCTTGTTCCATGTTTGACATCTAGTGATCACTCTTTTGAAATTTCAACATAGTTTACACTACATGGCACTTGTGGGGTTTGGCTGCTTGCACTAGTGTAATAAAGACATTATATGAGGGCCTTGTTTTAGCTAGCTTATAGCTAGTCTCAATGATTTAATTCTCATCATTCAAACTTTTGTGTGTGTGTGTGAATAATTAATCGATGCTTTCCCTTCACTTATAATCATTATAATCTCTCCATCAAGTGGGAATGATTTATGTTTTATAGTTTACATTATGAATACACACAAGTAGATTGACTATAAATAAATTTCAGTGTGTAGCTTTTAGTGATAAGAATGGACTTCGTTTTCGAATATGACTATCTATCTTGACATATTTAATACGCGTCTTAATTAGTTGCAATGTCAATTTATAAAGTAGTGGAACCTAATTCAGTTTTCACAAGTCGTAATAATCCCTAAATCATGCTAAAGTGAACTTGGAGACTTTTCAAAATTGTGGTGTAACTAATGAACGTGTGGGGGCATATAATACAGTACTTTTTCCCACATCAAGGAACCAACTGATAAAAAGTGAAGAACGCCTTTTAGAAGAAGAATAGTAGCTTTAACAAATGCTATGCATATAACAAATTCAAAGTTGAAAATGTGTGTTAGGTTAGGTTACGTAGCATGTGTGCTCAAAAAGTTGTTTTTGGTCATCTTAAGTCCTTTTTGAAGTGGGTGGTGGAATCATTAGGGCATTATGCTCAATAATACGCGTGTGCTGGTGTCGATTTTCATTTTTGACTCAAAGTCAATAGCTGTTTATTCTTCTTTTTTTTAAAAAAAAAATTGTGGTCAGGGTCAAGGTCACCATTTTTTAATAGTAAAATTAGATTCGTTGCAAGTGAGTTCACATGCACTACATATCACCAAAGTTTGAAGACAACACTTCAATCACAAGACAACACCCCGTTAGTATTTTTTTTGATCTTTCTATATTTAATTTCATTTTATCATATAATTTCATTCTATCTCACATATTTAATTATAAAAAACATAGTTATAGACTACGATTATATCACACTAGCTGATAAGTCATGGTTTATTTTACAAAATTATAATTAAAAAGTTATTGTGTACAAACTGTGGTTAATTTACTTTCAAAATAAATCATAATTTATTGCGGTTTATCTAAATAAAAATGAATAAAAATAGAAAGAAAAACTAGGAAAATAAACACAAGCAATTACCTCTCATCCACAATTTTTTTAATTGCCCGCTTCGAAACACATGAGGAAAATTCAAACTCCAAAAATTAAAATTTTATTGAATATCACCCTGTATTCAGAAATTGAAACCACACCTTTAATGGCCTCACCACAATCTTACTTCCACCACATGATTTCTTTCAATTAAATCTCAGCCATCATCAAAAAATTTTGGATCAAGAGAGAAATTGTGATGATGATTCACATTATTATCTGAATCCATGCGCATATGATGCCCTATGTTGCCCTATGTTGCCCTCAACTTCTCAATCATGTAGCTAGTGAGATTCAAGCATATATAATTTTCTATTATTGATGTGCTGAAAATTTATTTTTTTCGGTGGTTAGGAGTGCTCACCTCAGATGTCGTTCATGCTCATTGCCGACCAGTTCACACACACCTTCAGTGTATTTAAATACAAAACGATATCAACAAACATACTAGAACCTACAATTTTAGGATTGTTAGACAGTCTCCACAACCATTACACCAACACCCAGTTAGTGACTGAAAATCTATTAATTTTCAACTACCATCACTAATTTGACGGTATAATATTATTCCGCTCAAAATTATCTTAAATCACATGTGTATAATAATATATAAGAGCGGAAAGAATACACCATCAAATTAAACTATCTCATATTATTAAGTTGTGCAGTTGTTATGGATCGACCAATCAAACACTCGATGCTAACATCATAACCCTAGCTTAAATGGGCTTACAAAAAGTCTCACACATTTCTAAAGTAACCCTTCTTTATCAGTTTAAGTATTCATCAAGCTGCCTGCTCTCTCATATTTGGCTGAATTTTAGAGGAATTAATATCTTTAACATACTTACTCTGTGTCTTTTTTATTCTCATTTATTAACAAAGTCTATTTTTAATTTTATTTATCATTTAACAAATTCAATACATATTTAATACTTTTACATATCTTAAAAAATTAACAGTATTAAAATCTCTTCAAATCATTTAATTATTTAACTTCAAATGACTAGTATTTTTGGATGGAGAGAAGAAACCTGCTGGTTAAATATTTTTGATTCTTCTATTTTGAACCATATTATCTTAGACTTTCTCAGTGAGATGCCAAAATACTAATATCAGCAATCTATTTAAAACCTAACATTATTAACCTACTTCAAATTCTTGGTGATCAAATGCGTGTGGAACAAAAATTATTGATAAAGAGAAAATTGAGTGAAAATGAAGCGTGGGAGTCAAAAGGTGGGAAAATATATATATGGTGATGATGAAGACTTTACAAAACATTGTTGTTTCTACATATTTCTTGCTTGTTACTCTCACATTGACGTGCCTTTACGCGTTTGCATGAACCCAAAAGGTACATACATACAGACACAGAGTTAGATCATGGTTAGTTCTTCATCTTGCTAACAATGAGGCTCTTCCCATCCCACCTTCCTCATCCATCTGCTTGATCACATTAAGCAATGGACGTTAGGCATGGAAAGTAACTTTTACCTAAGTTGTTAGCTAGCTAGCTACCTGTAATGAAGCTCAATTACGACTTTATTCGATTAGGGTTAGGGTTATACATAGCATTAGGCTGATATACAAGATTAGGTTAAGAATATTTGGAGGCGGGTTTGTTTGTTGTGGTTGCGGGTGTGTGATACCAAATACCTGATTGATACATATTTGCATACCAGAGAAAGCAATTGGAAAGGTGAAGGTAAAGTAAGCCATGCTTTGTTGCCTTTTTTGCCACCATTTGGGTGTGAAAAGTAGAAATTTGGTCCCAACAAAACAACAAACAAAAGCTCCTTTTCAATCTCCACTCAACTCTTATCCTGCCCAAATGAAGTCCAATCAAGTTAAACTTATTTACATTAAATTAATAATAATTATCTTTCACATTCAAAAATCACATGAATACGAATATATACGATTGAAGATGCGAGTGAATTGTAACTCGAGGGGTGGAAGAGGTGGAGTTAGCTTGAATTAAAGTTGAATAGTTTAAAAAAAATCATAAATTTCAATAAAAATATTTAATTTAATTCAAGTGGATTTCAAATTTTCTAACACAGTATGGCTGGAGTGATTCATGACGATTCTGGTTCAAATTCTCATCATTCGGTGTATGCGTTTAAATTTATATTAATAATTTAAAAAAAAAATAACACAAAGAGTGAGTGGAAATACACTAAATTTAACTTAACTAAATTAAACTGCACTATATCTGTATACATAAACTGAAAAATAAATTCTGAATTCAAAAAATTAATTAATCTCTGCTTAATCAGGCCATTAATCCGCCTATTTGAATCTTCACCTGGGTCAGCTTCAACAAGGTGAGCTAACATTGCCGGCCACATAATTTAATAATTCATGTTCCCATCAGTTGGTTCACCTTTTGGAAATTAATTATCTCTTTAATTCTATATTAATATTAATTAACCCCACTACAGACAAAATTACACAAACTGAGTTTTAGTGAAACACACACGTCTTCTCCAAAAAGTTGTTTTCATCCTCATCTGCCCATTTCTGCTGCTTCCTTTTCTTGAATGTAAAATAAATAAAATTAATTAATTGGAGAAACAAAAAGGCCTGTTTTAATTTTCTCAGTCATCTGATAAAACCAAACATCAAACAGCAGCAAGATGAATTCTTTGATGATGGAGGAGAGAGAAACACGATCAGCTGCAGGAACGACAACACCGTAATCTTGCGCTATTCCTTTCACATTCTCATCTTCATCTTCTTTCTCTTTGCTTCCAGTTGGGGTCTCATCTTTCCTTGTCCACCTCTGGAAAATCTCAAGTCAAAAGCTCGTTCAGCAATTTAAAAGTGACAGACAGATTCACAAATCCCCATCTCTAGAACCTCTCTCTACACGCGGATTGGATTTGATTCATCCATCGCCTTTTCATTTCGCTCCCTTGGGACCGATTTGGTGTGTGAAGTTGAGCTCTGGTAATTTCTCCTCGCCGGAATCCATGGCGGAGTGAGTGAAAAGATTCAACCTTTGGCGGTGAATTGGGAAACATGAGAAGTGGGCTGGCGACGATTCAGCAGACGTTGACGCCGGAGGCGTCGACAGTCTTGACACACTCGATCAGCGAAGCCGGCCGCCGTAACCACAGCCAGGTCACGCCGCTGCACGTGGCGGCGACTTTGCTAGCCTCACCGTCCAGCTTCCTCCGCCAAGCCTGCATCCGATCCCACCCCAACTCGTCCCACCCCCTCCAGTGCCGCGCCTTGGAGCTCTGCTTCAGCGTGGCGCTCGATCGGCTCCCGATGACCCAGTCGGGCTCCGACACCGAGCCGCCCATTTCCAACGCTCTGATGGCGGCTCTGAAGCGCGCGCAGGCGCATCAGCGACGAGGGTGTCCGGAGCAGCAGCAGCAGCCGCTGCTGGCGGTGAAAGTGGAGCTCGAGCAGCTGATCATCTCCATCTTGGATGATCCGAGCGTGAGCCGGGTGATGCGCGAAGCCACCTTCTCCAGCCCGGCAGTCAAAGCCGCGATCGAGAGGTCAATTGGCGGCTCGTCCAGTTGCGTCAACAGCAGCAACCTCTCATCCTCCTCTGCCACTTTAGGCTGTTTCAGGCCTGGTCCTGTTCCCAGGAACAACAACAACAACATGTATCTCAATCCCAGGTTGCAGGTCGGGCAGCCTGCCCAGATTCAACTCGGGCAGCAGAATGTCACTCTGGGTGGTTCGCAATTCGGGCAGCAGCACAAGGTCGATGAGGTGAAGAGGATCATAGAAATCATGTCCAGAAACGAAAAGCGCAATCCAGTGCTGGTCGGCGATTCGGAGCTGGATTCCGTCATGAAGCAATTCTTTGCGAAAATCGATCACAACGAGTTAAATGAGACGCTGTTGCAAAATGCCCAAGTGATCCATCTTGAGAATCAAATGATATCTGATAGATCCCAATTGCCCGAAAAGATCAATAAACTGTGCGAATTGATATTCGATAAATTCACTACTGGTAACAATGGAGGTGTGATTTTGAATTTGGGAGATTTGAAATGGATGGTGGAGCAGCCAGGGAACGGCGGGGTGCCAGGGTGGACAGCGGCCCAGCCGGTGGTTTGTGAAGTGGGGAGGCTGGCTGTGGAGGAGGTGAGGAAGCTGTTAGGAAGATTCGGCCGCAAGTTATGGCTGGTTGGCACGGCTACCTGCGAGACGTATTTGAGATGTCAAGTGTACCATAACAGCATGGAGACTGACTGGGATCTGCAGGCTGTGGCTATTGCGGCCAAAGCTCCTCCTCTCCCTGGCCCATTCCCTAGGTGAGTTGCGCTCCTTGCCTCGATTCAGTTAGGAGTTCTTTGCTTGGAATGATAACATATTTTTTCGATAGTCTAGGGAAGCTAATATATTTCGGTTGTATTTTCAGGCTTGGGACGACTGGGTTCATGGGCGACTCATTTCAGCCGCTGACCCCGATGAGGAACCTTACAACGGGGATCAACGGATTTCCTAGGCCACTGTCCGAAAATTTGGATCCTGCCTCAAAACTTACCTGCTGCCCGCAGTGCAGGGAGAGTTATGAGAAGGAGCTAGCGAATTTCATGTCCAGAGAGTTCGAGATCTCGTCTGCGGAAACTACATCAGTGGCAGGGAAGGCTCCATTGCCAACGTGGTTACAGACTGCTAAGACCTCTGACTGGCAGGTACAGGTACGGCGATCGCCAGCGCTTTCAATCAAGTACAAGCGCTTAGTTTCGAATTAATCTGAAATTGCTCGATTCTGAATTTTCAGGGAAAGGAGTTGGAGAAGTCGCGAAAGCAGAAAGTTGAGGAGTTGACGAAGAAGTGGAATGAAACATGTTCGCATCTCCACTGCAGTTTGAACAATATTATGCTTGGCCCCGAGCGCCTTATCAAGCCCTCGACTCCTTCCATGGCAGGCTTGCTTAATCCGAAACTGCTCAATCCCAAGCTAGTGGCTCAGCAGCATACTTTCCAACCCAAGTTGCAAGCTCAGCGAAGTTTCGTCGAGACGACATTGCAACTGAACCCAACTTTAGCACCTTGCCAACCTCTCACTGGTGCCGAGCAGGCTGGACCAAGCCCCCCTACAAGTCCCGTCAGAACCGAGTTGGTCCTTGGCAGAAGTGCAAGCCCCGAGAAGAATCAGAACGAGGCGGCTAAGGATTTTATGTCATCTGATCCGCAGAATAACGCTTCGATTGAAATGCAGGCGAACAAGCTCTTGAGCTCGTTGCTTGACGCTGACTGGCTGAAGAAGCTGATGAAGACATTGACGGACAAGGTGTGGTGGCAACGGGAGGCAGCGGCGGCCGTGGCTACGGCTGTGGCACAGTGTAAATTGGGAAATGGGAAGCAGGGAGGAGCTGGGTCGAAAGGGAACGTGTGGCTTTTGTTCACGGGTCCTGATAGAGTTGGCAAAAAGAAAATGGCGGCCGCTCTGTCCGAGCTGGTCTGCGGCCTCTGTCCGGTTGTGATCTCGTTTGGTTCACATCGGAGCAACGAGAATGCCAACGCAAGTTCCCGTGGGAAAACAGCATTGGACAGGATAGGCGAGGCGATCAGGAGAAATCCGTTTTCGGTCATCATGCTGGAGGACATCGATGAAGCTGATATGCTGATCCGCGGCAACATAAAGCGGGCCATGGAAAGAGGCCGCATCGCTGATTCTCACGGCCGTGAGCTGAGTCTCGGAAATGTGACCTTCATCCTGACTTCAAATTGGGTTCCGGAAGATTTCAAAAAGTCGTCCAAGAGCCACTTCCACGACGAGAACAGTCTGATGGCCGCAGCCGGAGAAAATTGGCAGCTGAAGCTGACAGTAACTGAGAAGACCGGTAAGCGGAAACCCAGCTGGGAAACCGATGAAGAACAAGACGAGAGATGCACCAGACCCCGAAAGGATCTGAACTCGGCCTTATCCTTCGATTTAAATGAAGCCGTACAGGACGGCGCAGATGATGATGAACGAGCCAATGGCTCTGGTAACTCTAGCGATCTCACAGCGGACCACGACGTGGAAGAGTCAGGCAACGTAAGAGCCCGGTGCTCGTTCATAAACCCAGCCACGCGCGAGCTCCTGGCCAATGTGGACAGAGCCGTGGCCTTTGACCCGGTTGACTTCAGCAGCATCCGTCAGCGGCTAGCCAGCTCGATCACAACGTCATTCAACGCGATCATCCGCAACAACGCCTCAGCGTCCATACAAGTCAAGGAGGAAGCGTTGCAGAAAATGGTGGGCGGAGTTTGGGTCGGCCAGACGACTCTGGAAGAGTGGCTGGAAGATGTATTGGTCCCGAGCCTCCAACAGCTAAAAACGCAGCTGCAATGTCATGACTCGGAGCGACGGATGGTCGTCCAGCTTGAAGTTGACAACAATGCGAGCCAGCTCGGGCACCAGAAGGTCCACGACTGGCTGCCGAGCTCGATCAGGGTGGCCGTATAGAGAGGGGTACAATTTTACATCCATTTTTCTTTTGAGGCTTCACTCCATCCATGCATCTGTCAATCTCTGTAGCGACATGGTCAATAATACAGAATCCACTTTGAATAGCAAAACATGAACTCAACTGTTTTCCTACAGCTTACAAGTAGCAATACATTACTGCTTCTGAAATTAATTTCATTTTTCAAACGGACAAGCGGTTAAAGTGTCTCTACATTAATGATCCACAAATCACGTGATCAACTGTTTTCACGTACAAATTTCTTATACTTCAAAAATAATTTTTTAACCCAACCTAATAATATACAAAAAGAAAAACTTAATTATGAGTCTTTGCAATTCGGAAGAGAAATCGTTTTATAACCCTAGATAGTGTTGTATCCGAACAACTAATATCCCATTGTCAATTGTCAGATAATTAAATTACTGGCTAACAGGGGTGGTGACTTCCGTCATTCGTAAGATTTCAGATTTAAATATTATACCTATTGTAAAATAATAATTATTAAATTACTCATGTCATGAGAATTATTACACAACTCAACAAAGGGTTATTTAGTAAGATCTGGGTGTTCCCCTTGCCAACAAGAAGAAGTGAATTGTCTTGTATATTATTTTTAAAAGGTAAATTACAAATACAATATCTGTATTTTTATCTGATTTCAAATCAGGTATCGTACTTTGTAAAATTTTAATTTAAGTACTCAAAGACTAATTTTGAAATAAAAAATACTATAATTCATGGAATTAAGTACACCTACACTATAAATGAGATAGTATATTGCATATTGAGAATCCACAGATGAATTGTCAAACATTAAATTATTAGCCACACCATACTTAATAATAGTTCATAATGATTAATTATAGGTTTCAATTGTAAATTTAATTATTACACAAGGATTCTTCAATGTTCAAGATTAAAAGACCATGAGATTTAAAATTTAATAATAATATTAGTAATTTTTATAATGGTGATATTATATATCTCATTTTGTACATTATCCTTATTCTAAATGCCCATAAAAATAGCTTGATTGTTCCTAATCAAGTCCCTAATTTCAAAAGCAAGACGCAGTTATACACTTATACTTCTTTTATCTCCTTATTCCACTTATAAATGGCCAAACTCTTGTGCATGGACAGAAATCTAGGTGGATTTATATGTTAATAAAAATGATTAATTGATGTTATTATATGTAAAGTTGAAAAATTAAATAGTTTTAAAATCATGGTTTGTTATATGAAATTTTGATTTTTCAACTTGTTAAAGTTTTTGGACTGTGCATGTATTTTGCATAAGTTACATAAGTAGATCCAAAATGTAAGGGTCCATAAAATTTTAAGTCATCGACTATACTATACTTTGTTGAATTGTGTTAAATTGAGTGAAAATTTTGTAAGGTCAATAAAAAAGGAACGTTTATTTTGCTCAAATAAATTTAAAATATTATATCACAAATAGAAACTGATGTTGAATTTAGTAATAATATGCGAGAAGCTAATAAAATCAATTTAAATTAAAAAATGATCTTTCAAAACCTCTATGTCATTGGTAAAGAAAATATTGATCAAGAAGGTGTTGAACTAGCGATTTTAGGTGTTGTCTAATAATTTCAAAATCATTTTGATGATATCAAATTTACGCTAAGATACGTTAGAGTTGCACGTGGACTGACCCGATCGAAGAAGATGTATGTATAATCTGAAAAAAGAAAAAAAAATTGATGAAACATTGAATTGGTAGATGCAAGCCGAAGCCTCAAATTACTTGAAGATAATGAAACCATGACCCTTCACCAACTTATTAGAGTGCTACAACTACAAAAGTAATACAACTTTTGGGCTCTTCAAAAAGTCATCTCAAGACCTACTAAACAATTGTGATATCTATTCATTTCATTGAAGTGTTTCAAATTCAATACTCAAATGCATGCATACATACATTCACATCTTCGCCTACTAGCATTTCATTATTCAGAAACGGAAGAGAATTAAATTTTCAATTTGATTTCCTTGTT
>NQLW01000048.1:3830117-3843561 GCA_002312845.1 Kalanchoe fedtschenkoi
TATTCATAAAAGGCGGTATAAAAAGTTGTAAAATGCTGGAGTTAAAATAAAAGTAGAGTTTCTTTCAAAAAAATAAAAATAAAAATTGATTCACACTTTTGCATATAAAGCCAAACAATCACAGGTAGTGAGAGGTACACATGCATTTGATTCGAGTAGAGAAGTCATGGCGGCATCCTTGAGAGTTATAGCTTCTCTAATTGTCGTCCTCTTTTGCTTTATGCCCGTCATTCTGGGCACTGAAGTTATTGAAATAAAGGATCTTGATGCTCCTGAGATTAAAGCCCTTGCTCAGTTTGCATGGGACGAGCACGAGAAAGTCTCCCATGGGAGCCTAACAGTCATTAAAGTGTTGAAGGGATGGTATCAAGAGCTTGAATCCGGAACTAATTAAGTATGACCTTGCATCCTCTGATGAAAAGAAGAGGCCTCAGAGATACTTCACTGTCGTCTTGGTGAAGCTTGACAAGTTACTTCATTTCCGTGGAGAAAATGAAAACTAAATCTGAATATTATTGTCATTCTTATGAATTTGGAGGTGCGAAATTTAATCTTATGATGAATTGATAAGCAATGTTATACTAACTGATTATTGCATGGTGTGTCTACTCTTGACTAGCATTTTGATGAACCAGTTGTGTGGGCCTATTACTTAAAACAAGGAAATATCAATTCATACATTAAGACATATATAAAACAGTTTTGGTTTATATATTACATTCTTTTTTATTCAGGAGAAAACCCTAAACTACTACAATTAGCTGAGATAATAGAAGTTTTATGTTGCTTTGACACTTTATAAAAATGTTTTGATAATTAACAACATAACAATCTGTAGCATTGCGGTAGATTCTATTTAATTTTAAACATGATTTTTAATTGTTGTATTTTTTTATTTTAAATAAATTTCTAAACCCTAAACCTTAAATCCTTCATCATAACTCTTAAACTATAATGCTAACGCTCCAAACTGTTGTAACACCTAAACAAAATCAAATCAACGTAAATCTTCGATTCCTTAAATCCCTTATATTTTTCTAAATTCTTAACCGCACGCAACTCTTGAACTCATATATGTACACTAACCCTCAAAAATCCTGCACGATTTAAATTCCGTATATCCATGCCCATATGATTCATAAATCTTATGTTACCCTCTAATACCCATTAGTCATATACATTAAAAACTATTAGTCTCATCCCAGAACTCCAATTATATTATATGTAATTTAAGTAATGCAAAGTACAATATTAAATTATAATTTAAAATATTATAATATATATTTTAACTGTGCATAAAATAAACATCAACTAAGTAATATTGATTTTGCTCATTTTTACCCATTATTACCCACTGTATCATTCAACCAACAAAAAGTGCCAATAGCTAAAAATTGTATTTCGATAAAATTTTACTCGCACCCCAAAATTTGTTGAATTCTCCCTCAACACTACTCCACTTTTGCCCACTTCATCATGGCGTCTAGAGCTCACCCGCCACACAGCCTAACCTATATGCATGCGTAAGTTGTATGGAATATTAGCTCTCTCTTTGGTGATGTGGAGTGATTATGAGATACTTGATTTTTTTACTATTGAGAATTCTGACTAATTAATAAGAGATCAAACAGTAAAGAGTATACAAGATTTAATGAGATTTGGCAGTGTGCCTACGTCCTCGGGAGCAAAAGAACAACTGTGTATTATTGAGAGTATCGTCGTACCCTATTAGGTTACAGTTGCATAGTATTTATAATAGAAATCATATTCCTATACCATACCGCGGGCCTTTGGCCCCACAACCCCAAATTCACTTAATCCTATCCCACAACTACTAACCTTATTGTCACCATCCACTGAGATTCAGTCCTAAGTCACTTCCTGCTCCACATTGACATATGTCTTTTATCAGTATATGAGTTATATGCCCAACAAATCTCCACCTTATCGAATATCCTGCTCCTTAGGAGATAAAATTTGGGGTAACTCATGTCTCAAAGTGGTCTGGGGTTCCTGCTCTTCTAACAACTGCAGACATTCAACAAGTTGATGCAGTGTTTGAACTTATCGGAAGTAACTGGCTTGGTTAACATATCAGCTGCATTCTCTGAAGTGTGAATCTTTCGTAATGGTATCTCCCAGATGCAATCAACTCTTTAATCTTATGAAACTTCACATCAATATGCTTTGTCCTAGCATGATACACTTGATTCTTTGCTAAATGAATAACACTTTGACTGTCACAATGCAACTGAACTCCACCTTGTTGAACACCCAATTCCTTTACGAGCCAAGTAAGCCATAAAGTCTCCTTTACTGCTTTAGTCACTGCCATGTATTCCTGCTACATTAGTAGATAACGCCACAACAGACCGAACAGTTGACTTCAAACATATAGGCCCTCCACCAAAAGTAAAAACATATCCAGTAGTAGATCTTCTATCATCCAAGTCAACTGCATAGTCTGAATTCACATATCCAAAAACCGATGGATCATTATGCTGACTGTCAAATACAATACCATGCCCTACAATAACTTTTAATAACAAGTATCTGAAAATCTACTTGACTACCTCCTAATGTCGCCTACCTGGTTTAGACATGTACTTGCAAACTTGACTAACAACTTGATCTAAATTAGAGCGAGTACATATCATAGCATACATCAAATAGCCAACTGCACTAGCATAAGGAACTGATGTCATGTCTTCAATGTCCTTATCTGTCTTAGGACACTGATCTGAAGAAAGCTTGAAGTGATTTGACAATGAAGTGCTCACTGGCTTTGCGCCGCTCATCCCGAATATTTCTAGAATCCTCTCAACATATCCTCGTTGAGATAGCCACAGTTTCCCTGAGCTTCTATCCAGGTGAATCTTCATCCCAAGAAATTTCTTTGCAGCACCTAAGTCTTTCATATCAAATTCCTGGCTTAACAAAGCTTTCAAACCAATAACAACATCCATATTCTTCGCAGCAATCAGCATATCATTAACATACAATAGCAGAAAAATAAAAGAGCCATCATCAACACTCTTAACATAAACACAGCAATCGCTGCTGCATATCTTCTCAATCCTCGTCCTTCATTGATTCAGGTTTCACATGTTTCAAAGCTTTCAGAATCTCTTGCCGCGCTAACAGATCCTTCACCCTTGTCTGCCACAATCCGAAATTACCGTAACCACTTCGAATTTAGCACTTGACATAGTCATCTCAACTTTGCTCTGATACCACTTGTTGAGAATTACTGCTAACTAACAAGAGAGAAAATAGTAAAGAGTACACAAGATTTAACGAGGTTCGGAAGTGTATCTATGTTCTCGGGAGCAAAAGAACAGCTGTGTATTACTGAGTGTGTCGTCATACCCTATTAGGTTACAGTTACATGATATTTATAATAAAAACTCTATTCCTATATCATACCGCGGACCTTTGGTCCCGCAACTCCAAGTCCACTTAATTCCGACCCACAACTACTAATCTTGTTGTCACCATACACTGAGATTCAACCCTATGTCACTTCCTGCTCTACTTTGACATAAATCATTTATCAGTATATGAGCTATACCCAACAGTTACCCGCCTAGTCAGTCCTGCTGCGGGCTACTTTGAGACATTTTTGGATAGTTATTTATAGGTCAAAGCGTTGTAAAGAAAAGGAATGGTTGCCGATCACTGCTATCTGTGTTGTTCACCCATTTTAAAGGCTTGACGAGAAGTCTGTCGTGGTCGTACTGAGTGAGGCCAGGAAAATTTCAGTTCATGTGCCACCGCTTCCTGATCTGCATTATTGGGGATATCTTGCTCCATTCACGAAGCGAGGATGAACGGTTGAAACTGCTAAAACCACATCTCGACAAGAACATAACTCAAGCAGGAGCAAGGAAGTCTGGACTTTTCTCCAACGACTTGTTCAAAAATGAACCGCAGAAGTTTGAGATCAAAGGTGTGACAGACGAGGTACTTAAATAAGCAGCATCCTAAACTGAAGGGTTCGATCTCCGCCGGTGAAATCGCCAAGTTGATGGCCAGTGCTCATAAATATTTTAGCTACATGAATATTTGTATTGTTGTACTTCCAAGTGTGTAATAAATTCATAATACAATTTGAATATATAAAGTTTAATTTATATGAATTATTTTATTTTAAACAAAATGTAGTTAGAATTTAAAAATAAAAATCACTTGAAAATTGTTGTAAAAAAATCATTGTCTTAGCCGGTGTTCTGCCCGATCCCAAAAACCCTAAAAAAATCATTGCCTTAGGGCACAGGCAATGCCCGTCAGATGTGACGAAGAGAAATCATTGCCATAATTTTGGTAAAGTCAAAAACGACCTTTAGAACAGTTTTGGGACATTGCTAATACCATTTTGGATGCGGTGACATTTTTCATTCATTTGTCTTTCTAATTTTTATTATTTTTCAATTCTGTATATTTCACTCAACAAAACAACAATTGATTAACGTCAATATACCAATTTATATTGTATATGCAAGTAAATGTACATATGATTTATTATATAATAAAACAGTTCCATTTAATTAGTTTTGGTTTAAAAAATAATCAAATCGAGTCTTTAACTATCTTTTTTTTCTAAACTATATTTTTTTACACTCTTATTCCCTACTCAAGTAGTCAAATGGCCATTATATGGATATTGACCTCACAATTCAAATTAAGAATTACGGACAAAAAAAGTCTAGTTTATTGCCACTAGTGAAGTTTCAAATTCACAAGCAATTAGCATTTTGTGGTCATCTTTTTTTTATTTTAATAGTTCAGAATATATTAAAATACTTAGTCCTCAGTTCTAACTTTTCAAAATATTTAAATTATCATCTAAATCACAAATTAGATCATAATTTTAATTTAGGTTAGTGTGAACTTGAGAATGAATTAATTGAACAAAAAGCCATAAATATCTACGTATAAGCTAATTAAAATTTGATTTTTACCAATTTTAGTTCCGATTTTAAATGATAATCACTAGTATCGACTTTAATTCATTTTAAATAACACTAATTAAGAATCATTAAGCATAGATATTTATTTAGAATTAAATTTTGATAATCAAACGAGTCTTTTGGAACAGTCAGAGACGACAGTCTTAACGGCACGCTACCTTTCACGTGCGCGCCACGTGGTTTGAAACTCAACGGCTAAGATGCCACGTGGTCCACTAGTGGAAGAGTGGGATATAAACTGCCCTCGTTGACCGAGCCGTAGTCAACAGGCTATTTACTTTGTGAAACAAAAAGCAAGGCTTTGTTTGGTGTGGGCGGGATTTCAAGCGATTCCGTTTTATGGAAGTCAATGAATTCCCTACCCACCAAACGCGTAAGAGTTTATTTTGTCCTACCACATAATAAATGTGATTTTCTAAATTTTAATGACAGTGAAAGTTTGTGTAATTTAATAATTAAAAAATCGGCAAACTGAATTCATTCATTCAAAACAAAACAATATACTCCATCCGTCTTCTATTACATGTCGTTTAAGATTAATTTGAATAGATTAAGGTGAAGTTAATGCTAGCGGTTAGACAAATTTAATGAATGAGTGGTTGATGTGTTTATAAAAAAATTCGTGCAAAAAGTAAAATTGTTAGATGATTATTGGTGGAGAATGTATTTTTTTATTGAATATGAGAATGAAGTTATTAATGTTTGACATTTTAAGGTAGTTTTTGACATTAAATACGCATTGAAAATTGTTAAGTGACAAGTAAAAGTGGACAAAAAAATTCGGTTAAGTGACATGTAAAAGAGGACAGAGGGAGTATTTATTTGAATTTGAGTTAATAATTCATCTATGATTTTAATTTTTAAAATAATTAACTACTGATAGGGTTCAATTTTGATTTTTTCAAACCTTATCATTCCACAATATTTTAGATAGTACATAAAAGAGTTACATATATAATATATACTCCATCCGTCCTCTAATACATGTCGTTTAAGGTTAATTTGAGTAGATTAAGGTGAAGTGAATGCTAGCGGTTGAACAAATTTAATAGGTAGGTGGTTAATATGTTTTTTGAAAAAGTTCGTGCAAAAAATAAAATTGGTAGATGATTATTAGTGAGAAACGTATTCTTTATTGATTATGATAATGAAGTGATTAATGTTTGACATTTTAAGATAGTTGTTGATATTAAATACGCATTGAAATTGGTAAGTGACAAGTAAAAATGGACAAAAAAATTCGGTTAAATGACGTGTAAAAGAGGACATAGGGAGTATACATTATCACTTTCAAACTATTATTATCATATAACGAACCCTTTATTTAGTACATAAAATTGGAGCAAAATTTCATGAAAACTATCACTTGGGCGAAAAATCTAAGTTAGAATTAGAATTTTATTTTAAACAGTATATATGTATAATATTTAGGGAAAGTTATAAAAATGGGTATGTATAATATTTTGTATAAAATTACAAAGAGAGCCTAAATTTAAAAATGTTCATGAATTTTAAAATCACAGTAATGATATCTTGATTTTTAAAAAGTCAAGAATATATATATATATTTTAATTTTTTCTTATATTTATTTATACATTACATAATTACAGACCTATCTAAGTTATTTCCAAACATTAAGATAATGACTCTCTGCCCGATCCAATTTCCATAGCAAGTATGATGTTAATTTGAGAAGTTGTGTTAAGGGAATAAATTAACCTAAAATTAGTAGTTATGATACACAAAAAATCAAACACACATATTGTCAACAATATAAAAATGTTGAGATTATCTGCCTAATCTGCTTGCACCAAATTCAGCACACCCTAAGAAAAATATGACACAAAATTAATATTTCTCAATTTAATTTTTTCATTCCTCGTTTCTATACTACTTTTTAATTTTTATTCTTTCTATATTTTTTAAAAATTATAAATCAAAATCATGATTTGCTAACTTTTACGATACCAAATAATATAGAAAATAAATAACAAATAAACTAGGATGAAAACTAAACAAACAAAAAAACAATAAATTAGCACATTCCTAAATATCCACCTAGTCATTTCCTTAAAATATCCAAACAAACACGCCGCGCGTGAAGATAATAAACACACGCGCATCGACAACGCGTCATTGCCGACGAAACGTAACTTCTTCTTCTCCTTCTTCAGTTGTCTTCATCTTCTTCAAAATCCCAATCGCGATCGACTCCACCCCAAAACCGCAATCGTCTTCAAAGTCGGAATCTTTTTCGTTCACTCGTATCCCGAAGTTTCAACCTTGTAGCGAACCGTTCGCCCATCGATTTGCTTAGCAATGGGTCGCGTGAGCAACAACCTGATCGGCATCCTCAACTTCCTGACCCTCGTCCTCTCCATCCCCGTCCTCGGCGCCGGAATATGGCTGGCCCACAAGGGCGGCGCCACCGAGTGCGAGAGGTTTCTCGAGAAGCCCGTCATCGCCCTCGGCGTGTTCCTCTTCCTCGTCTCCCTCGCGGGCCTCATCGGCGCGTGCTTCCGAGTCTCGTGGCTGCTCTGGGTGTACCTGCTGGTCATGTTTCTGCTGATTGTTCTACTCTTCTGCTTCACCATCTTCGCGTTCGTGGTGACGAATCCCGGGGCCGGAAAGACGCTGTCCAACCGGGGGTATAAGGAGTACAGGCTCGGAGACTACTCCAACTGGTTGCAGAAGAGGGTTGGGGATGGGAAGAACTGGAATAAGATCAAGAGCTGTTTGATTGACGGGGAGGTGTGCAAGAGCATGACGACTACTAACGCCACTACTCCTACGGTTACTGAGTTTTACGCCGAGCACTTGTCTGCTGTTCAGGTAACAACATCATCATCATCATTAAATCATCTCTTTTGAGATCTTGGACTGGTTTGTGTGGTTAAGGTTTGTTTTTTTTATGACATTTGTTGATGTTGTTGTCAGTTGGATTTCAGTTTTTTTTTTTTTTTGGAGTGAATTGGGTTGAGAATTTGAATTTGGGTTGCAAGATTTCAGTTCAAATTATGGCTTTTGCGTCTCTAAAATTAGATTTGACTTTTGTTTTTGAAACATGAATCAGATTCTTGAGCGTCCCAGATTCTAATTTGTAGAAAAGTTGACTTCTTTGAGATTTTTGTTCTGGTTTCTGGCGTAGGACTTTTCTGTCTATCTTATCTAATTCTGGGTAGAATTGATGATGGTTTGCGACTGAAGAACATTCGAATGTCTGATATGCGTAACTTGAACCTTAAAAATGTGAAAATGCATGATTGCTGCGCACCCCGGTTTCAAATCTGTGTAAAAGTTTTCATTGGGAAGTGGATATTCATGTAGTTTTGGGTATCAGATGAATGTTTGATTTGTATAATATGAACCTTAAAATCTTAAAAAATCCATGACTGAAATTCGCCCAGGTCTGAATCTGTGTAAAAGTTTGAAGCTTTCCATTTAGAAGTGCTTATTCATTTATTTTGCGTCTGTTGGTGTATAATGCTAATCATATGTTGAAAAGTCTGTATCCTGAGTTGTTCTTGCTTTTCCGCAGTCCGGTTGCTGTAAGCCAGCTGATGAGTGCTACTTCGAGTACGTAAGCCCAACCGTATGGAACAAGCCAGCAGGCACCGCCTCAACCAACACCGATTGCGCTCTGTGGGACAACGACCCTTCAACTCTGTGCTTCAACTGCAGCTCGTGCAAGGCTGGAGTCCTCGACAACCTCAAGCGGGACTGGAAGAGGGTGGCTGTCGTCAACATTATATTCTTGGTTGTGCTGGTGATCGTCTACTCGATTGGCTGCTGCGCTTTCAGGAACAGCCGAGCTGACAACGATTACCCTCGATACAAGGGGTACCCTTAGATTGAGAGGTCTTGTCTCTTGTCTCATTGCGCTCTATGTGATTTGGCTTATATGAGTAGTGCACTCTGTATAGCTCTCCATCTAGGCGAGTCCTCTTTCATGGATTCTTTTTCATATCATCATGGATACTGGTTTGTGCTATCTTACTTATCTCATCTCCTTCTTTTCATTTATGCTCTTTTCATTCATCAGAGACTTAGTTGGAAACAGATTTTTTAATGTGGATGTTGATGAGTTTGGAAGAAAGAGTGAAATTTTAAGAGAGACTCCAAATCGTCGCCATTGTCCGAACCATATAAATGTCGAAAAAGTGTAAAGAAAAAAAAATTGAAGTAATTTTTTAAAACATAATATACAATTGCATTCCTTAATTAATATTACTATACAACTTACGTTCACTAAAATTACATTGTTTCGGTTATTTTACTCAAATTTACAATACAAATTTAACAAAGATCAATTATCTCTTTCAATTTTGATAGTTCGAACGGTAAGTGGTGAAATGACGATAGTACAATGTCCATTTAGAATTTTTCACTAGTAGAAAAGATGAATTGCTTTCAAATGGTCGGTCAATTGACCATGGCGCCAAGTTTTCAAAGATGACAAATTAAAGGTGTAGGGACTTTCAGGAAGAGTGAGGAATGGGCTAAATGGGGCAATGCTAAGTCTATCCCATATAGATGAGAAAGAGGCTGAGCATGAGACTCGAACCTCCCTCCACAAAGGAACGTGCTTAAAAATCCATCGGCTGACATACATGTTGGATTTCAAAATGATCAGTTTGGTGATTTGCCAACTTCGCCCGAGTCGGTGCATGAAGAATCAATCTCGGACAGCTCTACGTCGTCGCTCCCTCATATGTCAAGACTTGCCCCAGTACAATTTTCGTTGGCAGTGGAGCAGTCAGGATCTAGTACGTCCACACAATGCCTTTAACATTAGCTGCATTCTCGTTATTGGATCTCTTGTGCCCCGAGCCTCCTAATGTTAACGGACCATTTACAAGACTTCAAAACAGTATATGTAAACTAAAAATATTTACCAAATAAACTTTTTATGATAGGTGAACTTAATTCTCTTTATGAAGCTCTTGATGATGCAAATTGAAAGAGCTTTATGAATGAAAAATATATGACTCTCATGAGGAATGAGATTTGACACTTTGTTCCATCAACAAAAGGGAAGAACATTATTAATTGTAAATAGGTTTATAAAGGCAAGAGCAGGTTTGATGGATCAGTTGATCTATACAAGGCCAGGTTGGTAGCTAAGGATTCAATACTACACACAAATAATATCACGGCACTTATTTGGTGCATAAGATGACATTTATGAAGTGTCGTCTAATCCACCGCCGTAGTAAGCCAAAGTTTGAAGCGCCGTCTGTAACCAACACTTTAGACAGTGCTTCAAGGTCAAAGCGTCATCTAATTAAATACTTTAGAAGGTGCTTTTGATCTTGAAACGCTGTCCAATGTCATTTTAAAATTAAAAAACAAATTATGTTGAATTTAGATGGCGTTTTGTACTTAGATGGTGAGTGTCGATCCATGAGTGAGGAAGGGAGGATGAAGACGTTAGATCCATGAGCGTCTAATCTCATCGTCTTCCGGAGAGATCCATGAGCCGCATCGCGAAGGTGATACAAGGATATGTATCAGCAGGGTCGTGAGCGTGATGATGAGTAGAGATGACGAAGCTGAGCTGATGCTGATGTTGAGATTGGACAGGAGAACGCCGACTCCGGCCTGCTCGACGCCATTGATATCGAAAAATTGGAGTGACAAAGCAAAAATTAATCAATTAGCAAGTGAAATCGTAACTGATAACTGGTTTTCTTAGAGTGTAAATGATAGATTACCTGTTGGAGGATTTGGATACCGTCTTTGACTGCGTGCTTGACTCCAGACTCTGACAGGTCACTCCGGCTAGAGTCGGGTTGTGTACAAGAAGATGATGAGCTAGAAAGATCGGACGAGGAGGGAGAAAATAAGCTGTCGTGCAGGCGAAATCGACACTTATGATGGTGATCAAGGAATATAGTCGACATTAAGTTGCATTTATGAATTGAAAAAGAAAATAATCTCATATGTAAGACAATTTGTGTCATTGAGTTGATTGCAGTTGTGAATCGTTGATAATTTCAAATCTGACAGTCCATAGATGAATCTTATCTTTTTCATATCTGAATATATAAGACAAAATATATTTAATCGGCTTTAGAAATATAATATTTGATTGACTTTGAAAGATATTTCTAAGTCATAAGCGTCTTCTAAAGTGCATCACTTTAGACGACGCTTATGACTTAAAAGCGCTTATAAAGTGATTTAATTAGCCTCTAACTTAACCTCTACCTCTAACTTAGCCGGTATGTTACATACCTTAGCCAAAAAAGGCTTTCTTGGTAGGTTAACGGTAGATAAGTCTAAACGGTCAAATTACTCTCAAATTTTTTACCACAACCGATAAGAGAATTGGTAAATTATCCGATCAATATTTTACCGGTTATCTTAATGGATAAATTATTTTTATTCAAGAGCCATATATTTTAGTAGTATTAGACCGTGTTTCAAGGTAACAAACACCATTTGTAGTTGTGATTAAACACGACGCTTATGATCTAAAAATATTGCCGTATGTCCCAATGACATAAGACAGTGCTGATATTTAATAAACGCTGTAAAATGTTGCCACATAAGACAGTGTTTGTGGCCTTTAACATTTTACGACGTTTATTAAATATAAGTGTCATCTTAAGTTAAGATGAACTTTATACGGAGATTGGTATCTATATGCGTCGTGTTAAGTTTAAACAACACAGTATTGTTTTCTTTGAGTTTAAACAGCGCTTAATATTGATAAGTGTTGTCTAAAGTTAAAGCGCCCACTACTACAGATTTCGGCTATTACCACGCTTCCAATTACCACGCTTTAACATTTTACCACGCTTATTATTATGAGCGTAGTAAATAATCAAATAAAGCGTGGTAATTGGTTCACCCGCGATTGGGGCATAATCTATTACCACTCTTTGAAAAGGAAAGCGTGGTAATAGGTTAAGTTTAAAACGGTAGTCATTTTGATCGTTACTTATAACCACGCTTTCCTGACCAGAAGCGTGGTAATGAATAACGGTTAAAACTCATCGTTTTAGGCATTCAACCTATTACCACGCTTTCTCACTAACAAGCGTGGTACTAGATTAATTAAATAAAATATTTTCCTTTTGATTAATCTATTACCACGGTTATTGTTGAAAAGCGTGGTAATAGATTAATTAAATAAAATATTTTCCTTTTAAATTAGAATTTTGTCACCACAATTTTCTTTTAGAACAGAGGTAAAAAATTTAATAAATATTTTTGACTAAACTATTATGTTAAGAACCTATTATTATCAACTCAAATGAAATAAAACAAAATCTAATCACCAATAACCACGCTTGTAATAAAAAGCGTGGTAATATATGAACTTATCACCACGCTTAAAATAAAAAACGTTGTGATAATTAATTCTTTTACCACGCTTCTTACTAAGAAGCGTGGTAATAGATACTCAAATGATTTTTTAAAAATAAATATTAATCTTATATAATATTGATGATTGTCATTAATTAAAAATAAAAATAATTTATAAATTAATGATGTCGTTATAAGGTAAATCCTAAATGCTAAAGGTTAGATAATACAACTATAACATTTATCAACATGCATGATATGTAGTCTACATATATATCCTATACATAATATTATCAATCTTATTAACTTACAAATCAAAAATTCACTTAATTTAATCAATCTCATTAACTTACAAATCATGCAAAATTACTTACATATTTATAATTATATGAATAAAAATAAAAACAAAATACATTTAAATTACGAATGACCACGCTTTTAATCACAAGCGTGGTAATAGGTTGACTTATAACCACGCTTGAGACAAAAAGCGTGGTTATAAGTAGACTTTTTACCATGCTTATTAGAAAGAAGCGTGGTAATAGATACTCAAAATGATTTTTTCATACAAACTATAACACTTAACAACATCCAAGATATATATCCTATACATAATATTCTCAATATTATTAACTTACAAATCAAAATTTCACTTAATTTTTGTTACTACACGTAATTTAATCATTCTCATTAACTTACAAATATCATGCAAAATCACTTACTTATTAATAATTTTATGAATAAATACAAAAAAATAAATAAATTTGAATTACCAATAACCACGCTTTTTATTTTAAACGTGGTAATAGATTGAAGAAGCGTGGTTATAAGTAGAGCATCTATTACCACGCTGGTAAAATAAAGCGTGGTAATATTAGTTCCTTTTACCACGTTTAACACTACCGAATGTGATAATAAATTATTTATTTATTTTTATATCAATTTATTATCATTTACCACGCATATTAAAAAGCGTGGTAAAAGATTCTCTCTCATTTCTGATGGTATTTTAAAACCAGTCGATTTATCTCCCTACTCATACCCATTTCAGCTTCTTCTCTTCCACCTTCAGTGACTGCAGCAGCCTCGCTCGAGTCACAAACTCCAGATCCGGTCACGTTAAGGCATTGATCCGATTGGTAATGCCTCAGATCTGTTG
>NQLW01000048.1:3843584-3939084 GCA_002312845.1 Kalanchoe fedtschenkoi
TGTTAAAGCTGCTACTATTCGACTGGTCCTTTCTCTAGGAGTTTTTAAAAATTAGAATATACGATAACTAGATGTACAGAATACGTGTCTTCATGGCGTTATTGAAGATGAGATTTATATGAGTCAACCATCTGGTCATGAGAATAAATCCCGTCCATATCATATTTGCACACTTAATAAAGCTTCATATGATCTTAAGCAGGCACCTCGAATATGGTATTCTTAGTTAAGCAGTAAAGTTGCATGATCTTTGTTTTCACTTGTCTCGTGCAGATACTACTTTATCTACAAAGATTACGGCGATCCGGATGAAATACATGTTGATGCATGATGGATCAGATTTGTCCATTTCAGCACATTGATTCGACTATATTATTTCCTGCAACATCAAAATGTTTACATTTCTCATATGCCCTCGACGCTCCTACAATGCAACATTGCAACCTAATGTTATATCCGTTTCTAGAGTTTCACAATCTCTAATCAAATCTCTTTTCGATATCTCTACTTTAATTTATTTGTTAAAAACCTCCATGCTGAGAATTGAGAGACAGTAGAACGACCAATCATTCAATATACAAGCATTTCCATTCCTAGGGTATTTCTTTTTGATAGAATCATCGAATGGCCATCATTGATTATTAGCACCATATTATTAGTAACAACAATAGGTATTAACAGTGGGTCATCTAGATCGTCAGATTGTTGAAATCTGCCGGTGCAATCTATTTTATCAGAGTGGGGTGACTCAGAATCTCCTGCCTTTCCCCATGCATATAGTACCAATGTGAACTTGCACACACTATAATACTGAGAACACTCTACCTGTATACATATGACGGAAGCAATTAATTAATGACATATATAGTATGACATATAATGTTTGCGAACAGAAAATGGGTACTACCTTTTAATAAAATAAGCAACGGGTGCAAGCACAAGTGTTGCTGTCGTCTGTTGGTACACAATGTAGATCCTCACATTAGCCCCTCCAGGAAGGCAAGCTTGCATATGAGAGAAAGCCCTGCATAAACTGTTTGAAGCAAAACCATAGCCAATGCTGGCTTTAAATCATTTAGCTTCCCCATCTTTTGTTTTCACTAATAACAAAATGAGAAGTATGATGAAACCAGGTGCTTTTTGAGAAGTTATATATTTTTGTGTACATGAGACATGTAGTAATAAAGGAATGTTTCCCCATCATCAAACCGCAAGGGACTGTTAGGTTACACCATTCCAGTGTGTCAATTAATCTACCAAATTAAGTAACCAGATATATCATGTGTTAAATCACACTATACAGTGTAGAACCGAAAAGTTTTTGAAATTGTTTTACAGCTGTTTAATTTATTCAGTAAAGGAATTAATCAAGATGCTCTTATCAGACAACAATCATGATATACCATAACCCTAATTTCTTACGTATATCAGCGCTGACTGAATTGGTTTTTCTGTTCTGGGCTACTACTGATTATTATGGGGGCATGCTACTCATTTGAGCTGCATGCTCCCAACAAATGTTCAGTTAATTACAATGCATGAATGAAAAGGTCAGGTGAAACGAAGTGATCAATAATTCACCCAACTTTCAACTTCTGCTTCATGATAGTTTACGATATGGAAGAACTCAGTTATATAGAACCATTTATAATGGAATTAGTCAGTGCTTTGTCTCTTACATAAACCATTTACAAATTACCATTAGACGTCAGTACTAATGTGACAAACTTTCATCGCTTTGCTTGCAATCTTTCAGGAGTTTCTTATGCATTAAAGTTGGCCAAAGAATTGTGCTGTGCTAAGAGTACAAGCTGGTTTGCAACAAACCTATAGTTTCGAGTTTATGTGCCATGATTCAGTTTGATTTTTAATAAAAATTCGAACAGAATTTATTCATAATTGGTTACGAAAATTTGAAATTGAACCAAATTGCTAGGTTAAAAAAATAAAATTGAAGCAAACCATATGGTTTGATTGGGTTCGATCTATTTTTCATGAACTTTATTTGATAAGATTATTTACTAAATAGGAGCCTTTTTATATAAATAACAATATAGAGGTACTAAATAACATTACATATTCAATTAAATTTATAAATGATCCAAAAATATAGTGAAATAGTTTGGTTTGTTTCGGTTCAATTTAAAAAAATAAAAAACCAAATCAAATCATTAGTTGTCGGTTTTTCAAAAATTGACACTAAACCACCAGTACTCCAAACCGAACCGAATCTATTATTAGTTTGGTTTGATTTGATTCGGTTTATCAACTTACTGGTTTTTATTTACATTTCTAGGTTCGACACATGAGTCTTTCTATAAATAATTAGGAAATTTTTGAAGTGAAAGAAAAAATGATGAAAACCAATTTCATGTAGATTAATTTATTGTACTCTTGTTTGGTTAGATTTGAAAAATACGAAGGAACGTTTTAACACATTATAATTAGACTAAAATTTTCATCCAATTTTTCCTTCCCAATTTAACATGATGTAACCCAAAGATCCCAAACATGACATTTTCTAATTTTTTTCTCATTTTGTTTCATCCAACTTTCATCAAACTAAACACAAAAGGTTTCAATCCAATTTTAGACGTTGAAGCCCAGTTCACATTTAAATGTAATTTCAAATTGTGGAATAGTGGAGGGAGTAGAGATCTAGGTTTCACACAGGCTGAAGCCCAGTTGACCTATCAAGCCCAACATTTTCAGTTCTAGGACCAGGAAGTAACGAACAACTACTGTGTGGCCACAAAACCCTAATAATGAACAACTCCTAGCTACACACTTGCAATTTTGGCTAACACCATCAAACCATTCAATACGATCCAATCCAATGTGCCCAACAAGTTGTCTGAGTCCCAGATAGTATTTATGTTTCACCAAATCTAACAATTCCCCAACCATATAGTTTTAAAACTAGGTCCAGCAGATGCAAAGAGTACCACTCGATCGCAGATCTCTATACCATCATATTTACTGTACAAAAAGGAGGAGATTCGAGATCTTCAAACTTTTCCCACATTTCTAAACCACTAGCTCCTTTTAATATATGAACAAAGTGTTACACCAACTGCACATTGTACAATCAATTTCTATTTTAAAGCTGGCGCCAGACTTTCCAACAACTATATATAATAACATAACGTAATGTTTGCTGGAGCCGTCATCACATGGAAGTTATACCTCTATATCCTGCAGGTGCAGCGGGCATGGTTTATTCTAACTCCCACACATCCCTGGCGAACTCACACTAATTAAGAGTGCAAAATTGTGACTTTTACTTAACTACTTAATACTGCCAGACCTCGCACAAGCATGTGTGATCCGCATGCATTCAGCATTTGATTAATGTTTGTAGTGTAAACATCATACTAATGTGTATTCTCTGGGGTTGAAATTTAGTTGATGTTTTTCAGTTTAATTAAGCTCAGTTTAATTGAGCTAAAATGAATTGAATTGAGCTGATTGGGGTGGGGAATTGGTTGCTGGAGCTCTTCTCCGGAGCTCAAGTCAATTGCAAAGGAGTACGTACGGTTCTTCAAATTAAAGAAAAAAACGATTTGGGCTCAACTGAATCAATAATTTCATTTAGAACAGCAGAAACAGAATTCTAATTGTGTTGAACATAATTTAACTCAATATAAGATATGGAGAACAAACCCTAATTAGTTAAATTCAATTCATTAGTTCAATTTAATTTTATCAACACTTCAACTTACTAATTTTGACTTTCACTTAATAAAATTAACTTTTTTTTCAATGATTTTAAGAAAAATTTCAATTTATTTCACTTATGTTTCACTTGGAAGTTTAATCATGCAAAACGCCGATGATTAAAAAATTCAAACTCTAAATGTACATTTGGTCAGAAATATTCACCCTCATTTTTTACAAGTAAGCCACACCCTCATGAATCTTTCACTTAGAAGTGATCTATATGAAAGTGTAATCAACACTTTCACCATTGACCAAAATTGACAAGTCAGTCTAAAAAGAGGAAGATAAATGGTTAGTTACACCTAATATCACATTAAGGCGATAGCCGGCCATTTCATTTATGAAGCATTCTGCTCAACCACGTTAAGAACCCCACATACAAAGCTGTCCACTGAACTTACGCATTAAAAATATGGGCAGTGAGAATATATTTTGGCCTTCAATTGCTGTTTTATTTTTACATACACTAAATGTTAAACTGATTGCCAGTGAGAGCAACCTCGAGATGTCATCCATCCATCCATCGTGCTGATGTACCTGTCAATATGCATCATTTGATACATGACAACGTGAGTTAGTTGGGTATTAAATTACAGTACTTAAGGAACGAATGTTCAATTCAATAATGGCGTCCAAAGATCCTCCCGTAGTAATCGTGAACAGTTTTGGTTTATATAGATATTTATGCATGCCGATGAATGATATCATCATTTCATTATCTATGATTCATGAACCTTATTAGGGATACACGAAATAATTAAGCCCCAAGCCATCCAAAATGAAATATCACTCCTTCAAAAACACTAGTCCGAGTCGCTTGCAGCTTGAACTCTCATGGAAGTGCAAATGATCGAAGGACGGATAATCTTGTCTAGTACACGAATCGGGTGTATATATCATTGGGGATTACTATCATGATGCCAATCTCAACCACTTATGGCACCAAACACAGTTTATTGAGAGAGTATAAAATATTTAGTTCACACTCGGATTGGAAGTGCTCACATATCCTTCGATACATAAGGTAATAAACTAACGGGGATCAGATTGTGAAAAACATCATCAATGACATCTGTTACGCCTATTGTCACGCATGAGTTCTTCTCTTACAGAATTCAAATGTTTGAGCATGTTTGAAGCCTACTATGATCAATGGTCTTGGTCTTGCTGTCTTTTGTAACTATATATATATAACTTTGTTTGCATTAGATAATGCTTACATTTTAGACGGCGGTCATCAATATTAAGCGCCGCCTAAAATTTATGAAAATAATATTATGCTTTTTTTATTAATTTAACACGGCGCTTTGGGTAATAAGCGTCGTAGAAAATTCATCTGCACTTTAGACGACACTTGAAGGCAACAAACATCGTTTAAAGTCTTAATATAAAAGACAATGCTTATCAGAAGTAAGCACCGTCTAAAATATGTATAAGCGTTTATAGGTTATCAACGCCGTGTCTAATGTGTAATTAATAGTGATATGTGATGCTAGCTAGTACATGCGAGGACAAAGTTATCCATATAGACAATCTTTTACACATTGGCACACAACAAAAAAGCTGATGAAAGTAAAAAAATGACACTCAACCGTCTTTTTATCCATCATTATTTATTATTGCATGGTGTGAATCAACTTAGCAGCTATTGATGAGACCAAATTATTCGATTTATTTTATACTTAATTTTCCTAATTTTTTATCGTTCTTGACTGTTATTTAATGATTTCAATTAGTTTATGTATTTCAAACTAAGTTTAATCGTATTACTAAAACGTGCTAAAAAGTCAGTCTTTAGAGCCAAATTCGAATAAGGAAAGAAAATAGGACATAAAATAGTAATCAGCCAAGCGCAAGAGCCGCGCGCACAGGACAATTGTCGTGCGTTGAGTGACGTGGTAAAGGAATGACACGTGTCACATGAAGAAATGAAGAGAGAAGCTGATGTGGTTATTGGCCGCGCGCGACAACTATGCACGTTGTACTTAAATGACACTTGCACGCGACAAAGTGATCGTCCTAAATTCAAGCAGCAAAATCCTTCAATCGGATGGAAAGCTCAGAGAAGTTTTTACAACTTTTTTTTAAGGAATTAAAGCCTAAATGTGGATTTCTGTCAAAAGAGCCGGTAGTCTCATTGGAAAGATTTACTTTCCAATTTGATGTCCAAATCTATATTTTTATAAGCTGATAAAGCCGAATTTGATCATAATCTCTTGAAGGTGTAATTCATTGAAGATCAGCACAAATTTATTGCTTGAACTCTAATCTATTTCATTCCTATTTAAAGAGAATTTAGAAGGTATGAGGTGTGAAAAGCGTAAGTGCTGAAATGTGGCATCAGAAGCAATATGCATGCGTGCTATTCAATCTTCAATGTAATGATCTTCGGAAGAGCAGTGCTAGATAGCAAGAGACCTTGTCTTAGAATAGAGTCGAGTGAATTTGTAAGGATTGTTTTTACCTATTTGATCATATTTATTTCTATGTCCTTAGTGGTTAATTCTCTTGTATAGTTCAGGTGCAGTGATTTGTGACCATTGTTATCAGATATTTGTGCTTAATAAATTCTAGTTATGATGATATGTTTACTATGCTTAACCTGAATATTTGCGTTGTTGCGTTGCATGATAATTTTAATGAATGAATTGTGTTGTTGCATGAGTTCTTACCTCTAATATTTAGTTGTGAGATTTTGGGCATATACCAACTAAATGAGTAGCTAATAAAGTAAACTTACTTTAGGTTTTCCGTGAGCTAGTTAATATATATTGAATTTCCTACCACAAAAACCTAACTATGTATGTTTTGTTGCTAGGCCGACAATCTTCTTGCTAGGAACCCCAATGCTAGGCTATGAACCTCAATGCACCTCCACAGATCATATGACGATTCTTAAGGTAAATATTGATTCTCATCAAATTATAATCGTAGTCATTAATAATTTTTGGATGAAAATATTCTTTGGGTAATCTGACCGATTAATTTACAACACATGTTGGTGCAGCGACAACTAGACTTGAAATTATGGTGCAGTTATTTTGTCATGATATTTATATGCGTGATATAATCACACATATGGTAAATATATCGGGTCATCGACTCGAGAATATCCAAAGCGTATGTCAAAATTTTTAGAATTACATATATTAGCAACGTACTATATTCATCGTAACATGAATGTTGTTTTGTGTTTATAAGTGTTATGATTGACTTAGTTAGATTAACTATTGTAGGTTAGTAAAGTACTATTATGTCTATCTATCTAGTGTATCTTAATTGTGTGTTAGGTCATTTTTATAGGTCTTCCAACAAGGTTTGTAAACCTATAATGAAGGAACTAGATCTTTTAAATGTCAGAGATGAAGTTGCCCAACATGTACTAGAATACGTGAAGGAGGCAAAACAATACATGATGTATTTGACTGATTTAGGTTTACGGGTATTGAACTTAATTTATTTTATATGTGACCAAAGACTTGAAAAATGCTATGAAACTGTATTTGTACATGATGTAATTGATCTGGCTTTCATATTGTGTGTCAATCTTGTTTTTGAATTGGCTTGAAACTGGTTGCAAACATGTGAAAATGTGAATTGACTAGAATATATTGGCTTATGCGAGGTTTCTATGAAAACAAATTATCATGAAAAAAATGTTACTTTAAACGGCGCTTAACTGCTGTCTAAATTCATTATAATTAAATAAAAAAAGAAAAAATGTGACTTTGGATGACGCTTTTTGGTATTAAGCGTCTTCTAAAGTGAAATCATAAGATGTCATTTATGGATTACAAGCGTCATGTAAAGTGCAGCACTTTAGACAACGTTTTTCACTCATAAGTGCGTTGGTGTATGTCTATATTTTAAACGACGCTTAATTCAAAAAAGCATCGTCCAAAGTGTAGACATACGATGATCCTTATGAATAACACGCGTAATGATAAGTATAACACTTTAGACGACACTTGCAATCCATAAACACCGTTAAATAATACCACTTTAAACGGCACTTGCGACGCTAAATTTACTATGACGTCGTTTAAACAGCGCTTATGTCCCAAATAAGCACAGGAAAAGAATCAATATGTAGTAGTCATATTGTTCACATGGGTCCTCCAAATGGTAATAAAAGCTTAGATAAGGAATTTGTAGATTTTGGGTTAGATTGATGATCTATTGTATTAAACTAATACATAAATTGTAAAAGAATTTGTTGTAGGATTAGTGCCTATCTTTTAATACTTATTTATTAGGGTTAATTTGTTCGTTTTGAATATATTATTCTTCTGCCAATGTATGTTCTATGTTATGAGGGGTTTTTTTCTCTCCATTTTGTCATTTTTTTTTCATATTCAATTATTATTTTTAATTTAATTTTCATTTTCCTTATTGAAAACCACAGCTGAAGGCTACCTTTTTTTATACAACAGTTTTGAACTGTAGTTATTTGGGTATAGGATAATAAGAGAAGAAAGTTTTATAGTTTCAAATTATGGTATTTATGAACATAACTGTATTTTAAAACTGCCATTTTGTAAAAGCGCAATCCGCACTTTTGAATAACAATTTGAAAATTGCAGTTTAAAACTGTGAATTTTAATAACTAAAATAGCTGAAAACTAAACAAAAAAATAAGATAAAAAGTAATAAAGGTAAAATATCATATTAGAGAAAACTCCATGATGTGATGATTATGAAGGTATTGAATGATGGCCCAACACATATCTGTCCAACTTTTGATGAGATATAACAACCCTTACTCAAATGTATATAAGACTATATGAATAGCTTGATCCATCAAGACTGTTTCTTTTAGGTATATGTTTTTTTATACCAAAAAGTGATATTTAATTTGCGTAACTTTGTGATCTCAATGCATATTTAATATGATACCTATACTAAAAGGTCAAGTATTAACTATTTCATTTTATTAATTCATAACAAAAGTCATTTTTCACCAATATAAACAACTCCATTCTACTTTTTGAATGAATTTTAAAAAGAATATATTAAATAACAATTTATTAAATTTTTAACCACTAATATTAACTTTTTTAATTCATTTTAATTTAACTTAAACGATATTATATCGGGAGGATGCAAAAGAAGTAAAGACTATGCTAATGTAAAGTAATTTCCTTGTAAAAAACAAGGGTATGTAGGCAATTTCCACCCGTACGTATTAAACCTTAAGCCCAGGAAGGTATGTTGGCAAATTTCCATCCTGGTGCCCCTCACAAACTTCACCCTAGCTAAAACCATAATTCTGATGCGAAAAGACACTTCACCTATAGATCAATGCAAAAGCTTAACAACTTCGAGTCAGGAGGTCATATTAGTATTTTTCTCCAAAATGCTTACATATGGAAATGAGAACACAATGGGCATCAGATACACAAATAATTACTTCTTCCTGTTTTGGTACCCAACATCTATCGCCCTAGCTCAAACCAAACTTTATCTGATCACATATTGCTTGATTCACTTAGTCCATCAAGTTGCAAAAACAGTTATCTCTCATTTAATTTAAGAGGAATACTGTGTCAAATAGGCACAAAAATATAAAATGTGCATGTTGGCTCTCATTCAATCATCAAAGTTCAATCAACACATTAGTCAATTTTTGTGCCAAAAATCAACAAATTCCACCAGAACACGAGATCCAACACGTCTGTGACTTTGCACATTAATATTGTTGCTTCTTCATCCATGTTAGCTCGTCGCTTTACGTCTCCTCTCACATCTCCCAACCATTTACCTCATGATAATTCCGGAACATCTGTCAAATATCCTACAGTAAAAAACACGTACGTGGTCTAGATCCTGAGAATCTTCTAGTTTACAGTATGTCCGCAAGGTTTTAGTAATTTTTTGTGCCTCCTCGCCTGAAGTCAAATCCGTTTAGACAGTGTCCAAATCAACATGATATTCCTATTAACGCGAGTAAAGTAATATACAGTAAGATATTTTTTTTATCTGAGAACATAATTATTCGTCCAACTAACCAGTCATCTAAGCTGTCTATATCACGGAATTACCCACTCTTTTTGAACTGTCATTAAACTTGAATATTAGCACCTTTCGATGAGCCAGGTTAAAGTTAAGCATATATTTGATACATGAACTCATGTTGACATAATCTTCAAATGGTCATGGTGCGTGTTTTAGTTGAAGATTTATGTGTGATGATTAGAAGCTTCTTAAGCTCAGTGACTACTTGTACGTGTTAAGACTTAAGAGTCAAACTCCAAAACTCATTTGTTTGTTAAGAGGATGAAAGTTATTGATGCATCTTACTTGACATAAATGAAGATGGTGTTCATCAATCTCCCCACTAAGCTGGACCACCTGGAGTTTAACTTTAGCGTCCAAGTGTTGACTAATTTGGAAAAACTATGGCCCTAAGTTGTTCCATAATATCTAATCAACCATTATATTTTTGAAACTTATTATGTGTCTTCTTGAGTTCACATTACAATTTGCAACTGCAACCAATTATGGCACAGTTTATCTAACAACTACTTGCTAAACTTTGACAGATTAGCTGGTGTGTACATTATCTCCTCTCATTTACTGGAAAAATTACAACAGTTGAGTAAAAGCACGTGGCGAAATATCTCGCATTGGGTACGTAGTAAAGAAAAGAGAAGGTGATTTATATTAGATTGCCAAATCATGATTTACACAAGTCTAAACTTTTGAGTCACGGTCAAGATATAATTTAATATGAGTCGACCCAGAAATCTAACTAGGCATCAGAGAGCTCATGATTCGATATAATCGGGTCATTATTCGAGACGTGGGACACGGGGGAACGATGAATGTACATAGCTCTCAAATGTGCGAGTGAGCTGGTGGAGCCATAGAGACTGAGCTAGCAGGAAAGGCAGAGGGCGCACCTATGAAAATGAAGCATGTCACAAGGAGGGACATAGCGAAGTAGTAATCAAGGAGGAGCATGCGACATTTTTTCAAGTGAAGAGAAGATCGTTGACAACTAAGAGCACTTGGCGTAATATCTCACATCAGATGGTAAAGAGAAGATGAAGTGACTTATATTGAATTGTTGAATCATGACTTAAAAGTCTAGACATTTGAATCATATTAAGAATACAATCTAATATGATCTGATCCGAAAATTCAACAATATCATAACTAGGTTTTATACTAATAAATGCACCAGTATGAATTACACGATAATGACAAATTTCGAACTGCCTTTCAGAGGATCAAGTAAAGTGAATTTCTGAACTGGTAGAGTGGTAAAGATGCAAATTCTTGACGCATGAAAATGGAGCTTCCAACCAATTACTACTTACCTGTTTAGATAGAAAAGAATTGTAACCAACGCAGTTAATAAGCCTGTCGCCAAACCGTGTATATATGGAGAGGCTCACGACAACAATCATAAATTGGAAAGTACACAACTTGGTTGGAAGCTTTATTTTTGATGCTTCATAAATTGCATATTTAGCATCCAAGTTGTTTGGAAGTTAATTCATTGTACTTCATCTGGTTCTGAATTTTGATCATATTACATCGATATGCTTGTAATTCAATATGAATCATGGCATGTTCCAACTTTCCAGCTATTTAGCTTCATTGCTACTATCAACCTAGAAATTTTTTTAACCTTCTAGCTATTTAGCTTCATTTCTAAAAAATTCAAACCGGGAGTTAGAAGACTAGTGTTGAAATATTTGGATCATTTTTAATTACATGATCGACAAGAGAACTACACACTTAATTGATTATGTTAGGCCGAAACTGAGATTTTAAAAATGAACTTCAACGCAAAATTGTTTATTAGACTAATATAGTGCGAGGGGGCGCCAAGCCTCTACTATATACAAATTCTGAAATAAATTTTAAGTGTAAGTTGGTTTAGTATAACAAATGGTAGGTAAGAGGATTATAGAATTTATTGCATCAAAAAGTATCTATAGTTTTACTAATTATGTCAATGATGGTCTTTTATAATCTTACTTCCTCCGTCCTGAATTAAAAAATGTTTAAGGTTAATTCGAGTAGATTACGAAGATAATGATAGTAGTTGAACAAATTTTATAAGTAGGTGGTTAATGTTTTTTTAAATTTTGTGAAAAAATGAAATTGGTAGATTAGTACTGGTGAAAAAATTCTTTTGTTGATTATGATAATGCAGTGATTAATGTTTGAAGGTAATTGTTGATATTAAATATATATAGAAAATTATTAAACGACAAGTAAAAAAGAAAAAATAATTCAATAAAGTGACAAGTAAATGAAAACAGAGGGAGTAGTATACTAATTGCACCTAACCTGATATTCTTAACTTTATACATTAGTTATTCATCACATAATTTTTCTCTAACCATACATGCTATCATTTTTACTGGTTGCCAAAACATTTATATAAAGACGTAGGCGCAATTTGGTTCAGGAAAAATTAGGAGGAACCAAAAAATGAGAGAATTGTTTTTTGTTTGGTTTGAATGGAATATCAGGAGAAAAGTGTCATGGAAAAAGAATATCAATATTCATTATAATAATAAAAAACAAAATTTTCTTGATTTTTTTACAGTATTTAATCTAATAAAATTAATGTGAAATGAAATTCTTGGAAGATTTTTTATAATCTAATATCCTTTTAATTTTTCTTTCCTCTCACACAGCCCTAATTTATATAGCTAGCCTTCAAAAATACTTTTGGCTCCATCAGTTATATATTCAAACAAAATTTTCTATCATCTTTAATTTAGTGAGAGTTAATAAGAACTCCATTGAACCGCTGATGAAATTTAGACCAAGAGTCTAAAGTTCATGAGTTTAATTGTAAACACTTAATTGGACTTACGTTTTTGGATCTTGAACTTTTCAGCTCCTTCAGCCTATATAACCTATTAATTTGGCAAGCCTAGCTAGTTCTCATTACAAGTGTATGGTACGTATATGTAACTAACTGTATTTTATACTAATAAATAAATGTGGAAACAAAACCATTTCATTTGCTAATTAACTCTTTAAGCCTCTGCACTTTCCATGAGCGAAAACATGCCCAAACCTAACCTAAAACGTAGAAGCAAGCCACAACCAAATTAAAGTAACCAACCTCTTCTTCACCCCCACACAAAGCAACAAACTCACTTCATAACTCATCAATGCGCCAGCCCAAACTCTAACCATATATATTAGCTGTGGCCATCCACCCAATTTCAGCATTCATCTTCAAGGTCCAACCCCCCTACTCAACCCCCGATCAAGATGAATAGGGTCTTTTGAGGCATGAATTAAGGACACGTCCCACGAACCAGCCCAATAATACAATTTTTTATGATGAGGCGTCGAAATCATGTTACTTCAAATCTAGTAGTTAAAACACAGTACAAAGAAAATTTGTTTGGAGATACACATTAACTAGATGTATATTCAATAGGGTTATGATTGTGATATGCAACTGCATTTTTATCTTTTCATATCATCTTCTAGCAACCTCTATATATCCAACACCTCATTCCAACAAGTGTTCTCCAACCTCTTCAAGTTAGTACCAGCATTCCTCTCTCTGATCTAATACACCAGAAGAGAGGATAGAGAACTTTTACACACGCAAAAGCATCCATACCGAAGAAGCAACGAATCAGTAGCAACTTCTTCAGCAATCCAAATCCCCAACAAGTTCTGAATTTGGGTACATATCGGAGAGACGGCAGCGCATCGAAGAGTAGTACTACGATGGTAGCTGCCGCACCATTGTCCTCCTGGCCATGGGAGAATTTGGGCAATCTCAAGGTAATATATACATATCTTCAATCTTAGCTGTGTTTTTTGTCTTCCTTTGTTTGGTGATGATTAGATGATGAGTTGCTGATTTGAGGGTTTTTTTTTTTTTTTGTCTATGGGCACAGTACTTTTTGTATGGACCATTTGTGGGGAAGGTACTGTATTCTTGGGCACAGGATGAGCTCCACAAGGACAAGAGCACCCAGTGGTGTCTTGGAGTTCTTATATGCAACTTTCTTAGATATTTAGTCCATGATGGTTGGACTACCTTCAATGCCCAGCTTTCCCTCAATCGCAACCGCCGCATAGTTAAGGAGGGAGCTGATTTCAAGCAAATCGACCGCGAATGGGACTGGTAATTAATGGTTAATTTCTTCTTCTTTTCATCTGATTCCCTTTGATTTTCCTGCGTGTTTTGCAAATTTTGATTAATAAATCACCGATCACTTGATGCAGGGATAACTATTTAATCATGCAAGTTACTTTTGGCTTCATTGCTTACTATATGTTGCCTTTCATGGTTGATCTTCCCCTATGGAGCTTTGGGAGCTTGCTAGCTGTTCTTGCACTGCATGTTGCAATTTCAGAACCTCTTTTTTATTGGGTTCATAGACTTCTTCATGAAAACAAATTCTTGTTTTCCAATTACCATTCGCTTCACCATTCTTCTCTTGTCCCTCATCCTCAAACAGGTAAGTTTAGAATCCCTTAATTGACATATGAATTGAGGCAATTTTAGCTAGTAGATTAGTAACTTTGAGTGTTGTTCTACAGCTCAAACTCTGACTGTGCTAGAGCACCTGCTCCTACTTGTGGTCACTGCCATACCGGTTCTTGGATCCAGCCTAATAGGCTTCGGATCTATATCCATCAATGTTGGATATCTCGTCGTTTTCGACTTCCTAAGATGCCTGGGTCACTGCAATGTTGAAGTTTTCCCCAGCAAGATATTTGATGCTCTCCCTTTCCTTAGATACCTCATTTACACACCAAGGTAATAAGTCCACAAATTAAGAAAAGTCATTCTCTTGTTTGAAATCCATGAGCCTAATTTAGGTAGGTAGGTGACTCTGTGCAAGAGCATTTAATTCATTCACTTCTTGTTGCACAACTAATCACACAGCTATCACACGTTGCACCACCAAGAAATGGGCACCAACTTCTGCCTCTTCATGCCACTATATGATGCTTTGTGGAACACATTGAACCCTAAGTCATGGGACTTGCAAAAGAAGACAAGTTCAGGTACAAAATTTCATTTTACATAATATGGTACACACTCATTTGCTGAAGTAAATATTATGTACGGAACCGACCCGCTACACTGATGCTTTTGCACCTCTAGAAATATTTAGGAGAAAAATCTCAAATATCTTTAAAAGGCCCTCTTATATAATATTTAGCCATTCATTAAGAAATTATTTAAAAAATAACCCAAATTTTTTTTATTCATAATTCAATCCTTATTTGTGGTTATGATCGTATTTTTTTTTACTTTTGCACTGGTTCCAAATAAGAGGGGAGACAGTCCTAGTTAATTATGTATTACAAATATACAGTTTGTACTGCCAATGCACCCCATCTTAAATGAGTCTCAACCAAAATGGTGTGTAAGAATGACAGATGTGTTGTTTAAATTTTATCAATCTTATCTTGGCAGGAGAAAACAGCAGGGTGCCCGACTTTGTGTTTTTGGCACATGTGGTGGACCTGACATCCTCAATGCATGCCCCGTTTGTGTTGAGGTCTTATGCCTCTAAACCCTACAAAGTTCACCTTTTGTTGCTGCCTTTCCTTCCGGTTGCATTCCTGATTATGCTGGCGATGTGGGCGTGGTCTAAGGCCTTTTTGGTGTCATTCTACTATCTACGCGGAAAACTGCACCAAACTTGGATTGTCCCGAGATTCGGATTTCAGGTAAGCACTTCAAGAAAATGAAACTAGTAATATTTAACTTGAGAACGGAATGTTTCACAATGCTAATGAAACTCCTGGACATATTGCAGTACTTCTTGCCGTTTGCAGCAGATGGAATCAATAACAAGATAGAGGAGGCCATCCTCACAGCTGATAGAATCGGGGTCAAGGTTATCAGCTTAGCAGCATTGAACAAGGTGAGCTGACTTAGTGGGAAATATGTTGGTGTTAATTTCCAAAAATCATAATATTGGATGCTCTGTGATCTTTTATCAAGTAGACGCGAGGCTATGAGTAGTCTTATGTGGACTTGTGGGCATGAGTCTACATAACAGTGGAGGACATGCATGAAACACTTGCCAACTTGTTTTGTTGAGTTGTTGATCAGACAGTATTGTTAGACTTCAATTGCATCATGTTCTCAACCATTTCAACAGTGACTGATGCGGATGTTGGTGTTAGTGTGGAGTACGCATCCAATTCAATGCTCTAGCCATACGTTGACATTTCACACTCATCACTTATAGTCGTCACATAATATCTCTTACACTAGCTACTTGATTAATTGACTTCAGTTTATCATCATCCATGTCATTTATTGTTGTCTGCCTTGTTTGGTTTCCTCTTCCCAACTGAAAACAAGCGTCATCAAAGCTATGTTACTTGCCTGGTGATGTCAAATATTTGTTAAATGTCACTTCATTTTCATAAACAAGTTCAGTTGGAGAAAGGTTCTGATTTGATAGATCGATGTTGGGAATGCTGATTACCCTTAAATTTTCGACTAATCAATATCGAGTGCGACCTTCATTTTGTTTGGTTATGCGTGCAGAATGAGGCACTTAATGGAGGAGGAACCTTGTTTGTGAATAAGCATCCGGACTTGAGAGTTAGAGTTGTACATGGAAACACATTGACAGCTGCAGTTATCCTCAATGAGATCCCTAAAGACGTTAAGGAAGTGTTCCTGACCGGGGCTACATCCAAGCTTGGAAGAGCCATTGCGCTCTATCTTTGTCGTCGTCGAATCCGCGTGCTTGTAAGACTTCTAAGCTCTACCTCCACCAAAACCTAACCCCTTTTTTTCCCACCAATAAGTTGCAAATTTATTGATGATTGGAAAAACAAATTACACACAGATGTTGACCCTCTCCACCGAGAGATTTCAGAAGATTCAAAAAGAGGCTCCGCCGGAGTATCAAAATTACCTAGTTCAGGTCACAAAGTATCAGGCTGCACAACATTGCAAGGTACTACAGTATTACTTGAAGTGGATGATGATAAAGTAATCCATTAATAAAAGGGGCAGGTGAAACCATTAATGGCTGATTAAATGACTTGGTGCTGATTAAATTTTGTATCAGACATGGATTGTGGGCAAGTGGATCACACTGAGAGAACAAAATTGGGCACCTAGTGGGACTCATTTCCATCAATTTGTTGTGCCGCCGATCTTGGCCTTCAGGAGGGATTGTAGCTACGGTGATCTAGCTGCCATGAGATTGCCAGAAGATGCTCAAGGACTAGGATCGTGTGAGGTAAGCTAAAGGCATACGTATCATAAACCCTAGCTCATAAATAGGCACACATCAGTTTCATACACGTTACTCTAACTAAATCTTGTCGGGGGTCCTATTGATAACGCCATATTCAACGCATCCTTGCGCAGTACACGATGGATAGGGGAGTGGTCCATGCATGCCACGCGGGCGGGGTAGTCCATTTACTCGAAGGGTACACTCACCATGAGGTTGGGGCCATCGAGGTGGACAGGATTGATCAAGTCTGGGAGGCAGCAATGAGGCATGGATTGAAGGCGGTCTCCAGCGCCCCCAAGCAAAGCGAGTCATAGAAACCCTAGACATGCTTCCCGGCCCGGACTTGTGCTCATTTCCGAGTTTCTAGCTTTCTGCTGCCATTCAGGGAAAAAGAAATTAAACATGTTAGATTTTGTGTGTGCCAAGGAAACCCTAGAGAACAAGCTGGGTGGCATCTCTGCTCTCCATCTAGGTGCACGTACGTCTCAGAAGAATGTACATTACAGCATCCATAAATTACTGTCACCGCTACTATTCAAATTAATGCAATTCTGTTCGTTCCATTATCGAATGCATGTACATCCAGGTGCATAATACACAGATATCTGAATATAGGTCTTCGAATTGATTGAAGGCGTCATGGTTTTAGTCTCTCAAGGTCTATTGTTCCACGATTCAATTGCTGGAATTAGCACTAATAAAGCATAAACTTCCTAGTCTCGAGACAAAAGTTTCTCTTTTGAAAAGTTTGTGTATCAATATTTGAACTGATTTATCGATGACCATAAATCAATTACTAGACTGCTCACGTTGACGACAAGAGTCAAATGAATTACTCATCTTGAAATCTACTTCTACCTATGGTAAAAACGTCTAAATCCAAAAAAAATTTGAAACTATCAAACTACAATTCCAACCAACTCATCATAATGAGCACATCAAAATCTTATCATATGCTTGCAAGACAAGGATGGTTCTATAATCAATCACATGAAAAATGAACCAAGTGAGATTTGTTAGGTAGTAGTGGTTATTAGTTGGATTCATCAAACCTGAATGTTGGCAATGATTTGGGGTACTGTGACTATTCATCCTGTGTTTGTACTTGTTTTAGATCACGAATCTAATTCATTTCAAAAGTTGCATGTTCGTTCATGTGAAGGAAATTTTAGCCTTAAATTAAAATTTTAGTTTAATTATAATTCTGTTTAATTGAATTAAGTTCAGATTTGAATGAATTAATTTCACACCATTTCACCTTTTTGTTGTTCCATGATTTTTTAATTATATTAAAAATTGATTTTCAAATAACACAATTTACAGCTTCCAAACATCAAGGGTTACAGGCTCAATCAACGAGTCGGGTCGGGTCAATAGCCCATCCACCCCGAAATCGGTTTGGGCTATACATTCAAACGAACCAAGCCCAAACTCACTCAACCGTCATATCAAAACGCCACGCGTCAAACATCGGACACCGTCAGACCGAGTCAGCTCGCTCTTATTTCGCCACGTGTCCTCCGCCATCTCCTAACCGCCACGACTCCCTTTCCCGCGTCAACCTCGTCGTTCCCGCTTCCCCAGAATTCATCTTCGCCTTGAACCGCTCGATTTCGCACGATCTCGAGAATCTGACCGGAAAATGGAGAAGCGAGCGCCGCCGTCAGTGTTGGGCGTCCGACGGAGGCACAAGCCGAAGCGGTTATTGAGGAAATTGGTGAGCTACTTGAAGTCAGATTCGTACATGTTTGCGCCGTTGATCTCGTCATCAACGTCGACATCTTCGAAGAGGAAGTATGGTTTATCTCCTCGGAAAGGATCTCGTGTGAATGCTGCCGGTGAGTTCGATTTATATATATATATTTTTTGTCCTTATGGTTGGATGATTGTGGATGTGCTGGATTGATGATTATTTGGCTTTGTTTGCTTTTAGGTTTTGAAATTGGAGCAGAGAATGATGGGAGGGAGAAGAAAAGGAGGTTGGTGGAGATGATTAGGGAGTATTTGAGGTCTGACTCTTACTTGTATGCACCTTTGGTGGATGGTGAGTGCTTCGGTGCTGCTCGTAAAGAGATTACGGATCCCAGCTCTCAAGGTACATTATTTTTATGTGGACATATTCTTGAATGTCAGTCATTCACTAGTGTAGTTGTGTTGAAGCCTTCTGAAGCGTGTGTGATTGATGTTCATTCTAGTATAGCTGAATTACATTGTCTTATTTGCGCCTAGAGCCCACTGATTTTGTTGGAGAATTCGTGGTTTCGCTGATGGAAGAGGATATTAGATGGGCTGAGCGCGTGTTGATGACCTGACTTTAGAGAATGTAGCCCCTGGTAGCTTTAATGGTTTACTTAACTACTGAAATTGGCTGTCAGTGACATTCTGAGTCTCGGCATACGAAAATGTGGTTTTGGAGTTAGTAATGTGGGCTTTTTTCCAGTTCATTATTTACTAATTGTTCTGAATTTTTGGCTGACTTTGTTTTTGTACCATTTTCCATTTGTTATGTTCCCTAACTGTTAGTTGTTATACTACTTCCTCTATCCTCTTTTGCTTGGCACTTAAGTAAACCTATGTGTTCATTTTTACTTGTCACATAACAATCCCAATACATATTTGATAACTATACTAACCTTAAAAAATCAAGCATTAATGATTTCATTTTACTAATTCATAACAAACGGCATTTTGCTCCAATATAAATCACTCTATTCGATATTTTACTCTCACTTTAAAAAGAATACATTAAACACCAGTATATTAATTTTGTGCAACCACTCGTTTTAACTTCTCTTTAATCCACTCAGGAGATGTCTATGTATTGGTGTTCTACTCTTGTCATTGGCATCAAATGGCCAGAGATTGTTTGTCTGTTGGATTTGGTCATATTCTTGTCAGAAACCATTTGAGATTCTGGAAAATGGGCTTTTGGGCTTGTGCAGTGGTTCTGTGCTGTTGCTCCTGTCGGGCAATCTAAAAGATGGGCTGAGTCAGCGTTGATATTGTGACAGTAGGAAAGTGTAGCTGAGTGACAGCTCGAAGGGTTTGCGCATACACGTGCAATTGATTGTCTAGTTGTCTATTACCATCTGTATAGTTGAATGAAGTATATTTTTCGACATTGCAGTATGTTGAAATGTCAACTCTTTGATTATTTTATTCATCTTTTTCATGTTGGCTGGTTGTGTTCAGCGAAACTACATTTTTCTTTTTGTTGTGCTCACTAGTTATTTGGTTTACAGTTGTTCTATGAAGCAAATTAAGTTGAGATGTCTAATGCATTTGTGGTTTCAGTCATGTTAAGTATTGTACGACACACTGGTTCCTGGTGTTGATGTTCTTTATTTGAAAATAAGTAGCTGCATTAGATTGAACAGTTTTGATCATTGGATGGTTGATGTTTCTATTCGTAACCATCTAGCCTCTGTGGGATAATAACTGTTTAGCTTTATAAGTTTACTTTATAATATGGCCTGTTGGCCAAATACATAATGAAAGGTCAAACTCGATTATTCTGTTGCTGCTTGTTATTCATGGTGCCATGTTTCCATTTGTTATGTTTGCTACCTTTGGTTGGTTGGAATTGGATCAGGCAAAAAGAGTTGCGTTGTCTAGCGGGTAAATGTCTAGCTATCTGAAGCAGCATTGGTACAATTTGCTTTTCTAATTGATCATATTTCGTGATTGCTTTTTGATGTGGATGAATTTTTATTAGCTGTCAGTTTGGTACGAGCATCTTCTGTGCTTAGTTGTGTTACTTTCATCTACGAGATGGTCCTAGCTTTTGGCATGATGCTTTTTTATCATCTTAAACCATATATCCATGAAGGTAGTGACTTGAAGTTGATATTTTTTTTTGGATGGTCGCATTAAAACAGTTGCTTGTCTGATTGTTAATAAGATACGACTCATTGTTGGTATGCTATACTGTGACAGTTACCTAAATGTCTTTGCTTTTTTCATGTAGGCGCTCCATGTCTGACAAAAAGGATAACCACGTCAACAGCCAGCACAGTACTAATGAGGAAAACAGACCACCGGCCTATTGAAGAGTCAAGGGATGTGATTGCAGAAGGCCAAACAGAAGTGTTCTTTGGCACCAATCATGACTCACGCAATGCTAGTAACCAAAGCCCTAAGCAGGGTGAAATTGTGAAGCAGGTTGTCTTTCCTAATAGCTGGCCACCAATCCTGTCAGGTCTGTGAATTCCCACGTTCACAATCAATGATTTTGGTCGCATCTAACTTCAGCTGTGTTATAACATCCTTAGGGCCTGATTAGTCTATATATAGAGACATATAGAGTAACGGAGTTACACGTGACTGTCGGTGACCATTCTCATTTTTCTGATGTTCGTCATCCTACAGTTGGTGATTTTTCTGACGAAGGCTCGATTGCGGAGCGAGTGGTTCATAGAAGGAAAATCCATGGCCTGTAGTAAACAGGCTGAGAACTGGACTGGCGCCATCAATGCACCTTGTCAAGATGCTTTTTCATGTGGTTAGTTAGTTGTTACCTCTGTATCGAAAGCTGGATCCGTGTAGACGTAGGTTGCTCATGTAGATTTAAAGCTGTGGCATGATCATTGATCAGTAAGTTCCTGTTCCGGCAATCTGGAAGCATAACATGGCCAGGGTCTAATCGAGATGGACCAAATGGCAAGGGGGGTTTGCAGGCAAGAAGATGATGGATAGATTAAGCAATGTATGAGCCATTAACCACTCCACTGGACGCGCACACAGGCAGTGATCAGACGCTCACATCCATCATTGAACTCTGGTGAGACCCGCATCCCTGCCAGACCCACTTGCGGTGCATGGCTGGAGTTGTGTCCGGTTTTCAGGCCATGCACGTGTGTGGCTTTGAATTCCCAGATGACAAATTAAACTCTAAAATCCAAAAACCTCAGCAACCAAGCAGCTCCAGCCCCACCCACCAATTATCTCGATTTCTCAATCTACCCCCATGTTCTCATTTACGTCTCCCGCATGTGCGCCACATATCATTGTATATCACATTTTCTGGAAAGTGAACTGTCAAGCTGTTGTCATGTCAAATGGAAAACTCACGATCCAACTCCTGCAGAGATGAGCTAGCTGTAGAGATGGGTATGGGTGTTTCGAATTCTGATTGTTGATCTTAGCTAGCCTATTCGTTCCGGTTGGCTAAGGGATGATATGAATGACCAGTTGCTTTCAAAAAAGTTGTGTGCATTGCCTAGTATTAGACGTCATCAGTAGTATCGTACGCCTCCATTGAGAGGATGAAGCCCCACAAAGTTGAGGGGTTGTCTGCTGCCTCTATTTAAGTTAATGGGTGTGTGTGTGTGTGGCTTAGCTAGTGGCCTGTTGGTTGTAGGGAGAGTCAAACGCAAGGTTGGCCGCAATCCCCGGGCGCTGACCCTATTCCTCCCCTTGGATCATGCATGGTTACTAACTTCACATGTGCGTGGGGACACCCATGCCTTCTCATTTCTTCGTCACTAGCCACACACTGTCCTCCATTCAATTACATCATATATACTTTTATGGTGGTCGTCACAACTTTAATGGATATAAATTCAGTTTATATAAGTAGGTGGGAAATTTTGTTGGTTTATGTTCGCATGTTTTTTAATTATGGAAGTCGAATTGTTTGACAAGTTGCGGTGAGTATGACAATGCACTTCGTTTCAGTTGTAGAAAGAGTACTAATTTGTTGTCTCTTCAAATATCATGAAATTACTTCATTTCTAAGATACAAAAATATAGTCTGATTCACTCTTTCGAGTTTTCACATCACTATCTCAATCATTGTCTGAATAGATTGCCAAAATAAACTCATTTGTGTGTGAAGATTGAATTCCACAATACAGTGTTTCATTTATATACCAAAGTGTACGCTTTACTGCTAGCAAGTGTGACTGTTGAGGTTGCTCCATGAACAAGCTGACACTCCATACAAAATGTTCAGCCTAGTTGAAGTCAAGTAATGAAGACTTCCAACTACGCTCTTAGAGTAGGTGGGGTTTACCAGCTTGCCTGTTCCATCCTTCATCATCTCAAGTCTCTCATCAACTGGAGTACGCAACGGCTTCAATGCCATAAATAGTCAAATCTAATTTTTTTCAAAATATCTCCAGCATACTTGTTATAAGAAATAAAAATTCTGTGATCATTTTGTTCAACCTCGATGCCTAAGAAGTATAACATCAATCACATACAAACATACAATCAACATTTCACCTTCTCAATGAACATCTCCTCCAAACTCTCGGTGAATAACAAATTCATCCACATACAAGCATACTATCAACATTTCACCATATGCATCTATTTGCTCATAAGAGCACTTATGAAAACCAGTCTCCAACATATACGTATCAATCCTCGCGGGGCTTGTTGTGGTCCACATAATGGTTTCTTAAGTCTGTAAACATTGTTCTCTTGCCCATTCTAAACATACCTTAATCGCTATTCAACGTACACTTCTTCTTCCATAACTCTATTTAGGAATGTCGCTTTTACGTTCATCTGGTGTAGCTTCGCCTTGTTCTGACTTGCAAGTGCTATAATCATTCAAATGATATCCATTCTAGCAACTGGTACAAATACCTCAAAATAATTAATTCCAGACTTCTATCTGTAACTTTTCACCACTAGCCTCGCCTTCAAACAGTCAACTTCTTTATCAAGATTGTACTTCATCTTGTACATCCATTTCAATCTGATTATCTTTTTCCCAGCTGGCAAGACATCAACTCCCATGTGTCATTCTTCTCTATGGATCCAATCTCTGCATCTGTGGCCTGAACGTATCCTTTGCCCTGAACATCTCAGCTAATAATAAGATATTTAGTGGTCGGATCATACAACTTGTACCTATTCGTATCAACACTGCATTCAATGAAGATTCATCTTCTGATCTTGTCATCGAACTTCCTTCGCTGCTTGTTTGGTACACTAGGATATGTTGCACACCAAATACATGTAGGTAAGAGACATCTGGCTTTTCACCACTTCATGCCTCATATGATATCTTTTCATGAACCGCCTTCATCGGACATCAGTTTAATAAAAACACCTCATAAGCTACAGTTTCCCCTCAAATGTTTTGGTAGCTTCTTGTCTGTCAACATATGTTTCTGGTTATCTCGAAGATTGTTCGATTCTTCCTCTCAGCTATGCCATTCTTCTGATGTATATAACTGGCGATAAGCTGTCTCTTAATTTCTCTGGCTTTATAATAGTCAGAGAACTCATTAGAAGTGAATTCTTCTCCTTGCCATGATCCTCTTTGTAGCCAATAATTTCGATCCTTGAAAATTTGGTATCCAAATCTCGAATGCAACAGCCAACCGCCGTTTTTCAACATTATCTGGAATTTCATCTCAACTTTCTTTTGAACAATTCATGGAATATCCGGTTCTTCATCATTTAGATTATGGCAATCACTCTCCTATTTTTATCTTCAAAGGTCCAAACTTCATCTCAGATAGAGATAGTTTGATCTTTCTTCTACAGCTAACCCATACTCATTGGTTAAAACATAAGTATGGTACATGATCAATATCAGTAATAGTTATAAATGAACAATCATATGTATGGATCCAACTATTACCTTTCACCTTAATTTAGATCTTTAATTTATTTCCAAAACTGATTTCATTATGAGTAGATTCATCCAGAAAAGTTTATTTCTCCCACTCATATGATTGCTGCATCCAGAGTCAAGTTACCATATATTCGAGTAGACTCCACAGTCCTCATTAGTCATGCATGCTAGAACCATACTTTGGTGCACTTCGATAGCACACGCTTGTTCCGCTCATGTTCATTCTCTAAATTTGCTCTAGTAATACTTATTCTAGACTTGTCACGTCCTCTAGTATAACCTCCTTAAGCTCTCAAAGAATCACTTCCATTGGCTTGATCTCATTCTTTTTTATGACTTTGGCCACGATCTCGGCCTCCACAATGATCTCCATAGCTTCCCATTTTGATTTGTCTTTCAAAAAATAGTTGAAAATTAGTAGAAAAAAGCCACAACAACCAAATTGATCAAAAGTGATTGTAAAACATCGGCATATAAAATTGATCACAAAACGGTCACAAAGAAGTCCAAATTAATTGGTCGAAAAATGGCCGCACCCAGAAGTTCTTTTCCAAAACTAGTCAAAAAGTTTTATTTGAGGCATCATTCCGGCCAATTTTTTTGACCGGAAGAGTGATAGAAAATCCATAGAAATTCATATTTTCAGTAGTGTTTTACTTTTCCGGGCAAATTTCTAGCCTAAAAAATGTATTTTCATAATGCTTTAGCTAGTATGTATCAAGAGCACCGGCAGACACAAGGTTGACTTAGAAATGTCTGATGACTCCACTGTATTTTTTTAGTACTATAAATATGAACTGACTTTATAAAAAAAAATATATATGTGCATGCATGACCATCCAGATTTGTATTCAATGAATTAAAATTGAGAGATATAAGACAACAGAAATCCAAACCACAAAAATAAGAAAAGAAACATCAGAAATTGAAGGTCTTGGAGGACGAAGGCGGCTACCTTCCTAAATCTAATTCCTCCAACTCAAATCGAACGCATTAGCCCGAACTTTGCCGACAAAGATTGGCGCAAAAGGCAAAAAAATATGGAAAAAAAAATAGTTGTAGTGATGTTTTGGTAATCAGATTAATTGTCTAAACGTATCAACTCCAAAACATATGAAAAATAATTTTATTAATCATAGTTAATGTCTGATAATTGAATTAAGAGTATTGTTGAGGAAGAGCACTTGACAAATGTCTCACACGGCTAGTGAGGAGAAGATGAGGTGACTTATATTGGATTATTGAACTATAACTCACAAATTTAGACTTTGAGTTAGAATGAGGATACAATCCAATATGGGTCAGTCCGAAAAATTCTCTACAAGTATGTTTGATTTAGGGATAGTAGAGAGAAAAGAAATATGGAGAAAAAGAGATTAAGTTTTTCATTTGTTCCATTTCACTTTTCATTTGTTTGGTTACGCTAAATTGTTGATTAAGAACCACACGTGGAGATATGTCCCACATCAACAAGGAGAAAGAATGGTCTAACTTTTATTAAAATATAAAATTATAACGTATAAATCTAAATTTTAAAGTCATGCATTACAAGACTATATAGTCTAATTGAAGTTGCATGTAATATCTAAGAAGTATGAAGATTTTCATCGTCTAAACCTAAACTTTAATTTCATTATCATGCCACGTTTTTCTTCAAAATTTTCTTGCTAAAACAACTATTAAACTCTTCTATTTGACGCATGACTTTCTGTATTCAAGGTTGAAACATGTTGCTGATGATGAGCTTTCAAAATCCTCCATGTGGAGGCCATGTGGGTAGATTTCTCCTTGTATCATTCCCTAGAGAAATTGTTCATGCCCTGAAATTTCTCTTGCTGTGGGACCTCACTGTCCTTCAATCACCACATTCTCTAATTCCCAACCCTCAATCTCTGGATCACTCATTGTTCATATGCTATATGCATTAGAGAGATCCATATCACATTACAAATCTCCATGTACGTAGTCTCTAGTAAATCACTGGATGATCTCTTCTCAATTGAAACTGAACTGACGAACTGAAAATTTTCGCGAGAGCTGAAAAGAAAAAGTCTGCTATACTCGAGTAAACTCAATAATCATAGCACAAACGTGTTTAAGGATGTTCGACAAGGTAGGTAAAGTCACAAGATTCATCTACAATGGTGGAGTCCAAAATGTAGGTGACGCTTTGATGCTATATATTCGTGACAACAATAGCTAATAAAGTTAGGCTTGCCTAGCATTGGGGGAACCTTTATGATTATTTTTTTACAAGCAATAGAGAACATGGAAAATTAGTGTTTTCTTTTTAGGGTTTGTATATGTGCGAGGAATAGAGTGGAGTGGGGCAGTGATCCCCATGTGCATGCATGTGCTTTGTTTGCCTCCTCCTCTCAATCTATCCCCTTCCAATAGGCCCGCCACTGATGCTCCTTCTTTGCGCACATAAATGCCCTCTTACTCCTCACATTCTCTCCCTCCACACCTTCATTCTCCCTCTCCCTCCCTCCCTCTCTATTTCTGTCTCTCTCCTTCTTAATTTGTCTTCCTAGGTTTTGCTGAAGTCTTGGTTGTTTGTACATCTCTTGGAATCAAGAAAGATCAAGAAGGAGCCAGAGAGACTTCAACAAGGTAAGCAATTGGGAATTTCCTTATGTGAGTTATTGCATTTTTGTGTGAGAGCTTTTCAAGTCCTGAAATGCCAAGGCCCCTGGATCACCAGTGTGAAAGGAGCTTAGTTGACTGGTTGAGTTTTTGGGAGAACATGATCATGCTTGTTTACTATATATCTTCTTAACCATTCTTTTCATTCACAGTTACTCCTGTTCTCAGGTCATAACTTTCTTTATGCTATGATTTAACTAGATCAATAAAATGTATAAGAAGCTAAGAATCACCGTCTCTTCTCTTAGCCTGCAGCTTTGTTATTTTATGCTGGTTCGATTCGATTTGGACATCATGATCCTTAAACTAAGTGCTGTTTCTCAGTTTTAGTCTTTTTCTATCTGTCGTCAGAATTAATGCGGACTCCAGTCATGCTGATGAAGCAAGAATTCATAAAAAAATGGACAATAGCGCTCAACACTACATGCTGCAAAGTCTCAAGCAGCAGGAAGGAGATGAGTGTGATGGAGAGAAAGAAAGTCATCAAGCGAACAGCCGCAATTGCCATGGCAGCCACCAGGCGAGGCTCCACCGGTTGGAGCCGTGCAATCATTGCCGACGAATATGACCGGAAGAACAACAAACTTGTAATTGAAGCTGTGATGGGTGGTCCTCAAAATCCAGACGAGCTAAAGAACGTCCTTCGCTTCAGGTCACCATCAAGCTCCATTTTTAGACAAAAGGTCATCAAGAGGAGCAAGAGGATCAGGAGAAGAAGATCAGCAGCCACGTCCATGTCGTCGAAAAGCAGCAAGACCGCCGTCAAGGCCACCTCTCTGGCTAAATCGATCCTAAAGAAGCAAACACAATTGTTGAAGAGGCTGATGCCGGGTGGTGAAGCAATTGACGAGTGTTGCTTGATTGAAGAGGCTTTGGACTACATTGTGTCCCTCAAAGCACAAGTTGATGTCATGAACAAGTTAGTCATTGCAGCTGAGTATATGAAGAAACCCTAGCAGCCTAACCGCGGCTATGGCTTCCAATCTTCCAGCACACATGTCATACCATTCCCTCTACTGTGCCATGTATTTTCTATGGTTCCATGGTGAAGCAGAACCTCCCTGCATATCATTCAAATGATATATGTGTAGCTTATTGGGTAATTTATCACAAGAAGAAGCTTGTAAATATGTTCTATCAAAGCCAAGAAAGGCTTTCTTCATCTTCATGGTACTTTCAGCGACGGAAAAATCCGTCTTAAAGATGGTCTTCCTTGAAGATACTTTCAGCAACGGAAAAATCCGTCGGTGAGAGCCTCTCTTCACCTCGTATTAGATGTATGAAAGTGATGGAAGCGTGCAGGTCCAGAGACCTCGATTTCATTGCCTGTTTGAGTTTCAGATCCAACAGTGAGCGGGGCACTTTATTGCCATATGAAGAGCACTGTAAAGAGCATTCAGGTGCAGCACTGAACTGTCATTTTTCTTGTCAGAGTTCTGGTTGTAAGATCCAGTGACACAGGCAGGCAGTGACTGGTTTGGCCTCTGTTATTATTGAAGCGTGCAAGCACATGAGTGTGAAAAAATAGAATTCACAATCCAAGACAGATCGATGGATCTGAGTGAACTGTCGAGTCACATTCACTGATTCACTGCCAGCTTGGCCACATTCACAAATGTGCACAAGACTTTCTTTTGATGTAATGTGCCCAAAATGGGGATACATCTCACCATTAGAGCATTGCGTATGATGCTAGGAAAGTTGAGATCAGATCACAAGACATTGTGGTTGGTACCGACTGCTGAGAGCCGTGTTGATTATGCGTTCTGGTTTGAATAAAACCTTACAACTTTTCACAAAGTGGCCTGAGAGGATATCGAGATTTTCTCGTCCATGTGTAGGGTGTAGACAACAACCGAGGCCTGGAGGTCGCGGTCCACTTTGAAGTGGGCGTGAAAGAACCTTTTCATCTGTGAACAGAATTGGATTAATCCGAAACACTACTGAACAAAAGTGCAAAATAATGAAACAGATGCAGGGGTGAAGGAGCCAGTTACCCCAATGTATGAATGAGATCTGAGAAACTCCTTCAACTGTTTCTCCTCAGATTCGAATAGCAGGATGTGGGAAGGCAACGACGAGTTTTTGAAATATTGGGTTGTGAAGCCAACTGGGTCTGCTAGGAACCGGTCAGATTCATCAAGGACTCCTTCACCCTCGCTGTAATGGAAAACCAAAAATTGAGATTTGATCCCAAGCCAGCAAATTAAGCGCTTGCTGTTTCATTTGAGAAGACAATGTCAATTATCGGTTTGAGAGCATACTGACTGACCTCGGTGTGCAATCCAAGAATCGCATTGGCAAGTTGCGGTGAAGCATTGAGTAGTAAGGTGTGGCGTGGCATGGCATCAAGAAGAGTACACTTTGGACCTTTCCAATAATCGCCTCTCTGGACAAGAAGTCCATCGCATCTTCTGTTCCTCTCTACATAGCAAATAAATAATGTCACTAATTGGAAAATGAAAAATAGAAAATTTCCTTTCAATACTGGGTTATTTAGCTGGACTCTCTCTATATTCATGCAATCAACTTCGATATTGACGTGTTCAAGTGTAACAGTTTACATGCTTCAGCAATCACTCGCTTTAAACTTTCCAACAAATCATAAAGCGAAAATTTGTGGACATACCTGGTGGATCATACTCATATATAGAGCCATTGGTATATTTGTGACCAGCAAGAAAAGAACGGACAGCTTCAGTTTCAGGCACGACTTTTTGTGAGTCTTCGAAGATCTTTTTCTATTTCTTTGTGACAGATTGTCTCCAAGCGCAGCTAATGAGTAACCAGAAAATAACAAGGCTAGCGGAAGGACAGGTAGGACAAACCTGTAAATCAGCATCTTTAGGATTGAGAGACGTTTGAAGGATACGTTGAAATATAAAAGGAGTGAGGAAGCTACTTATCTGAAGAAACAGAGAGCTACCTGAATTCCTTGTGACCCAGAACACTGTAGAGCACCAAGACCCATGCAATAAGGCCAGAAAGTTTCCATTGTTTTGATTGGAAGATACCGGCAAGTGAAAATGGTAGGAAAGTGAAGAGCATTGCTGAGAATCCTTGACTGAAATACCAGTGCCACGCATGGGTTCCATAATAGTCCCCGCCAGATGAGAGAAAATTGAACTTCAGAAAGTTAAGCGGTACAAGAACCCATAAGCCATAGAATAGTCGATCCAACAAAAAAGTCAGCAGAAGCACCAACGCCCTGAACAAGACACATAAGATTTGTAATCGGTGCCGCAGCAATCCAATAAAGAACATGAAGGGTAAAAGATAATATATCAGTCTTCCGTTTTAGCCAATCGAGATTTACGGCAACTCAAGACATACAAGTCAAATAATTATTTGCAGTTAGTCAATCTTAAGAAGACTGGACTAATCTTGAGTATCGATGCTTAAGCAAAATATTATTGTTTGAGTACTTACCCAATTGGAATCGTCTCAAGAAAAATGAACCTCCACTTATCTTGTGTGAGGAAGAACTCGAGAATGCCAACATACAACCATATAATTGCGCTTGTAGGGCGAATGGCACAAGCCAGTGCCGCTAGGATCAATGCCCATTTCCTTGAAGCTGATTGCTGCTCACAGGACTTGACTCTCAGACTAGGCCAATAGAACAGACTTAGGAGCGTTACAACAGTCTCCAAACTGTTAGACAGTGTCCGTGGGAAGCAGAAAAACATAAACCAGTTTGTCAACTGCGAAAATAGCTGAGAGAGAGTTAAGGACGCTATGTATATCTCCAGACTCCAGTACTATCGCACCCCCATCAATCCATAACAAACATACGTGACTATCATCAACTGAAAGAGTGTTAAGGAAAACATATGTACTTTTAAGCCTATGGAAACCTCATCAATCCAAATGCTAAAATAGCAGAAGAGTATTTAGAACAAGATACGTATGTCTCAGACTAAGGCAACCTTATCAATCCACAAGAATCTTACTCAGTTATAACAATTAACTAAATGATGAAAAGGATACTGTCCATCGAGAAACTTCATCTCCAAATAAGACATAAGAGAACTTGTAAAGGTAAAGATCCCCTACAGCGCAGAACAAGGATTGTAGCAGTCTGGGAGCTCTGGCCTAGAAAACAGGAAATAAGCATTAACGGAATCGTAACCTGAAGACAGTACAAACCTTAACGCAACTAGTGCTATAAGATACAAGTCATGCAAATGAAAGGGTAAAGCAAAAAAATGTTTCGTTTTACAAAGCTTAAACCAACCTCTCCCCGCTGCAAGGAAATGTCTAATACTTACCATGAACCAGGGAGTGTCAAGGTGGCATAATTCGAGCAATTTATACAACAAAGCAAACACCAACGGGTGCAAATAACTACGAAGCCCCTTCTTCCATTCCCATGTCAAATGACCATATCTACAAGAAATCCCAACAGTCAAAATAAACTCCACCTCCATCACAAGCATACTTATACATAAAAGCAAAATCAGAAGCTGTCATACAATACATCAACAAACTCACCCAAATGTAACTCTATGAGCCACTTCCAACGCCTGCCAATGCTCATCCGGGTTGAAGTAAGTTTGCACCAGCAAGGAGTTGACCACCCTGAACACTAAGCATAGCACGAAAACTCTCTTCGTGGACGAGATAAAACCCCGACTCTGGATCCTCGTTACCTCCTCAACACTGTAATCAAGCTCTTCTTTTTCACCACCCAAAGCCCCCGTGGCAAGGCTCCCTCTTCGTCTCATCACGCTCGGAAATCAGTCAACCCCGAAAGCCAACAACCATCAACCAACCCAGATCACGACAGGTCTCAAAGCCAAAAAAGCTTTACTAGATCCGTATCTGCTTTCCACAGAGGAATTTCATCAAACAGTTGGTGTGCACCAGAACTTAACAAAATGGAAATTCAGCTCAACGTCATTAGGGTTGATACATCCATTGGACGACAGCTTTTCCGACACGTTACCTGCCAATACAACTGGACGTGTTCTGCTACCGGGCGATGTCGAATCTGAGCATCGGCAGTTTACTCCCGGTCGCAGCTCGCCTTTGCATTTTTAGCTCAGATTCAGAATCGCATTGTGTCTTCATTAAAACGACACTGTTCCATAATTTGGATGACACACTTTCAAATATAATTTATACGAAATGGTTTTTAGTAAAAAATTAAATTGAACTTTTTTATTAAAAAAATAAAATTAAATAAAATTGTTAGCTTTAGATAATCAAATCAAATCAAATCACGTGATTCGATTTGGTTGTATTTTAAAAAAAATTCATTATTTTTATTTACTATTTTACTAAATACAAGACTTTTTACATAAATAATAAAAAAATAAATAAATGAGTTTCAAACTATCACATCTTATCCAATTGTGATCCGAACTAATGCGTTTTATAATAAGGTGCATAGATCATCAATTTTCACAAAAAAATCTAACTTTGTTAACTGATACTGACATCGTTAATGTCTTATCCAAAACCGTTTAACCACTCTAATGTCTTCTAAAACATCCGACGGCACATCCGCCTCTGCATAAACATCATCCAATCCTTCGGCGCCGCCTTCGACACCTCTAGCTTCATAAACCTATTTCAGTCATCACTGGTCAAATGATGAATTTCTGATAATTTACAATATCAAAGAGTTTTTCGATCCCGATTTCGTGTTCGCCCACTTCAAACTTCAATTCCACCACCTTGCCTGGTTTCATGAATTCAAAATTTGATGGCTTATGTCCCACATCACTCAATGAAATTCAAATATTGATCATAATATATAGAGGTCCCCATCTATAGCCAAATGATTCTTTTAAGTGTGGATCCAATTAATATTCATGGTATCAAAGCGAATTTTCGCCGCGCTAATGGTGCTGACGGTGCTGGCTCCAATGGATGAGGTAATGGAGACCCTGGTAGGGAACGTAGCTGACTCTGCTTCTTGCAAGATACATGGATGTATTTGGTGGATTTGGGAGATGGAGTTTCACTCAGGTCTTACTTGGATGGTTTTCTAATCATTTTGTCAAGAATTAGTGATAGATTTTCAGAGTCTGCTGATACGTTAATGCTTAAAGAAGCAGAGACTGAGGCTCCAGATATGTATAAGAATGATTGTCTAATGGTGCATGAGTTGAATGACATCCTAATAGTAACTGATGATGAAGAAAATTCTGAGTTAGATTTGATCATTTGAATGAGAGCAAGTCAGAAATCAGTTTGGGCATGTTGGTGATTAGCTTTGAGGCCCCGAATTGGTAACCAATTGAGACTCGAAGCTTACAGTTTGATGGTCTCAGTTTGTAGCACTCCATTAGCGCATCTTCAAAATTCCATGAAGTGATGGCTCTGTAAGAACTCGGTTCATAAAGTGACCTCTGGCTAGATAAAATGCAAGCTGGAATTGACTCGTAGAGTGATGTTGTGTTGGATCAGGCGTTAACGGCAGCAGCATCTGATAATAGAATTAGATTTTTTGTCAAAATTAACGGTCTATGCACCTTACTTGAAAAATGTGGTAGTTCAGATCGTAATTGTGTAAGAGATAGTAGTTTAAGAACTCTTTTTGGATTTTTTTCCCTATATATTCGATTAAATTATATATGATCCAAAATATAGTGAATGATTTGCTTTGTTTGGGTTCGATTTGAAAAGAAAAAAAAATGACTAAACCATTAGTAATCGGTTTTCAAAAATTAAAGCAATAACCAAACGAATAGCACTACAAATCAAACCAAAACTATCAATTTAATTTAGTATGATTAATCAGTTTATCAATTTTTACCTGCACTTCTATCCCTAGTATTATCTTTCTAAGCTAAAACTGAACTCAACTCAATTGAGCTGAATTGAACAAGACTAACTAAAAAATTTCATCTTCATTTAAAACTCCAAAGAAGACACCCTAACAAAGTATGACAATAGGATTGTGATTTCCTTTATACATTTTACATGCTCACTATGAACAAGCTTTGATGCTATTTTCCAGTCATGGAAATCATAAGACAAGATTTCAGCCAACTGAGGTTAAAAAAAATGCTAAAGCTCGAAATCCTGTGGGATGGCCAACCAGAGAAGGATTCTCCTAGGGCGGTCTAGGAACCTGGCTTGCCACGCAGGTTCGTCGCTCTCATGCACAAATCCGCTTTTCAAATAGAGGTTCCTGGCTGGATCGTTGTTGACCGCTACATGGACGTATAAGTCAGTTATGCCTGCAAGACAGCATGAAAGAGTAGCGTCGGCAAAAACAGACATTTGCAGTTCGAGGTTATTATTTTCATTACAAAGGCTTGACCGAAATCATGATTTTTAACTATAGTTCTGAAACAAGGTGAGGTGGTTCGGAGAATGTAACAAGTACCCCATTCTTTTGCGACTAGTTTAGAATGAGCGACGAGGTTGTAGCCTAATCCGTTCCTTTGCAGCTCCTTGGCAACACAGACGTTGCTCAGGTAAGCTCGTGCAAAGTCCTCTCCTATTCCCTATTCATTCAAATCGCAATGGTGAGGACTAAAGTTGCGACTCAGCAGACCTAATTTCTGATAAGATACAAAGAGGTTTAAACTTAAAAATTAGGAGTTTAACTACACTACAATATTGGATAGACAGTCACCTGCGGCCTCATCCCAGTTATTTCATCAGGAAGGCGGACGCATTGGTTCAGATCAAGGGAACCGATCACGACTCTAGCTTCTCCATCCTCCGAGAACTGCAAAAAAAAATCAAGGGAACAAACTTCAGTTCTGACAGAACCAACACTGTATTAAAAACTATCGTGACAAGACAGTTGCTAGACAGACATGTCGAATGTGGAAGAACGAACTCAAGTCCATCAACCTGCTTCGTAGGGTAATTAGAGTAATCTAAATTCATGCAGCTGCGACAAGTCATGGTCACTAAACTTTACGGGTGAAATAATTGAATCTGAAGACGGAGTGCTTGTGAATTTCACACCAAATTGCGTGTGTTCGATGTGTGAGAATTTATACCTTGCAGGAGGTGCAGAGATCGTCTGCGTAACCTGATACTTGTGATAGAGGTACAGAAGCGTTGATGCACGACACTCTTTTGAAACCCAGCCTCGTTCCAGAAATGCGTTCTTTTAATGCTTCAAACTCGCGCTCGGCCAGGTATTTCTTGTGATCCTAAGTAGACTTGAAAAGAAAATCATACCATCAGGTTTGAATAAAATCACTCTCACGTGATTTTCAGTCACGCTCACACAGCACAACACTGCAACTTCAGGTCATTTTACAACCATTTGACTTAATAAATCACACTGCAATAACCGAGCATATCCAAAACCAAAATTTAAAATGAAACCCGCTTAACAAATGCTTAGAAGACATTCTGAATGTGGCAACTCTAGTCTTCTTCAGTGGTTCGCGTCTCTTCGAGACAACCTCGAGGAATGAATCCATTTGATGGAAAGAAAAATACAAACACCAAGCGCTCAATCAACTCTAAGTCTCTACAGCCAAAGTAAACACAGATGTCTGTGATTTCACACAAAAATGTGAGTTTCGAATCGGCATTGATTCCAAGGTTCAGAACTAGGATATTCAAAGTAGCCGAACAAGATGACAAATACACATAAAATTCCACAACAGTTGGATCAACTTCATATGCAAGCAAGCCACAAGTTATACAGAAGCCTGAGTATATTCCATCACTCAAATTTCAACAGAATCACAATCTGAAGTTCTCCATGAATAACTCTCAAACAGATGTAAACTGAAACACTGGTTGTGCTAAACAAGGACTTAACCTTCTCATCTTCATATCAAATCAAAAGCCAGCAAATCAAACTCTCAGTGGATCCCATCAAAGTCACAAACTTTCACATCGAAATTTAGTTCTAACAAAAACCCATAAACACAAACCCAGTAAAATCACAAAACGTGCTCACTTCGATTCCGAACGATTCAGAACTGAAGTCGTTGAATGTCCGAACTCGGAGGCACGCAGCCGCCCAAAGCTCCTCTTCATTGACCGTCTCGCCCACGCTCAGCTTCGATATGTCCAAAATCAACGTCTCCGGCGCGCATAGCTGAGCTGAAATCAACGGCTTCAACCGCCGCTTGGAGGCGGAGAAGGGTGGTGACGTTCGTCTGGTTTTGCAGAAGAATTGGCGAGAAAAAATCGTTGAAGGAATCGAAAGCGAGGTTGCGGGGAGTGGAGAAGAGGAATAAGAAGACGATAACGACGGTACGAGGATCGACATTTCTGGGTTATCTTCTTCTTCGTCTTCGGAAATCGATTGAACAGTTTGCGGTTGGAGGTTTATCTTGGAGGATTAACGTCACAGGATCTCGTTGGTAATTACGGATTTTTCACGTCGTCGCTAAAAAAGTGTGGCACTTCACTTCGTAAAGAGGATTTTGCGAAGAGAAGCTTTCGTTGGTAATGTATTCTTCTGTTTTTAACTAATTTTCATTCATTAAGCTTAGTTAGGGTAATTTATCACATGTGAATATCTATTCAATATGTATAACGTTCCATCTACAATATTGTCGAGCTCCTTTTGAGATAAAAAGTACGCATAATTTATTTTATTTATCATAAAAAAATGTTATTTAAAATATTTTTTATTATATGTAAATTACAACACACATATGATCACTTTACCAATAAATTTAAAATACTTTTATGTGATAAAATAAAAAATTCTTAAATAGACATCTTAATTAATCAGTCACATACATATTTTGAATAGTTAATCTCACTTTTGATGGCAAGTGATTTAATTACGACGATTTGATTCTGATTGAATGTGTTCAAAATTCAGATACAGTACAATACCGTATTTAGGCTTAAGTGGTGTAGTTACAGACAAAAGAAAATTGGGAGGATTACACTAAACGAAAGAAGAGACTGATAAATTAAAGAAACAATAAGAGAAAAAAATAGTAACAAATCACCAAAACATAATGACATATTTGATGCCTGTAATATTATTTTTAACTAATAAGGTGTCAGTCTAGCGGTTTTCTATACTGTCTAACAAATTCAAAGTTATGGATTCAAGTCTTGTTACGATTACATCTGTGCTTAAACGTTGGAGATGCACCATGAATTGACACACAATGAATATGAACGCTACTATCAAAATGGTGATTGGAGTGTGCGACTTCTGTCCACACAAAAAAAAATCTTACTTTTGGATGCACATGAAAACTAAAACTATGATTTTTACTTGTATAAATTCTAAAGCTCATGAAGACTGAAACTATGATTCTTACATGAATCATTTCTGGAGCCAAAGAGATTGAAATACAAAATAAATATACTTTCACAATCCTTGATTGAATAATTTGCAATTTGTTAGAAGGTATGGGTGTAAATTTAGAGCGCAATGATATAAAAATTTTAAGAAGAAAGATTCTCTCTTTATAGAAAAATGACTGATAGACAATGCAAATTTTGTATTTAGGTTAAATTATTATTGTCTTTTATCTAATGCAACATAAAGTTAATTCAAATTCTTCTATAACCTTAAGTCATCGATGCTATCAAATGCATGTGCAATACTGAGTAAAATTCAATATATTCTTAAACATGCGTAAATTGACAGCAAATATAATGACAGCAAACTGAACAAAGAAACTAAACTTAATTAGAGTTTTTCAAAATCAGAATACCTAGTCCGAGTCACCATCAAAAGCAACAGTAAGCAAACAATTAACAACCAAATCCGTCAAAAAAACCCTCCTCTCCAAAAACCCAAAACCAACTCTCAGCTAGCGGTGGAGGAGGAGGGTCGGGGCAGGCCTTCCTCCTCGCACATCCACTGCCCCCACCTCGACCCATCCCACACCCGCCCCCACATACGCTCACCCCACCCCCAGCCACCGCACCACAGGCCGCGGCCACCTCCTCCCAATCCCTCACCCATCCCACCCCCTGTCACCACATCACCGGCTGCGGCCTCTCCTCAGCTAGGCCTCACGGCCATAACCTTATACCTCCTCCGGCCATAGCCTCCCCCGCCTGCCGAGATCTGGCGTGAGCCAGTGTCTGTTGGAGCTTTCGTCCCTCCTCGCGTTCAGCTGCGGCAGCCAAGGGGCCTGAATCCCCGTCTGAGACCGCCTTGGCTGGCCGCGAAACCTGGGACTGGCTCCCCTTCGTCTGGAAACTCGCAAATCTGGCGTCCCTGCATTCTCCATGGCCGTCTCCACCTCGTCCAGGAACTCTCCGATATTATTTTGGCATCGGGTTGAGCCGCTCCGACCCCCACAACAGCCGCAAGCCGGAAGACCTACTGCTCGCTGCGCCAAGCCCTCCGACCCACGCTGCGCTTCAGATCCGGCACCGATCTAGATTTGGATGGCCAAATCTCGGACCTTGGGCTCGGCGGCTCGCATTCTGGCTGCCGCAGTTGGGTCATGCGCGGACCCAGATCTGGCTGGCACTGCCCCTGGTCTCGCTTTGGCTGTCCTCGCCCCTGCCGGCGTTCGTTTCTGCGTCCGTGGTGCGCCTCCCCTCCCCCACTTAGCATGCGCCCAGCAGTCCAGCTCCAACTGCTTCCGTCGAGCTCGCACCCAACAGCCTTACAGTCCCTGCCGAGCCCTCACCCAGCCCAGTTGGTGTTGTGTTAGGCCCAGCCCAGCAGTTTGGTCCTCCAGCCAGCAATCCCTTCATCAATAGGCTCTCCGAGCCTTTCAACTTGTAGGATCTATGATCCACCTCTACAGGCTCCTCGTCATACCATTAGGCCTTGCGTCACATTTTTCCCTAGACTTTTGTAGGCTCTCGAGCCGCGCCCTAGGCCTCGTGCCAACCCCTTATAGGCTCTCGAGCCACGCCCTAGGCCTCGTGCCACCCCTTGTGGCTCGAGGCTCTCAAGCCACACTCTAGTTCTCGTGCCACCCCTTGTAGGCTCTCGAGCCACACTCTAAACCTCGTGTCACCCCTTGTAGACTCTCCGAGTCCTAAGTCTTTTGGACCATTATCAATAAAAAAAAATTAGCAAACAAACACAACAACTGCATAAAACGAGCTAGATATCTCCTCACTCGATGAAATTAAATCAGACAAACTATAAGAAAAATGAACCAATGCGACACTACACATCTTGACAATGTTAAAAAGTATTGCACCTCCACGTCGATGAATTTTTTTCTATCGTTTTGTTTATAATTTTTTAAAATAAAAACGGCTAAATCATTGCACTTTCCTCTAGTTGTCATCTCATTAACTTTGTCGGAAAGTTTAAAAGAGAGCAATGTTGTGCGGCACAACCCTCAAACACAGGCAACTTCGTGTGGTAATTGTCTCATATGAATAAACAACCGACAAGTACTTAGAAGAAAAAGTCAAAGTGTTATCATGGATAAATCAAATCTGTCTATAAGATTTATTCAGATTCAGACCTGCGGGCTACATCTACTTTGAAATGCTCATAACTTTTAATTTTGAAGGTTGGTGAAGACACATAAATAGTAATTGAAAATATTTCGATGTACTCATTCAAACTGATCCAGTCACAAATCAAAGTTCTATCTAAGTTGTTAACAATCGGTGAAACAAATTTTATCACTTTATAGTACAAGTCAAATTAGGATTTGAGGTTTGGACCGGACCTTCCAATACAAGTCCTAGTTTTACAACTCCTACTTCTCTCATGAGAAGTCCTAGCTTACTAGCTTATAAAAAAGATAGTTGCATACCTCTTTTACAGTTGGATTTTTGTTTATATTAAAGCTAACAACTTTTGTTTCAGTATTTGTGTGTGTCGACTAGATCGTCCATCTAACTATCTTCAGAATCTCAAATACTATTTTAATTTAGGTTTATTCAGATTTGCAAATTCAGCTATTTATATTCATCTTGTTCTTATTTGTTCTTCAATGGATTTTGTTTATATTAAAGCTAGCAACTTTTTTTCAGTAATGTGCATGTCGACTAGATCGTCCGTCTACCTATCTTCAGAATCTCAAATACTATTTTAATTTAGGTTTATAGATTTGCAAATTCAGCTATTTATATTCATCTTGTTCTTGCTTGTTCTTCAATGACTTGCAAGTACCAAACTTTTGTTGTCAAGTTGATCGTACTTCCATAAGATCAATATCACTTACGAAGTTGGTGTAATAACTGCTAAGGCACAACGTCCTGGATAATTGTAGTTGTATCGTCAACGTCACCTCCACCCAAATCAAAAACATATCTCATCGAAAGATTGAGACCACAAAAAACCCTATCAATTGGATCTCACATAAATCAATGGTTGCGGAAGCACAGAATCTCCTATTCGGCCTCCACAATAAATTATAGGGATAAAACTCAAAAGAGGCCTGAACTACCACCACTTACCTAATTGCGGTCAGAACTACCACGATTTCCAAAAAGGGTGCGATGAAAAAAAAAATTGACTGATTTTCTAAAATAAAATTTACCATTACATTCCTAACCTAATATTATTATAAGAGTTAGATTTGTGTGCGAAAATTACGTCGTTTGGTTATCAAAATAAATTATATCATTTTGCGCACATAAAGAAAACGACGTTTTTTGATAACCAAATGATATAATTTTCGCACACAAATCTAATTCTTATAATAATATTAGGTTTAGAATGTGATGGTAAATTTTATTTTAGAAAATCAGTCCAATTTTTTTTTCATTGCACCCTTTTTGAAAATCACGGTAGTTCTGACCGCAATTAAGTAAGCGGTGGTAGTTCAGGGGCTTTTTGAGTTTTTCCCCTAAATTCTATTTGGGTGCATGTCAGGCCGTCACCAGCAAATGTTTCCAATCTCTCGCCTAAGGAGGCTGTTGAACGAGACTCTCCGTTAGCGACTCCATTTACTTACTTGATTTGTTGTTCAGAGAGGTATTCAGAGCTCGGACTCCAGGCTATGAAACTGCACACCTTGTACCTTTCCAGTCTTGATAAAAAATCTAACTGTTCTCCTGATCTGATGAGATTTCAGTTATTTGAATAAATTTTATTGGTATAATTGGTTACACATTTGAAACAATTAGGTAATGAGTGAGAGAGTTCAACTATATTTACAGGTTATTTTGACTAAGCATATGAATGATTTGGGACAAACTCTTAATATGCATTAATAATTTAATTAAAAATATCCCTCAAATGAAATTTGATATGTTAGACAAGTGTATTTTATAGATTATATGATGCATAAGTTTATGACAAAATAAACTATTATCTGTGTTGATTTTTGGAGTTCATCTTGGATGTGATCTACAACCACTTAAATTGTGTAGGAGGCTGCCATTTCTAGTCTCAAGGAATGGTTGGAAGATGAAGCTAATGGAAACAACCCGGCCTTGCGATTGGTCGCAGGAATAGTCTCAATGTTTAATATTTTTGTCGAATAGATCAACTTGATGATATAAAAACAAACACAATTTTTAATGCATTTATGCGTGAAAATTTATTATGCGGCCCGCTAAGTGGTTATCTACCAATTAGAAAGTCAAATTACAAATTAAAGGTATTTAACTACAGTATTCATTATGCTTTGACTTTTAATTTATAAGCGTCTGTCTCCACTTATTAGCAGGTTGTAGGTGTGGGAGATGTAATAGTGACAATTTAGAATCACTATCACGTATATTATTAATTGTCTTCATGTTGGAATAATTGAGTTTACACTTAAATTAATCAGTATTAAGTGGAAAATGTTAATTTTTTTAAAAAAATAATTAATATAAGTTACAACGCATACATTCGATCATGAAAATTCGAACTCTAAATGTAAGGATTGTGAGTAATCACCCCTCATCCAAGTAGAAAATATGTTATCAACATCTAGTTTAGTATATAGTTTGATTTGACGTAAATAATGTCGTAAAACTCAACTAATTCATAGTATAAATTATAAGATTGATATATAAACACAAGGGTCGGATGAAATTGTTTATACTAAACAAGTTTTCGAGTAAATAAGTAATTTGTCGAAACTTTCGGTCACCAAAAATCAAAATTAGTCTATTATTCATCATAAATTTGCACTTATTTTAAATGAATTTGTATTGTATTATAATTCAAAAGTTTGTTTCAAGAATCGAAAGTGTAAATTATCAGAAATTAGTCGTTATTAGTAATTATCAAAAGTTTAGAATGGAAATTTTTTTCTAAAAAAATAAAACTCCTTTTAATTCACTTTAACTTTTCTTTTAATTTTTCATTAAATTTTTTTCACATTTTTTTTCTAAACCAAAAATAAAATTCTTCTAACTTTCTATAAAATTTAATTTTCCGTAAACCAAATACAGCCTTAAAGTGAATAAAAAATGTGCTAGATACTTAACTAAAACAACATCGTTTTAATACATTTATATTCATTTTCTTAATCTATTATTAAACATTTTAACCCTGTACCATCATTTTATGAAAACAACAATCCAATAACATGCCGAATTTGCTCCATTAAATAAGGATAAGTGTGTTACAAAGTGTTTACAATGAATTAGATAACAAAACAAAAATAGTAATTATATGTTGTAATTACAAAAGCTCAATTAATAAAAAAATATTAATTTTAAATTCACGGTGAGAGAGAGAAGATGGATTTGGAAAAGAAAAAAAAGAAAACTGAATAAAAATATAACAAAACGATATAGCTTTAGTTAGGTTTTTAAATATTCTTTGTAAATAGTAATTATATTTTTTAATTATTAATTCAATTATTACATTACAGTTCATAAATTTAAAACGACCGTAAATTTTAAAAATAAAAATTAAATATTATAATTTTTAAAATGAGGATGGTACATACTTTATTTTATACTTTTTTTTTTTTGAAAATTGATGGATTGTTCTTGTTCGGTGTTCCTATGCAAATTGGGCTGACTGACAGTGAGGGTGATGCAAGGAAAGGTTTGGACTGAATCAAATCACCTACGTTCAGCTTTGAATCTTATGGTTAAAATGGGAATGACTCGAAAAAATGTTGTCTAATTATTGAATAAGAAGATGTTATTTAATTCGACATGATGTCGTGCATAAATTACTTTATATAATAATATTAATTTATGAATATAACTTTTTTGAAATCTATTTTTAAATTTTTTTTAAAGTAACAAAGTCTTGAGAGTTTATGTTGAAACTCATGTAGTTGAATTGTTCAAACTTTTAAATTGAACCTTTCAATGACTCAAAACACTCAACCATTTCAAGTAGGGTGTAATGGTGTATCGAGAGCATCCATTTAAAAATAACATCGTTTTATATTTCCTACTCAATCATATTATACACATACAATAAAAATTGATAAAAAATTAAAAAAATTAAAAAAGCCTAAAAATAAAAAAATTCCAAATCTCAAAACATAAAAATTAATTTTAATATTAAAAAGGTAAATATCTTTAAAAAAACAGATTTATAAACTTTTAACAATTACTCATGTAATAAATATAAAAATATATCTAATGAACATAATAGTTCACCTGATAAGCGTGGTATCTTAAAACAATTGTTTTTGTAATGAATATAAATAAGTATGATAATTATTATAATAAAATATTCAGAATAATCAATTCTAAATCTAAAATGTGGCAATTGATATATATGAAATATTCAAAATAATTATGATAAATATATTATTTAAAATAATTATAGCATATATATAAAATATTCGAAATAATTAGTTATCAAATTTTAAAATTGAAAATATAAGGGCATCTTTAACGGAGCTTCGTGGAGAGGTTTATGACAGAGTATGAAGCTTACCTGACAGCTTCATGCCGTTGTGAAGAAGAGTTCATGACCTTCTGACATAATGCGGTATCACGCAGATGATGCGCTTTATGGACAATATACAGTGTTTGTAGATTTGAAACACCGTATAAAATCTAAACTTTATACGGCGTTTTCTGGTAAAAAACGTCATATAAGATGTTCACATGCACTTTATATGGCGTTTATAAGAAATAAATGTCGTATATTGATTAGGATTTTTTAAAATTAAATTAGGTCGGACTTTTACGGGATTTTAAAATTAAAGTATATACATATCATTAAATATTAAAATAATATAAAATAAGTGGGATCACGTACAGAGATGTGTGAAGGTTTATCCAATATGAAAGATAGATTTATGAAGAAAAAAATTATAAAAATGATGAATTAGCATGACACAAAATAACTTTTTGAGATTTATGGGTTAAAATACACTAATGAACATGCTTTCATTTCTTAAATAATAATTAATTAATATGAATATTTTATGTATATCAATTATATATTGACACGACATCACGTGCGGCGGTTGCGGCCCGCATACCGATGTGCCTATTTCTCCTCTCCCATCCGACGACTTCGCTTTCTCTCTGCTCTATCTCTGCCCCCAAATTCTACAGCAGCCTCCTTTTTCCGCCTCTCTGAGCAAATCTCATAAACCCTAAAATCAGCCAATTCCAAATGCCGTCCGACCGACTCGACTACTCCTCACCTTCTCCCGCCGCCGCCGCATCCGACCACCGCCAGCAACCGGTGATGTCGAAACCCAGCCCCAAAATCCTCTCCCTCCTCCTCCGCATCGTCATCATGTCCTTCCTGACTTCGTTGTTCTTCCTCTTCCTCGGCATCGCGGCAGTCCTCCTCGTCCACCTCTTCCTCGCGGGCCGCCATCACCGCCGCCGCCAGTCCCAATTCCCAGCACCTGACGTCTCTTCCTCGTCCTCCGCAATCTCGCAATTCGATCTCCATCACCTCCCATGGTTCAGGTTTGACGGAGGGTCGCAGCTCGATTCCGGATCCGAGTGCGTCATCTGCTTGGACAGAATCAGAGACGGCGACTTCTTCCGCATCCTCCCTGGCTGCAGCCACTCGTTCCATCTCGACTGCATCGATACCTGGCTCGTAAAGGCGCCTGCTTGCCCCATCTGCCGCGCGAGGGTAACCTGCGCCGCATCGGAGACCGGGACGGCGGGACTGATGGTCATGAGTGTAAGCAGCTCTGGGCAGTTGGGGCTTGAGGCTGAGCAGTCGACCTTGCGAAGACGGTTCTGATGATAACGATGATGGCGTGTTCCAGCTCCGACGATTAATGACACTTAAAGATCGCAGCTTGTAAGTTTCGTGTTCTTTTTCATAGATTTGTTTCAGGGAGAGTTGAATTTCTTTCTAGTTATGCTGCTGTAGAAAAATGTATAGCTCTGCTGTAAAGGAAGTATGTATGATATAAATCAAGCTTGCTATCACTATGTGCAAGTTTCTACTGCTTTATTTGTATCTGAATTATTAAAGATTTGGGAATACGGCTTTCTAACAATGGTGTGTTTGCTGATCAGCATTTGTGATGGTGAATGTGATCGAGGTTGGGTAGGCTGAATGTCCTTGTAATTTGGTGGATAGACATTCTGATTGCAGCTGTGTAGGTTGAATGGTGGCATGACTTACTGTAGACGAATCTAGTGTAAAACTTGGGATGCTGCGTTTTGAATTGTAGGAATTGGAGTGGTGGGTAAGTGTGGTTGAGGTTGAAGCTGTGTGCCGGGAGTTTGTTTTATCTTAGAGGAACTTGGATATGTTTTTCAAGGTAAGATCTTGTTGCGGATTCAGATATCAGCAGCGGGGGGATTTGGTGGGTTTTGACTTGTGACCACACCAGGAAAATGCGCAGTTTGGTTGCCAGATAATGACATGTTTCTTTATGGCACTTATTTTGCTTCTGGCTTCGTATTCCAGTTGCAGAAATTATGTTGAGTAGTATTTTGTCCAGGAATTGATGGCTGAAAGATGATGCTTTTCTTTAATACTCTACTTGGAGTTGGGCGTATACAGGTAATTTGTGAATGGATATATTTTTTATGTACCTGCTGTATGGAATCTACTTGTGTATTTGCTGATGCTGTTGTATTGTTCCAGTGGAACTGTAATGAGGCCCCGGAGCGAACACCATAAAGGCGCCTAAAGGTTGGCCTTTGGGGTGGGCTCAGCATTATTTACTCAGCTTGATAATGAGGTTCTTCGAGGTTTCTCAGCAGCATTTTCTTTATAGCAGCAGTCCCACTTGGAAACCCTAGCTCTGTTCGCCGCCACCCGGTTTGATGCTCGCCACGTCTGGCAGGAAGACGCAGTGTCACTCACAGGCTTCGAAGCTGTGTTCTTTTTGCCCTGTTTGTGTTTCTTCGCTCGCTTCGGCTGTGGCAGTTTGTGGCCCCGTGCCGCTGGGGCGAATTTGACCGCAGCTTTGACATCGGGAGGAGGCTGTAAAATCCGCATTTGTGATGGCTTTGGTGGGGGCTAGTGTATGTGATGGATGTGTTCGATTAGGGTCAGGTAGGATTAGGAGGCTGTAAAATCGGCATTTGGCTTCATTGGGAATGCAGGAGAAGGAACGACGTGGCTGTAGCAGCGAAAAGCGAAGACGTTTTGTTCAAACTCTTCTTTGGATGGTGCTTTGCATAGTATAGTATGCATGCTTCAATAGGCAAAATGCCAGTCCATTCAAAACTAGACTTACCGGAGTTTCTCAACTCTATCAATCAAGAGTCAAGACATGATAATGAAGTGACAACTTGCTGACCCCATTTCTAGTTTCCTTTACAGAATCGCTAGCGGCAACGATACACTGGCTACTGTCGAGATAAGTGGTTACCTCTTGCTCTACGTCAGCCCAATTACTTATTGGTGAATCGTATTTATATGGGTGCTCTCTCTCTTCACGTCATTTTATGTCGTTTTTACTAATATATATCCTCTTATTTCTCAAATAAAAAAATCAGAAAAAAATTAAAAATTTATTTTAAAAGAAAAGTCCAAATAAAAATTATTATTTCTCAAATTTATATTTTTATAGAGGGTGAATCAGTTGAAAACCTCCTTATATTGAGAATCTTGTGGACTAACGTGGATCAATCATTTGAGATTCAAAACGACTGTGTTTTGATTATGATATTTTCTTATTTGAGTTTTATTTATTATACATAATAATTGTGTTTGGTAACAAATATCCTATTAAATCCTTTCATAATTCATGGCCAATTAACTCTAATTCAATATTTAATTTTTTTCTCTTTCCTCCACAATCTCCTTATTTCTAGTTTGGTCAACAGCGGTTCATAATCAATTGGTGGCTTCAAAAACTGCAGCCTTCTATGTTCACTATTACTCAATATTTTTTTGAGATTATTGAATTTTTTGTATTATCTGTGCGTTTTGAGTATTTTTTTATGACAGTGAATATATGCTTAAAATGTATAGAGCGGTCAAAGTTTTTGATAGTAAACATGTTCACTATCAATATTCACCATCGGAATAAAAAAATGTTTCGTAAAAACTCAAAAAAAAATGTTCACAAAAAAACTATAAAAAACTGAGAGAGTTATAACTCAGAAACATAAATCCGGGAATGAATGAAATAAAATCCGTCAATCAAATATTTAACTGTAATTAAAAGAAAATTAATTTTTTCTTATTTGACACCACATAAATGCTACTCGCCTCCTCTCACTTCATCATACCCAATGAATTAATTATGTCTAACATTCATTAATCTTGTTGTTTTTATTTGAGATTAATTTGAAAACTAATCGTTGAATATGATTGGTTCACAAAGTTATCAATATAAGAAGGTTCTCAACAATTATCTCCCCTATTTTTATATTTATTAAAAAATAGTTTATTCACGCATGAACATACTATCAAATCTGATGAACATAGCAGCTCATTTCATGAACATATTATCAAATCTGATGAACATATCGGCTCATATGATGAATTAATCATCCAATGAACTAATCATTCAATGAACATAGTTAAAATTAAATGAACATTAATATAAAATATTAAATTTATTTAATAAATTTTTATTTGAATTTTTATAAATCAAGATAATATATATTTTTTAACTTTTCTGATTTTTTATAATTTTTATTTATTTTTGTTATTTATTTGAGAGAGAAATGAGTGTTTTAATGAAAACAAATCAAAAGTACGTCGTTTTGATGCGAAAACAACTATTTAAATAGGTGCTCTCATTACACTGAAAAATTGCAACCACCCTGGCGTTGAAGTTTCTTCGTGGACCATTCAAATAATCCGATCCATGATTGTTGCAGATTTCACGACAGGCCAGAGAAAGAAAACCCTACCCTAACCCATTTGGGCCGTTGAATCCGTAAGTTCAGGCCTGCATTTTTCTGGGTCACACTCTACCAATTGACAACATAGTACGGTCCCACACAATCAAGCCACTTTGCTGCCTGAGTCAATGATTGATATCTGTGATTCACAGAATGGTCCTGAGCAACAACATGTGCCTATACTATATGTAGGAGATGCCTCCTTCCTTGGCACATTTCCGTTCACGTCATTAAACCCCTTGTCGACATCTTTTTAGGACAGTTCATTATTAACCTCACACCAGCTCAGAGGTTGGATGAAACTAACCTAATCAGTCTCATTAGGTTTGCCGACAGTACGTCAAATGTCATATTACTACAAGTTTATCCCAAAACCTCCCCCATCGCATTTTCTATGCTCTTCCATTATTAGCCAAACCCATGTTCTTTTTTCTGACCCACTCATTGATCCACACATCTATTTCATCATTGGTGTCGAATTAGGCCACGTAGTTTGGGGAACCTAGTAAATGTCTTGAGTTTTTTTTTTTTCCGAAATTAATCTTTAGCCTTCTTTACAAAAGATTTATCAAGATGGTCTACTTTTAACGAACGTTCGTTTGAAACAACAATTGACTTTTAGTCAACCGCTGTTTGAAATTATATCTCGATTTGTGTGTTGACTGTATAGTTCAATCAGCACACAGTTGTACAAGATCTAATTTCAAACAGGGTCTGATCGTAAACCTACCGCCTTTTAAAATAACGGTTGAAAATTAATTCCTGCACCAATTTGAAAACAGGATCTGGATTAAGGTCAGACACTTTATCATCCACTTTTCTGTCATCTCCATGCCAATCGCGATTTCGAACCCGATCTGGTCTTAAACCAGATCCGGTTTCAAATTGGTGCAGCAATTAATTTTCAACCGTTGTTTTAAACTGCGGTAGGTTTAAGACCAGACCCTGTTTGAAACTGGGTTTTGTACAAGTATGTGCTCATTGGACTACATAGTCATCACACAAGTCGAGATCCAGTTTCAAACAGCGGTTGTAAAGGCAATCACCAATTCAAATGGCTATTCGCTAAAAATAGACCATTTTGATAAACTTAAGAAGCCGTTCGGGAAAAATTAGTTTCAGAAAAGTAAAAAAAAAAAACTCCAAATGTCTTTCCTCGTGTTTACTGTGGACAAGCAGGTTGCATATTTTCCTTCCGGTGTGCCTAACTTAGCTGTTGGGATTCAAGCCAATTACGCTTTTGGCAAAGTCTCTGGCTGGAGCAACAGCAACACATGTCTTGAAAACCAGGCCAACTTTCCGTCAAAGTCGCGACCGTAGAATATCCAATAATGATTTTCGATAAGCACATGATGGTACATTTTGTTATCAATTAAATCTTCTAGACAACTTTAAGCTTTTGATCTCTGATTGGATTGGCGGCTAATGTGTGTTCATATTTGGATCTCACATCTCCTTAGCCAACTCCAACTCTATATCTAAATAGATAGCTCTTCATGACGTTCTAAGATCTTATCTAAAGTTCAATGGTATAGATTATGTCTGATCTTTGTGTTTAAGACAATTTTAACCTAATCTGATCGAATTTTGAACTGACGAAGACACCTAATAAAAGGCTAAATGCACGAGGAACCCATATTTTTATCACCACGGGTCAGGTTAAATTGGCAATGGTTGCATCGAAGTGATTTGGGCACGACTTGTGGAACATGTCTGACCTTCATGCCAGGCAAGAAACATTTGGAGTTGATTAATTCAAGGGGTCGTCGCTCACCTACCAAACATGGTTGTCAAGCAATATGACTGGGAAAAAAAAAAACTCAAATGGATAAGATGACATGGTTTTAAGGAAGCAAGAAGATATGAGATGCCACCAAATGGTGGTGGGTTAGGATAGGGTTTCGGAGGAGGGGGGGCATGCCATGCATCCTTGTCAAAAACATGCATACATGTGTGTTTGTTTCTCCACATTGTCTTATGATGTTGTGTCATGCAAGCTGTAGACAGTCTTGCTTCACACTCATGGTTGTTGTCACATTTAGCAACATCACCTTGTTTGCTGGACCCACTTATTTATTTATTTTTCTTTCAAATCTATCATTTTCAATAAGTATTTAAAATTTCACCTCACTTCTATTTTATTTTCCATTTTATATTTTTTTTATAAACCGCACTTATTGTCACCGTCTAGCCCTACCCAAATCTTATAAAGGATCAAGATTCGGGACCGTCAAACCAGTAAAATATGAGATAAAATAAGGTGGTTTTGGATCAAAACCAACGATTTTGAACACAAATATCAGTCAGGTGTTGACACATATGCATTAAAATATATATATTATTATTAATTAACTATTTGAACACATAGTGTGAAAATAAAGAATGTTTTAAATCAAACTTACATTGTTTCATTTGGTTGTTGAATTGTTCTTTTGCGTTTGATTTCATTCCATATTTAAATCCCTATAAAAATTAGTCACCAACGTTCCACCTACAATGCTTAATTTGTTCCTCCTTTCTCAACAAAAATCATTATAATCATATTGAATGCGTGGAGTTTAATGTTGCTGGTTGGCTTCATATCTGTCATCAGCCACCTTTGAGATCTTGTTCGTTCATATTGTCATATCCTCCTAGTCAAATCTGAAATCTTGGGCCTCCAATAACTTCTAGGTCAACAGATGCCCGTTGCTAAAGTTGAATAATGTGTGTCCCCCCACAAGTCCAATTTCTACTAATATAATTTCTCATGTTCCAATCCCAAACTTGCATCTCTCTCTTTAATTAATTATAAATTTATTCACGCATCCTAATTCAATAGTGGGTTGGTATATAGTTTGATTCGATTAATTTTATATATTTTAAAATTTTTCTGTTTAAGCTATCTAACTCATTTCAATACTCCTAAAGAAGATGGTTAAACGAAATACTTCGACTATTGTTTTAAATGATTACATCAATACTCAAAAAATGTACTTCTGTCTAGAGAGTCGGTGGAGTGATCAAAGTACTTTTATTCTGCATGTGAATTTTTTTATTAAATATGTATGTATAAAATGGTTTAATGATTCGATTCGATTTTTAATAAAAATGCAAACAAAATCGTTTATAATCGGTTTGGAAATTTTGGAATCGAACTGAACCGCTAGGTTCAAAAAATCAATATTGATTTGATTCGGTTTGATTTATTTTTTTCACGAATTTGTTTACTAATATTATTTACTAAATATGAGATATTTTATATGAATAATAATATAGAGGAATTAATTTATACTATATATTCAAAAAAAATTATTTATGATCTAAAATAGTGAAATAGTTTGATTTGGTTCGGTTTGAATCAAATAAAAAATGGAACCATACCATCAACCATTGATTCTTTGAAATTTAAAATCATAACTAAACCACTGGCTAACACTTTAAACTAAAATAAAATTATAACATTTTAAATAAAAAATGACTTATAAAATAAATATTTAAAAATAAAACAAAACAAAAATGACAGAGAATATTAATTATAATATCAACATACACGTTAGCCGATTTTATGACTAAAACATGTATTACTAAACAAGTCACAATAAGAACAAAACGTGTCCAGACAAGTCGCTTAGGTCGGATTTGGATTAGACTCGGCTAAAAGTGAAATGGTTACTATATATTAGCAAATTCCAAAACTATTACTTAATCATTATTTGACTTAAGGCTAGAAATCAAATATGCATTGATTAAGCACATGCAGCCGACCAACAAGATGTTTGTCCAATGGTTGGGATGTTGCGTAGCAATCTCAGGTCATAAATTCGAATTTTAATTGTACCGCAGTGAATATGGTGTCACTACGAGGTGGAGAGGATGTGCGGTCTCTGACCACATAAAAAAGCACATGCAACAGACATTACAAAAAACACATTTTTTCTTTCTGAAATTCGGAGAGACATATATTTTTTAGAACCGGTTTAAATTTCGGGGAAGGTCCCTAGACGATGTCCAATCTTCTGATTATATTCAAGATAAGAAATTGGTGTTATCCGAATTCGAACCCTTTATCAATTAGACCGCTTGGTAACCAAACTAACACCAATATTAACTGCCCCTTGAGGGCTTTTCTTTCTTTAAATTAATTAGAGCATCTTTAAGGGAGATTCATGAAAAGGTTCATGTGAGACTATAAATCTTACGTGACAGGTTTGTGTCGTTGTGTAAGCATGATTTATGACCTTCTGACATGAAGCAGCTTCGTCTGCACAAAGTAGTTCATGGAGATATCTTTAATCACGTTTGTTTATTACAAACGTCATTAAAGATAACGTGATTAAAGCTATAGTCTATCTTTAATCACATTTCTTTCTTTTCAAACGTGAATAAAAATACTATATATATATATATAATCTATTTTTTACAAATTTAATGCAGTTGATAAAAATTATTTATTTACTTATAAATATTGACTTTGTACACAAAATTTACCAATCCTTTTCAATTTTTTTAGTCTGTCTCAATCTTTCACTATTTGAGGTTTTGGTTTCTCACAAAATACAAAATTGACTTCTAATTATGTGATTTTTTATTTTATTTTAAGCGTGAAATGTACAATATTTAATATATTATTATTGTTGTTTGATGAAAATTTTAATTATATATCTTTTATAAATGCCAATAAAAATAATATAAACAATGAATCACAATATAATAATTTTTTTAATAAATTGGTAGTTAGTTTAATATGTAAAGATAAAAAGTGTAATATGACATGTGGTCCATGCGCAGAGTTGAATGAAAATTTATAAATATAAGTGAAAGATTTACGAAAAAAAAATTTATATAATTTATAATTTGACATGAAACAAATTTCACGCGATATGACATAAATCTACTTTCAGATTTATGGATTGGAGATGCCCTTGTTTATGGCTAATTATTTATGTTATCCAAAACACGCAGCAACCTTTTACTGAATTGAGACGGAAAGTGACTTGTATCTTTGTCCTACGTTACTGCTGGCCTACACGATTTTTGTGGTGGGCTCCACTTTTGTGGATACTGTTTTTTTTTAGACTTCTAAATTTACAAACATGTTCTAATCAAGATATTCTATTACATGGAATAATGTCCTTATTTTATTGAGAAAAAAATCTAAAAGGAAACATAAACTATCACGGAAAAATTACAAAAAAATTGTACAAATTATTATAATTTCAAATATTACGAGAGAAATTATAAATTTTAAAATTTAGGAGTTTTTATATTTCTGTAGTCATTTTATAACTAAATAAATCTCAATTCTATTGAATTTTTGTACCGGCTTGATTGTAGTTTATAACTCAAAGCCTAACATAGTTCAACATTCCAATATAAACAATTCACTATCTAATGTGAGATATTTCGTCAAGTGAACTTGACCTAACAATCTCCCCCCTCACTTAGAAATTATACATGCTTTTCATCAATCATTACTTTGTTATGCCTTCTCTATGACATTTGTATCTTTGTGAGTGTGTTTACTGCGTCTCCCTCTTCTCGAGGTTCAACTCACGTTCTATGATCCGTCGTTGATTTAGTCTCTCTCACATATCCAACTCACCGCGTCTTGCGCGCGCCTCCTTTCAAACTTGGTGCTTCTACTTATTCTATTGGCCTTCAACACGTGTCCCACATCTCGTATGATGGTCCAGAATTAAAAATTGGGACCCGATACTGTGTTGAATTTGTAGACCAGCTTGATTGAATTGTATCTCCCGGTATGATTTAAAAGTTTAGGTTTGTAAGTCATTGTTCAACAATCCAATATAAACTGTCTCTCTTCACTATCCGGTGAAATACTTCGCTAAGTGACTTCAAAACTAATTGAACTCTTACACTTTGTATTTAAAAAAACATCATTATTATTTATTCTAATTTTTAAAAAGCTTTGATTCGTTTCTCATTAAATCAAAACTTATATATAGTTAAATAAAATCACCATAACCCTAATTAATAATCAATTTCTTTGTTAGGATATGGCGACAGTCGTTGATCATGTCAAAATGTACATTTCTATACTCTCTTTTACCTCTTCATCTGTCTCAAATCCGATGTCAAAACCTTTTGTGAGACACGTGTTTGAGCAAACTCTAACTCATTTTTTGTTTGTTAATTATTGATCTGATCAAAATTGAAGCTCACCATATCAATTGAGAACGACATTCAGGTACGAATTGGATGGCTCTGATGAAAAGTAGAGTGCCGGATAGATTCGACCACAAGTTGTGACTTTATTTTGAAATGAAGAGTGGTAGTCAAAGATCTGAAAATCATTTTGGTTGATCCAAAAAATGCGTAGAGGATGGAGAAGCAAATGGTGAAGGCCATCGCACTCATCAGGTTAAGGACATGTTTGCTGGTCAAGATTTTATCAATGGAAAGTTGATTGAGACTTTGTTAAAGATGTCCTTCACATGATCGATGAATGTACATTCTTCATCTCCTCATAATTATCATAGTTAATAAATGCAAGAACATCTTCATTGTTAAAGTTTGATGGAGCAAATAATGCTCCTCGCATGTTCAATTCACTAGCTAGTTGCAAAGGTTTGACTCTCTAGTTTTGAAACTCGGATGAAGCTGATTTTAAGGAGTGGAAATGGAGATCTTAAGTTCAAAGAGTGTGGTGGGAGAAATGATCATGTCTCTCTTTTCTTTATACTCTTTCAAATCTTGGAATCAAAGTTGTTGTTTTGTAACAAGTAATGTCACATTCCCTTGAAATCTCCAAATGCGGGCGCATCTCCTTATATACTCTTTCTAATTTAACTTTCTTAAATTGGATAAAAAAATAAATTTAATAGACATGAGAAATAAAAGTTATAAAATAACTCTATATAAAAAAAATAATATATGTCAAAACGACATTGTTTTGATTAACAAATGGCGAAAGTTCAAATAATAATTAGTTTAAAACATTTTTGGATATGAGTGAGATTTATTTAGTTACAAACTGACCATAAAAACGTAAAAATATGAAAATTGTAAAATCGTTTCAGTCTGAAATTCTTCAAACTGATCACCAATGGTTTGATTTGATTTTTTTTATTATAACTGAACCGAATCATTACTCAAACATATTATAACTCTCTCACTCTCTCATCCATTATACTTGAGTATACTACTATACTATTAATTTTGATGATGAAGATGGATGGTTAGTTCAATATATGTGTGACAATATTACACTAAGAAAAGCGTGATTTAGTTTTGAAGTTAAATGTATAATGATCGTTATAATGATGGTCATTAGTGATTGCTCTTGTGATAGATAGCATAGGTAGATGGTACATTAATTGATGGAAATTTAAATCGCGACTGATAGAAGTTGATTGTTAATCGTGACCCATTTAGAGAGTAATAACTGATGGCTAATTACTATAGAAAATTTAATATTAGCAGTCAAAATTGCAACTAAAACCTAAACTGCCGTCCAAAACAAGGTGCCGTGTCTTTTAACACCTTAAAATAACTACTAGAATGGCCGCCGGATCGGATATTAGAAGTGTAAATAAAAATTAATAAATTAATAAATCAAATTGATAGATTCGGTTTGGTTGGAGTGTTAGTAATTCGATTACGGTTTCAATTTTTGAAAAATCAACAATAATTGTTTGAATTGGTTTTTTATTTTTTTCAAATCAAACCAATATATTTTAAATCATATATAAATATAATTTAACATATAGAAACGATTCAGTTTGAGTTTTTATTAAAAATCAAACCGATTGAATCGTATCTACAATTCAAAATGAAACCTCTCACATAATCGGACTAGGTATATTATACCGGTTTATTATTAATGATGTTGAAATATTCATAATTGGGACATTAGATGAATATACCGTAATTAGTACATATAACTAGACTGATATTCAAATCAATTTGAACCGTCAATTTAATCAAAAAATAAAAAACCAAAATCCTGAACGGTTCAATCTCTAATCCGATCATAATAACTATGCTCTCCCTCTCTAAACGCCGCAGTTCCTCAACCCCACTAGAGCCGTTGAATCCGTAAGTTCAGGGCTATCATTTAACATTTTTCTTCACTGGGTCGACTCCGACGCTATGCAAACTTGTTTCTTCGAAATTTTTCTGGGTCATACTCAACAAATTGACAACATAGTTTGGTCGCAGGATGTCACACGATCTTGCTACACTTTGCCGCCTGAGCCAATGAATGATATCTGATCCTGAGCTTTTACCACCCCGGCTAAGAGTGTAAATAAAAATTGATAAACCGATGAATCGAATCAAACCAAATCGAACCAATAGATCAGGTTCAGTTTGGAATGTTATTGGTTCGTTTATGATTTCAAATTTTGAAAAACAGATAACTAATGGTTTGGTTTGATTTTTTAATTTTTTTCAAACCGAACCGATCCAAACCGAACAAAATTGAGATTTTATATGAAAATTCTCCTAATTAGTTTTAAATTAGTCAATAAAGTTCATGAAAAAAATAAATGAACCAAATAGAACCATGTGGCTTGATTTGGTTTGATTTTAAAACTAGCAATTCGGTTCGGTTTCAAATTTTTCAAACTGATTACTAACAATTTACTTTAATTTTTTATTAAAAACCAAACCGAACCGAATCGTTACACCCTACTCCCGGATATTTGTTTTTCCAACATGTGCCTATATAGGAGACGCCTCCTTGTTCGGCACATCTCCGTTGTTCATGTCATTAAACCCCTTGTCGGCATCCTGTTAGGACACTTCATTATTATTAACCTCGCCAGCTCAGAGGTTGGATGAAACTAACCTAACCAGTCTCATTAGGCTTGCCGACAGCCAGATGTCATAATGTTACTATTACCAGTAGTTTATCCGAAAACCTACCCTTCGCATTTTGTATTGTTCTTCCATTAATAGCTAAACCCATGTTTCTTTTCTTGAGCATTATATACTGATGATCCACACATCTAAGTCGAATTAGGCCACGCGTTTTGGGAAACCTAATAATTAGTGTCTTCCTTCCGTACGTTGTGTTTACTGTCGACAACTTTGGCTTGTTTTTCTTTCGGTGTGCCTAACTTAACCGTTGGAGTTGTTCAAGTCAATTATGCTTTCCGCAAAGTCTCTCGCCGAAGCAGCAGCAACAGCACGAGCCTTGAAATAATCCTTTCTTTCTAAGTTGCACTTTGTTATTGCTCATGAAGAGTCGTTGCTATTTGTTATACTTTTGTTGCTGAAGGACGTAATTTTGTTGAAAGTGATATTATCCTGTTAATAAGAAAATTTTGTGCTTATCGATCCACACAGCATGTAGCAGCGCACATAATCATTAATTATTGTCTTCAGACACATCTTCTAGACAACTTTAAGCTTTTGATCTCTAATTGGGTAGGCGGCTAATGTGTGTTCATATTTGGAATGTTGTGGCAAAAGTGCAATAATTTGGTTGCTGAAAATCATTGATTCATTTTAATCATTTTGACATATGAATATCAATGTATTCCCTCGGTCCTCCATCACATGTCGTTTAAGATTAATTTGAATAGATTAAGATGAAATTAATACTAGTGGTTGAACAAATTAATGAATGAGTGGTTGATGTTTTTATAAAAAAATTCATGCAAAAAATAAAATTGGTAGATGATTACTGGTGGAGAATGTATTTTTTATTGAATATGATAATGAAGTGATTGATGTTTGACATTTTAAGGTAGTTGTTGACATTAAATACGCATGCGACAAGTAAAAGTATACAAAAAATTCGATTAAGTGATATATAAAAGATGGCAGAGGGAGTACTAGTCAAATATACGCCGGTTATGGACATGTATTTTATGACCACAGGTCAGTCCCAATTGTCAATGCATGCCTCGTGTAAATAAAAATCGATAAATTGATCGAATCAAATTGAACTGAATTGATGGGTTCGTTTCAATGTTAGTGGTTCGGTTCGGTTTGAAATTTTGAAAATCCGATGATTAATGGTTTGGTTTTTAATTTTTTAAACCGAGTCGATCCAAACAGAACAAAATTAGGATTTTTTATGAAAATTCTCCTATTTCGTAATTTAGTTAGTCAATAAAGTTCATAAAAAAATTAACCAAACCGAGTCGAACCATATGGTTAGATTTAGTTTGGTTTTCTAAAACTAGTGGTTCGCTTTGGTTTTAAATTTCTCAAACCGATTACGAACGGTTTGGTTAGATTTTTTATTAAAATCGAATCGAACTGAATCGTTACGCCCGGACATTGCATGGTTAGTTGAGTGTTTCTCACCTACATGAGAGAAGCAATAAACATTAGAAGTGGATCAATTCAAGGGGTCGCCAAGCTAGCTAATACGTACGACTGAGAAAAGGGGAGGTTGAAAATGGAGAACGTACAGATGGATAAGATTTCATGGCTTTAAGGAAGCAGCAAGAAGAGATAGTGAGATGGAACCAAATGGTGGGTTAGGAGTTAGGAGGAGGAGGAGGGGGGGCCATGGCACGCATCCTTGTCAAAGCATGCATACATGTGTTTCTCCACATTGTCTTGACTCACACTCACATGGTTGTTGTCACATTTTGCAACATCGCCTTGCTTGCTTGACCCAACCAATATTGAGTTATTCGATTTTTTTCTTTTAAGTCTTTTCATAATTTTCTTTCAACAATTCATTCCTAATTTTTTCATGTTTATTTCCTCTTTTACTTACTTTTGCAATATTATTGCTTTCAACATTTTTACCCTATCCAAATAGCTGCTAATATTAGCGAATTTTACACATCCTCACAGATCATTCATAAAATACACATAAAATTATATTACTATCAGCATAAAATTATATTACTATCAGCATATTGGGCTAACCAAAATGACTCACTAATAGAAGTAATAACTCATAAAAAGTAGGCGGGTAGAATGAAAAACAAATTAGAAGTGGGGATGAATTCGATAAATAATTAAAAAAAATATTAATATAATATTATTAATAATCAATATCTACCACATGGTATTTTCATTTCCTAAACCATCACATAATAAAGATCAAAATGCTTTTAAGTCCATCTAACAATGACTCGCCAAACATGCATCTACAAATGCTTTATTGTTTGTACCTCTCTTCTCAACAAAATCATAATAATATCTTTCAAAAAATAAAATCATAATAATAAGGATATGTGTGAATTTGTGCAATTAATAATCATTGAATGCGTGGAATTTAATGTTGCTGGTTGGCTTTATATATGTCATCAGCCACCTTTGAGATCTTGTTTATATTGTCATATCCTCCTCGTCAAATCTGAAATCTTGGGCCTCCAATGACTTCTAGGTCAACAGATGCCCGTTGCTAAAGTTGAATCTGTGTCCCCCCACAAGTCCAATTTCTACTAATTTCTCATGTTCCAATCCCAAACTTGCATCTCTCTCTTCAATTAATTATAAATTTATTCACGCATCGATCCTAATTCAATAGTGGGTTGGTATAGTTTGATTCTCGTTTAAATTTTTATTTTTTTATTTTAAATTATATTGATTATGATACCAAGATTGGATCCTAGTATTCAGACAAGTATTATGGGACGCCTCCGAGCCTTATCATATGAAAAATCTGATTTCGGCCAGGATTGTGGCCTCAGACAATTGACAATAAATGTAGACGTTACCCAAATCTAGGACTAAACTGAAAATATTTCTTGCTGAACAAGTCACAATAAAGAACAAAACGTGTCCCGACAAGTTGCTTAGACCCAATGATGAGGCCAAAAGTGAAATCGTTACACATTAACAAATTACAAACCTAGTATTAATTAATCAATATTTGGATAAGTATGTACGTAGTCATCATCATAATCATAAGCACATGCAGCCAGCATTATTAAAAAAGCATACGATGTCTCTCGAGAAACCACTTTTTTCCTCATTTTGATAATCTGAAACGAACCTTAGTTAGTTTATGGCTAATTATTGATGTTATCCAAAGCACGCAGCAACCTTTTTACTAAATTGAGACGGAAAGTGAAATGAATCTTTGTCCTACGTTATTGTGGTGGGCTCCACCTTTGTGGATATTGTTCTTTTGAGACTCCGAAATTTACAAGCATATTCTAATGAATACAATTTAGTACTATTCTAATGCGTGGAGTTAAGTGCTTTTAGTATATTTCAATGAAGCAATGGAAGGAAATCGGAATTTAAATGTAAAGATTTTGTGGTTTCCGAGGTTGGTTTAGTTGTTTATGATGTTGTCACATAATCTCATATTCATATTCCAACAGTATCATATGAGCATAAATATTTAGAAATGTGTGTGAGGTGATTTTTGTATAATGAATATGACTTTATTATCAAGATAGAGAATATGTAGAACATGACCAAAAATAATGTAAACATAGATGAGGCTGATTTTATATTATTATTTTCATTATTTTTGAATTATGACCATCGAAGGAACTTCGATTTATTTTATAAAGTAATTTCTTTTCATATTTTTTCTAATCACGTAGTTTTTATTAAGAAAATCACATTTTCAAACCGGTGATTTTATAAAAAAAATAAAATCATTGTTTAAAATAGCGATTTCTTGAAGAAAAATCGTGGTTTAAACTGTGATTTTTATATATTATGAAGCTGTATTTTTATAGAAAATAAAAAACATGATGTGAAACAATAGATTTTTCAAGAAAAATCGTGATTTATAATTACTATTAGCACAGATTTAAAAATTAAAAATAATAAAATAGAATGAATAATAAAATTTATAGAGAAAGAGATAGTTAAAAAAAAAGGGATAAGAGAGAATTAAAGAATATTTAATAATATCATTAACGTGATTTTCATGAATATTAAATTTTCATTTTTTGACAAAGACAAGTCAGGTTGATTTCGAACAGATAGAGTTTTACACGTGGCACTTTTTATGGCCCCACAAAGCTTCCTAAAGAAAAGAGGATAGCGATTTAACGCTACGTATGACCGTGACGCGAAACCACCAACAGTGGTCTGACACGTGTACTCGTAATTTCCACGTCAGACACGACAATGCCTAGTCAGCATTTTACGAGTCCGTGAGCTCGGCTGCTGCTTCCGACCATCCCAATGAAACACGTTGTTAGTTTCCTTATGCCACCACGTGGCGACATCTAGAAGCTCTTTGGAGACCATTTTTTTATTGCCCCATTTATTTATTAAAATATGCTAGTAAAGTATCGGTAAATTACGATTAATTCTTTTAAAAAAATAAATATTTGTTGGTAAATTTTTACCATTTCAACTCTAAATTTTTTTTGTCATAAAACATTTGCTTTCGACTAACATGCTTTTTCGATTTGATATTTACGCGAAATGTATATGCAAAGAGAACCCCTTTTTAATATTATTTTCTATCCTTCAATTTTTATATGCACTTTTCATCAACGTTTTACTTAACAGTAAAGGATTCATTTCTTAGATTGAAATGGAACCAAAATGAATATATAGAATTGAGGTGAAATGCATTGAATCGAACTTCTATTTAATTAAATGGATGGATAATTTACTTGGCTTCTTAATTTTTAAACATTTTAAATAATCATTTTTAAAAAATATATAAGTAAATTGTCACATAGACTCATCTACACCAATGTAAGAGTGATAATTAATAAATGATCTATAAAAGGAGCTCTTATAAAGGAGCTCTTATAGAGATACAAATTGATGTTCAAAATGATGGTTTAGATGTCTTCAGAAAGATTCGAATCCAAAACATTTTATTTTCAAACCAAATAGTTTGAACTTCTAAATCAGTTCATACATAATTTCTCAACAAATGTATAAAAAAATATATATAAAACTCTCTCCTAAATTATAGCATTTTCACCCACCATTCTTTGTATCATTAATAGCCTGCACATTAAAATTTGAAATTAAATATTTACCGATTTAAACATATACTAATTGATAAATCAATTTTTGTCATAAGAATCAAAAGCATATTCTATGAATTTTTAGGTTGTGTTTGGTTTAAAGAAAATTTGGCGGAAAGGAAAATCTGATGGAAAATTAATAAAATTCATTGTTTGGTTTAGATGGAAAATAAAAGGAAAGGAAAATGAGGTGGAAAATTTGATGTAAAATATGATTCTTATCTCTAACAAATCAATGCAATCAAATTCAATATATCTCAAATAAATAATCACTTTTTGAACAAATTCAATATATTTCATCAAATTCAATGTATGAGGTGATGAAAATTTGATATTTTTCTACATATTTTTCATAAAACTTTTCATGATCATGACAAATGAAATGTATTCCTAAAAATTTTCTTATCATTTGTCTTTTGAAACTGAATAAGGAAAAATTAGATGAAATCTTTTAAAACTTTCATTTGCTTTCAATTTTTCCTCGAACTTTATTTTCCACCAAATTTTTCTTAAACCAAACACAGCCTTAGAGAAGAACCGTCAATGAGACATCAAAATCAGAAGTATTGTGAATTTTTGGATGGCATTCCGGCCTAGAAACTCTAATGCACTGATTTTCAAATGTATTTTGAAGTAATGACTACAGACTCTCAAAAAAAGAGCAGGAAGATTTTTTTAATTTAAATTTGAAGTCAGAATTAATGATTAATTTAATTTGAAACATATAAAAAACTGTATAATTAACATGTATTTCACTAGAGGTCATTTAATTTTCTTTGTAGCGATTATGTGTTTATACTATACTGGGGCTGTGTTTATACTGAATAATTTGAAGTTTAAATTTGAATTTTGGTGGTACCGCATGATCATGATTATACTGAAGATGTGTATTAGCTGTCTCGCAATGAATTTGACGTTTCTATCAAGATAGAAAGATGTGGAGCTCTGACCAGCTAAAAAAAACTTCTAACTTTCTCTCCCTCTCTCTCCTCCAATAACTATTTAACTCACAAAATTTTGGCCGCACAATATATAAAAAGGGACTGATAAATATCATACAAAATCGACAAAGCTGGTTAACTATTTAGTTTTTTAAAAGGAAAAAAAAAATTCAAAAGAGTCCCCGAACTATCACCGCTTACCTAATTGTGGTCTGAACTATCACGATTTTCAAAAAGGGTGTGATGAAAAAAAATCGGACTAATTTTGGATGATGCTTAAGATTAGTTTGTTTGATTCTTAAATATAATTGATCTCATAAAATTTGTTGAGAATTATGAAAGATTGAGTATGAAAAAACGTCACTTTCTTTATGTGCACAAAACAATATTATTTATTTTGATAACCAAACGACGTAATTATTATACACAAATCTAAGTTTTATAATAATATTAGTTTAGAAATGTAATGATAAATTTTATTTTAGAAAATCAGTCCAATTTTTTTTCATCGCACTTTTTTTGGAAATCATGGTATAATTCAGACCGTAATTAGGTAAGTGGTGATAGTTCAGGACCTTTTTTTATTTTTATACCTTTTCAAAAATGAGAAGCATCATAAATAGTAATATGGAAATTCATATCGACCTTTCTCAATCATAAAAAACGACTTTTTCTATTTTATGCAACAAAACTCACAATAACTAATAAATTCAATTTTATATTAGACAACCAACAAAATGTACATATGATTAGTCGGTAGCATATTTAGTCCACGTTTGGTAGTCAGAATTAAGAGTAAGATTAGATAATTAATAATACTTCAACGTGTTTTGTTCAAAATATGATAAATATTAATAATTCCAAGAGATGAATTTTAAATTTAAAAGTCATAATTATTTATCCTACTAAAATAGGTGGAATTATTTTTTGTATTACCATTAATACTGAAATTACTAGCAAACATACCCTTAAAGTTAAAGGCTCAAATAGCCGGCAATATATGTACTGACATCTCAAATGTCAAGTGTAAATCGATCCACGCGTCAACCCAAACTTCATACATTTGTAAGAGTAGTTTAAAGTAATTAAATTAAATTGAGTAATTTCGATTTTGATTGTAATAAGTGCGACTTTCCAGCTACTCTTTTTCTTTTTGGGACAGCAAAAGGTATTAATGTTTTAGCTGTGATTTTGGTAACCGGTCGCATAGTATGTTTGTGATTATGATTTTATTTTTATTAGAAAACATTAACGTAATAGAAAATTTTAATAAATTCATTTCTACAAACTTCATCAATCGACTGATATAAAAAACTTAAAATACACGTAATTAAACTAAATTTCGTGACTGGATGATTTTGATTTGATGATCAACCCGATTCGAGCACCTTCCATTGCTCAATTTCAAATGATATATTTTCTGAAAACTTAACACGATGTTTTTTGAGTCATAGGCGATGTAGAAAATATATTCTCACTTTCGACGGCTTTATGAGAAACAAATTCCGTCAATAAGTTACATTTTCAACGACATTTATTTTTTATAAGTGCCGTTAAAAGTATATTAATATAATAGACGGTGCTTGTGTTCCATAAGATGCTGATTTTCTAATGATATACTTATGAATTTTGGTGTACATATTTTTTTAATGTTGTTATGCATATTTTTATACGACTGTACTAAGTGTGTGCAAATTTTTTTTCATTTGATCCACATTCTATATGTATATATATATCTTTTAATTATTTTAATATCGGGAATACTAAATAAATAATTTCCTAAAAAATAATTGATTAATATATAACATTTGAGGTGTTTTCAACACAAAACCACTGAGTTTGATAAAATTATATACATTTCATGTGAAAACAATAAATAACATAAAGACTGATTTCATCACACCACCTTATTTTTATGTTTGTAATTTATATCTAAAAAAAAAACTCTTGTTCAATTTTTAGAGATTCTTATCGTAGGACATCTCATGCTTTTACGAGTTTAACTATAAACGTATAAATACAAACTTAACTATAATTTAGTGTAATAGATTTTACTATCCTGATTAAGTAATGCAAACTCGATCAAAATTACACTTAAATCGAATTTTTTTTTTAAAAAATAAATCACGCATCCAACTATCAATGATAATTGAATCTGAGACCACAAGGATGATAGATTGCCACCTGACAGCTCGACCACCACTGATGTCAAAATTCTATATATATATATATATATATATATATATATATATATATATATATATATATATATATATATATATTTGAATTGGACTTAAAATCATGGAGCATGAAAATCAGAGCATGATAATCGTACTTTTAATTTTTGATGAATGAATTTCACGAGCTCCTACCAAACATCTTAAATATGATATTATCATTAAAAAAAGTCTATAAATATGTTTGGTAGGAGCTCGTGAAATTCATTCATCAAAAATTAAAAGTACGATTATCATGCTCTGATTTTCATGCTCCATGATTTTAAGTCCAATTCAAATAATCCCGCGCTCTGACACTATTGATAGTATGTCGGTCATATCCAGCTGTATAACTTCACGCTCATGATTGATTCAAATTCAAATGTTTCCGAACTCTGACACTAGCTAATAGGTAGAATATCAATCAGATCGAACTGTATGTACTATTTATATCATACTTATATGATGAAAATTATATACAAATATTCTCTATATGTATAAAAATCACGTGAATATCAATAGTAGAGATAAATATCCCCTTTAATTTTGAGTTGATTCTTTGATCAAGTCACAATTTGCTCAATAATTCAATATTTTTACAATCAATCTTGAAAATATGTCAGTAATTATGTCATAACGTTATTTCACTTTAAAATGTAAAAGAATAAATAAAGATGGACCATGTGAACAATGATGTACAGTCTTAATGTCAAATACGATTCAATATCATGCATGATAGTACTTTATTTTAATTTCTTTATTAAATATAAATTACAACGCATGGATTGGACCATCAGGAGATTCGAACTCTAATTGTGAAAATTCTTATGATTCATCTTTCACCCTCTTTACTATCAAGCCGCACCTCTAGTGGCAGTATGCTAGTACTTTAGAAATAATAAAAGTATTACAAAATGAACTCAGCACATATAAAATCATAAATATTAAACACTTTCTAGAAAAATTTTATTGATTAATTTTAAATTTTATTGATAAAATGATTAAAAATAATTATAAAATATTTAAAATTCAATTTTATTGTCTCGAATTCGTATCTCTCGATGTGAAATAAAATACAAATGTGATGTACACCTAATTCCAGTACACACAACATTAAAATCATCCAAAAATAATTGAAACATACTTCTAATAAAGTAAAACAAAATTATAACTTACTCAAATTTTAAAGATTTCACTCAATTTCTATAGAGATAAATAACAACGGATTGATTTAAGCTAAAATCTTCACACTCCATGGTTTAATTCAAATTTTCAAGTGTTTCCGCGCTCTGACACTGTTAATAGAACATCTGTCAGATCCAACTGTAATCCTACTTATAGCATGAAAATTATATACAAATAGCTTCACACTCCATGATTATTTTAAATTCAAATGTTCCCGCGCTCTGACACTATTGGATAAATTACCATCTAGCCGTATATACTATTCATATCCCACATATATCATGAATATTATAGATATATATTCTTTATATGTTAAAAATCAAGTGAATATCAATAGTAGAGATAATAACATATCCCTTTATTTTTGAGTTTGATTATTTGGTCAAGTCACAATTCACTCAGTACCTCAATATTTTCATAATCAATCCATAAAAAATGTAAATAATTATGCCATGACATTATTTCACTTTTAAAATATAAAAGGATAAATAAAGATGGACCATGTGAGCAATGATGCAAAATCTCAATATCATAAATGATTCAATATCTCTATAATAATCCTTCTCTTATCTTTTACTTGTTAATTAATTAATATATATTTGCTTGCTTATATTTGTCATCAACAATTACAATGCACATCAATACTGTCACATAACTTATTAAGTAAGAAATTAATTATTTTATCTTTTAATTCATAAATAAATTCTACCACACTAGTAGTACTTTATCCAATTTTACATTTTGCACAAAATTTCAAAAATACAATAAATCCATACTTAAATTCGTTCAGCAATGATATTAATGTTTCTTCAATCCACTCAACTTAATATTGAACAACTACCATTAGAGATGGATAGATTTGAATTTTAGAGATAATAAAAGTAGTACAAAATGATTTACATAATGAACTCAGTGCATATCAAATCATAAAAATTAATTTTAGTTTTAAAAAATTATTAATATAAATTATAACACACACCCAAAAATATAATTAAAACATACCATTAACATCATCCAAATGTAATTGAAACATACTTCTAATGAACAAAAGTAAAATTATATATCCTAATGGATTTTGAGTCACAATTTTCTCTAACTAGCACTTTCAACCGTAGATAAGAATGCCAACTATTATATTATGGAAAGTCAAAAAAACAAATAACATAAAATTTTCAACGCGTTTTCATTGTGATACACTGAATGTGATGATTTACAATAATAATTAATAATAATTTAACTTAATTATTTCATATTCATCAAAATCAGTAATTAATAATAACTTGACTTAATTATTTCATACTAAAAATCCTAAAAAATGAAATGAAAAAATGCCCAAAATTAAAGCAAAGCTTTCCATTTTATTTTTCCTTATCCGATTTTTGAATATCTCGTTTTTGTATATTTTCGAAATAAAAGGATCAGATAAGCGTAACCGGTAAAACGCTAATTAATACCCAAGCAAAAAAAAGCCATTAAATAACATATCCAAGCTCCAATCCTCTACCTTGCACCCCACACAAGACTCGCCTCCCAACCAATCCCTGACCTCCACGTCAGCCAAGATAGCGTTACGTACTCTGCCGAGTATTCATATAAACGAAGTCGGTCACTTCGTTCTTATCCTCAGCAATTCTCTGTTTCCAAATAACAGAAAAAAATAAATAAAAAAATAAAAAATCGTTCTTCCGATGGAAAGTGTATCATCTTCGTCTCGTTCATCCTCATCCGAAGCAATCAATTCGTCTCCAACCGGCCCATAAATCCCAGAAATCGACCCCTGAATCGGTTCCAAGAAACCCCAGATCGCGATTTGGTGAAACACTCGCTCTGTTGTGTTTGTTCTAACCATGCTCTGTTTTCTCAGCTTCTGACGTGTTGTTCGGTGCTGAGAAATCTCTGTTTTGATCGGTTGCGTGAAGCGTTTTTCCATCTGGGGTTGGGGTAAATGTCGTCCGATTCGACTCTGACCCATTTAAATCTGATCTCGATCGAGGATTACAAGATGGTGAACCACGGTGCTGCGCTGGCGAATCCCGCGCCGGACTCCGGCGTAGAGAATGCCACTGGCGGTGATGGGGACCCGAGGCCCGCTTCGGCGGACGACCAGCGCCGCATCATAGTCTCGAAGCAGCTCCCGATCAAGGCGCGGAGGGATCCGGTGACAAAAGACTGGACCTTTGAGTTCGACAATGACGCATTGGTTCTGCAACTCAAGCTAGGGTTCCGCCCTGAGACTCCCGTCGTGTACGTCGGCTGCCTGAACGCCTCCGTCCCCGAGTCCGAACAGGAAGAGGTCGCCGCCGTCCTCCTGGAGCGCTTCAGTTGCGTCCCGGCCTTCATCGCCGACGAGGTGCACAACCAGTTCTACCATGGCTTCTGTAAGCATTACCTATGGCCGCTGTTTCATTATATGCTGCCTGTGATCCCGAGCCAAGGCGCTCGTTTCGACCACGCGCAGTGGCTGGCCTACATCTCGGCCAATAAAGTCTTCGCCGACAAGGTGATGGAGGTGCTGTCGCCTGACGAGGATTACGTCTGGATTCACGACTACCATCTCATCATTCTGGCCACCATGTTGCGTAAGAAGTTCAACAGAGTCAAGTTAGGTTTTTTTCTGCACAGTCCATTTCCCAGCAGTGAAATCTTCCGCACATTGCCTGTCAGGGAAGTTGTCTTAAAAGCCTTGCTGAATTGCGATCTTGTCGGATTCCATACGTTCGATTACGCCCGGCATTTTCTGTCGTGTTGTAGCAGGATTCTGGGGCTGGATCATGAGCTGAAACGAGGCTACATTGGCCTGGATTACTATGGCCGCACTGTGATTGTCAAAATCCTGCCGGTGGGGATCCACATGGGGCAGCTGGAGGAGATAATGTCGCAGGAGTCCACTGCCGCGAAGGTGCGGGAGTTGCGAGATAAGTACCAAGGCAAGATTGTGTTGTTAGGAGTTGACGATGTGGACTTATTCAAGGGGATTGGGATGAAGTTTCGAGCCTTCGAGCGGCTTTTGGAGTCGAGAGTTGGGTATGTGGGGGAGCTCGTGCTGGTTCAGATCTTGAATCCTGCGAGGAGCTCCGGGAAGGACGTGCAGGATGTGCAGGAGGAGTTTAACTCGATCGCTGAGCGGGTGAATGCGAGGTTCGGCGGGGAGGGGTACAAGCCGATTGAGCTAGTGGATGGAGGGGTGACGACGAACGATAAGGTGGCGTATTACTCGATTGCTGAGTGTGTCATAGTGAATGCGATCAGGGATGGGATGAACTTGGTGCCTTACAAGTACACGGTTTGCCGACAGGGGAGCCCGCTGCTGGACGAGGCGTTGGGGGTGAATCCGGAGGTTAAGCGTAGGAGCGTGATAATAGTGTCGGAGTTTATAGGTTGCTCGCCGTCTCTGAGCGGGGCTATTCGTGTCAATCCTTGGGACGTCGATTCTGTGGCGGAAGGTATGGGGGTGGCGCTCTCGATGCACGAGAATGAGATGGAGCTGCGGCACGAGAAGCATTATAAGTTTGTCAGCTCCCATGATGTGGCCTACTGGGCGAGGAGTCTGGACCAGGACCTGGAGAAGGCTTGCCGAGACCATTTTGTGAAGCGGGTGTGGGAGATCGGATTTGGATTGAATGTGAAGGTTGTGGCGCTGGGCCCGAACTTCAGGAAGCTCCTGCATACTCACATTGTGCCTGCTTATAAAAGCGCGGCTAGTCGGTTGATCCTACTGGACTATGACGGAACCATGACGTCTCAGGGTCCGTCTTCTAAGGCCCCGACGGAGTCCATGATTGAATGCTTGAACAGATTGACTAGAGACCCCAACAATGTCGTGTTCATTGTAAGTGGCAGAGACAGGAAGACGCTCGTCGATTGGTTCAGCCCCTGCGAAAAGCTTGGAATTGCGGCGGAACATGGGTATTTCATGAGGTAACTGGCTTACATTCTCTACTCATACCATTTCGCATTTCGTTCACTGTTTCATTCTGTTTCGGTTTGGCTGGATTAGGTGGTCCAAGGATGATGAATGGGAGTCGCCCAATCTTAACTTGGATTTCGACTGGAAGAGAATTGCGGAGCCTGTGATGGAGCTTTACACCGAAGCGACTGATGGCTCTTACATTGAGCACAAAGAGAGTGCGCTGGTCTGGCAGCACCAGGAAGCTGATTACTTTCTCGGGTCATGCCAAGCGAAAGAGCTGCTGGATCACCTCGAGAGCGTGCTCGCCAATGAACCTGTGGTCGTCAAACGAGGCCAGCACATTGTCGAAGTCATCCCACAGGTACCCAATTCATTTTCCGTTCGAATTCGATTAATCAATATCTCACGCTGGATTTGAGTCCTGACTTTTCCAATGCCAGGGGATAAGCAAGGGAATGGTGGTGAGCAACGTCCTGTCCAAGATCCAGGCCCGAGGCGCGGCGCCAGACTTCGTCCTGTGCATCGGGGACGACCGATCAGACGAAGACATGTTTGAAACCATCGCAAGCTCAGTCTCGAACTCCACTCTACCAGCCACGGCCCAAGTCTTCGCCTGCACGGTGGGGCAAAAGCCGAGCAAGGCCAAGTACTATCTGGACGACTCGGGGGAAGTGATGCGCCTGCTCCACAGCCTCGCAGGACACTGAGGGGATGGGCCGGTCGAGCGACCGGAGGTTCAACACAGGTTACACCACATTTTGACATTAGGTTAAGGAAAAGAAGTCGGTACAGGAGAAGAACAGATGTTTGTTAGTTTGCTGTCTGATGTGCATAAATTGGGGGGGCTTGTTCATACACAGAGCTAAGGAGTTACATTACATAGAGCTGCAGCAAGTGATGTTGGGGTTTGATTACAAAATGATGTCTTAGGCTTTGTACAGAATGACCCTTTTTAAACTCTGCCTTCTCTGGTTACGGCGTTCATTCTCTCATTTACCTTGCTGTCTCTGGTCCGATGCTGTTACCTTTGTGCATTCTCTCATTCATGTTTTCTTTTTAGGTAATATGTTTACTGAACACCAAACTGCCATGCCATGTTGGTCAAATGAGATCAGGGCTTGGGGAGATTTTGAGCCATTAAAGTCTAGATCCGTATGGCCGGGTGTCACTAGTTAGTCCTGACAAAATTTGAGAAGATTTGATGGTATTTTCTGTTGAATTAAACTTCAATGTGAGTATAATAATATGTGGATCATACTAATCGAATAAGCGGTTGTTGTTGAAGAATTAGATGCCGGCTTTCGAATAGTTGAATCAGTTTCAAAAATCTTTATAAGGTGTTAATCGTATGAATGTTCACTTCAAAAAGAATTGTTTCTCGACCATCAATGAGCTGACTGAAAAATGAGTGCAAATTTTGTGGTGCTTTTACATCCAAATTCTGGCTACTCTCCGATCAAAAATGATGTTTTATAATTAAAATAATATATTATTAAACAGTGGCCGAAGGGATGCAAAGAGGCCAGAAGTTTGCGACCATTTTCCACACTGATTAAGATTTTTTATTTAGATTGTATCAGAAAATGACTTGAAATAGTGCATATTTTCCGTCTATTTTACGACCATTTTGCGGCTAACTTATAAGTAGACTAGAAATGATCGAAATCTTCGTGGACAAATGAAAAAAAAAATCCTTAATCGAGTGCATATCCGTTTCTTGTCCCCAATTCGTTCTTCTCATCTCCCTCATTCTATCTTCTCCTCCCAACAGCAGCGCTGCCCCCAATGTCTCCAACCACGATAAATCTTCTTTTTTCATCTTTCTGATTACTATGTTATTGAAATATCGTACGATAAGTACATTCTAAAGTTTTGGGCAGAACCAGTTACTTAGCACGTTCCTAAATTTCGCCAAAATATTGTACATGTTATTGTGCTATATGTATTTTAAACTTCTCAATACATGTTATTGCATTTTGGTCATTACCAATTATGAAATTTATTGTATTTTGGCTATTATAACTTAAAAAATTATCTAAAAAGCATTAAACTTATGTTTACCCATTTCATATGCGCATGTCATATATGTGCATCTTGACTATTATTGACGAATAAATGTGCTAGATGTGGTAAATGTGCTACATGTTACAAATGTGATACATGTGCTATATGCGGTAAACGTGTTACATGTGCTAAACGTTATAAATGTGATATATGTGGTAAGAATGTGGATCAAATGAAAACCACTTTGAATTTGTAAACTGTGAACTATTAATATCTAATGATTTTGTTTCATCTAACCGATTATGATTTACTTAGTTTTAATTAAATAATATCTGATTTTATCTTTAATAAATTCAGTTAATTTTTTTTCTAAATCTGCGCTTATGCTTATCTACAACAAATAATTAATTATCTCTTTTATCTCTCCATGATATTTTTTCTTCCTTTATTTGCTCTCTCTTGTCGATCAATATATCTTCTAATTTAATCCTGTATATACACGAGTTTATTCATCGTCTTCTCTAATCTTCATGTCGTAGTGGATACTTTTGTATCAAACTCGAGCAACTCAGATTTTCGTGCATCAGTCTTCATGTCGGAAGGCACAACTAAGCGATGAATAAGGACCAGGTCTCTTCCAGTGCACCAATAAGCTATAGGTTTAGAATCATCTGTTGTCATTGGATAATGATGAAGCTTATCATTTATACAATCGCCAATTGTGGATGATCTCAGACGGATCTCCGGTCTTTATTTTTTAGGTGCATGAATTCAGGGTTTGATGGTGCACATCCATATTTGTTGATTTTTCTAATGGTGCACATATGAATTTTGGTGCACATTTTTCCAAGCATCAAATAAATAGTGCACTATCTCAAATTTGGAAACAACTCACCATAAAATCATATTAATTGAAAATTTTATTAAAAATAACAATAAAAGAAACAGAATTCAAATTATGCACCCCGGGATTTCAATTGTTCACCAAAAATCAAATTATGCACCGAGATTGAATTGTGCACCAATGCTTAGATATTGAAATGTGTACCAGTGTACCACGATGTAATTGTGCACCAAAATAAATAAAAGATCTTATGTGCATTAAAAATGATAAAAAAAACTATATCAAAGAAAATCATAAAAATATAAGAAAAAGACAAATCAAGCAGCAAATCTAACAGGAGAAAGAGAAAAAAATCAGATGTTTGACTCCTTATTTAATGGAGAAAATCATGCAACAAATCCAACAACCCATAAATAATGATTTTATTATCTTTTAAAAATCAGATAATAAATTTACAAAAAAATCACAATCGTCAGATGGAATATGAATCAATAATCAATGATGATTCACAGTTTACAAATACAAAGTGATTTTCACTTGATCCGCTCCCTATGTGGTAAATTATATTTTCCTTAAAGAAAGATATTTTTACATCCATCAATTATATTTACAAAATATAGTCATGATTAGGATCATCCGAATGAATTTAAGTACTGCAATAAATTTATTTAAATTTAAAGTCATGAATTCAATTGAAATTTATCATCACATCTTAAATGTCAGAATATTTCTAATTATATTAGTCTTTTAAATATTCACTTACTTCTAATTATTGTTGCAGCATTAGAAGAATCAAACAGAATCAATATTTTATTTTAACCACAAATATTTCAATTCAAATTTCATGACATACTTTCATTGATTATAAATCTCCTTCCTAGCTAATGTTAAAATATACAGTAAATAGTACATGTACATAGCAAAAATCAATCCCCCCACCTAAGGCTTAGTTAACTTATAATCAAACCAATTGAGCTATCTACATTTCTTGAAAAATTTCATTTCTAAGGTATTTTAAACACGTAAAAAATAGGACACAAAATTACACCTCACCCAGGGTTCGCTAAATTTTAAGAAAGAGCAAGTCTCGAAGTTAAGGTCCACCACTGATTACTTATAAATCATAGGTTTATTATCTTCTAATAATAGATGACAATGTTCAATCATTAAGTAAACATATCTTATGTGTTCACGACTTAGCTTTTCGTATTTATGAGGCGCCACCATAAAAAAAAGGCACAAGTCATTGTGCACTATTTTCCGTAGCACTCAAATTCTTTCGAATTGCATTCCACTCCTATTTTTTTTTTTGAAAAATAATTTTTTTTGAAAACTCTATTTTGAACGATAAACATTTTGCCTTCGGTGGTGATCTAAAAATCCATTAAATCTCTTAGATTTCTTATAAAGAAATATTTTTTGATTCTGGGAGCGAGCTCGTGAATATTTCGCAAGAAACTTTATATCCCTAGATCTTAAATGGTCCCTGTTTATTCGAGTTCCTATGTTTTAAATTTTTTATTAATATTGTATTAAAACTCTTTTATGAATATAGAAAGGGGAGTAGAAGAGAGAAGTAGCAGAAAGTAGAGTAGAATCAGATAAACAAGTTGAGAAAAATACCGCTACCAAAAAGGTGTTGGTCTAGTGGCTAAGAGTGTTATCTAATAATTTTAAAATTCTAGATTATAGTTTTGGTGTTACCTCACATAAAAGAATGTGTTGAAGGTACGCGTGAGCTGGGTATGACACCACTATTAAGGTTGTTAGGTTGAAGATGAAGTTTTGAAACGGACGCAGGAATTTTTGAGTTTTTGTTTTTGTTTTTTTAATTCATATGTTTTTGTTATATGTGTTATTCAAAATTTGATATCTATATGCGACTCTTAAAATATAATTCGATTGGAAAATTTTAAATTAGATAGCAATAATGAAAGTTTTAATTTGATGATAGTATATATTATCTTTTATATTTTTCTTAAAAATATTTATTTTTTATTTTTTAAAAATGGTATTGTACTGAGAGGATAGCTAACAGTGTAAATTCACAAAATCACCCACCAAAATGTTTTCTTAGAGCCTTATATATATGCTATATTCTTCTTTTACTTGTTTAATTATAAATCAAGCACTACAGGATGACATTGTGTAGTAAAAAAGTAAATCTTTAACTCATAATGTCCATCATTAATTATCTTTTTCTATTCCAAAATAAATATCATTAATTATCTTCCTATATAAAAATGAAATATAAAAAAGAACAACTTTCCATTTGATTTCCTAATTTCCAATTCTCCAAAAAGTGCGCACCTTTTTCCCCTCACTTTTTGTCCAAACCAATGGAATTATATATTTACAAAAATATAGAAAAGCAGAAAAAAGTTGACTGCAGAAAAAGTGGTGAAAATGCAAAAACAATCAAGCCAGCCATCCCCATGGCTTCTTCTGGCATGAAAAAATTCTCCAGGTAAACTAGCAGACTCGTAGTTTTTTCAGACAAACCCATTTGAGGACATTGAACTAAAATCATAAGATTGTTGCAAAGATTTGATCTTTTGCCACTGGTCTGATTTTGATTGAAATCTATCAGTTCTTGATTTCTGTAAAAAGCTACTGTGTACGTGTTTTTTTTTGGGGATTCTGGGTTTCCAAGTCACTCGTAGTTTGTGGGGCTTATGAATGATGATCTCTCTGAATTTTATGGCCTGCAAAGACTGATCTACGAATACCTGAATCTAACCATTTCTAGGTTTCCATGGGGGAGAGAGGACTCCTTAAATGTGAGATTACTATCCTCATTTAACAGACTCTTCTCCTTACCAAAATCCGAAACGGAGGAGGGGCTTGATGCAAGTGATCTACCTGAACGAAGCACGAGCGGAGAGTCTGAGGAGCATCAGCAAGACACCGGTTCCCCTAAGACTTGGATACTTGACCCGGATAGCGACTCAGTCCTGATATGGAACAAGTTGTTCCTCTGCGCATGCCTGGTTGCGTTATTTATAGACCCTTTGTATTTTTTCCTGCCTATGATGGTGGGGAAGGCCAATGAGTTTCCTTGCGCAGACATTGACCTGTCGTTGAGCATTCGGATAACTTGCATAAGAACTGTGGCGGACGTGTTTTACTGGATCCATATGTATATCAAGTTCAGGACAGGTTACCTATTGCCCACCTCCTGCATAACCGGGAGAGGCCGGCTGGTTGTCGAGCTTAATAAGGTCGCAATGAGGTACCTGAAATCCAGCTTTCTCGTCGACCTGGTTGCCACTTTACCTCTACCTCAGGTAATCCATCGTTTTGTTCACAAGTACTCATAAGCCGCCATCAGAACCTGACTTTTTTTCCTCGCCGTTTCGTAGACGGTAATTTGGACCATCACAAGAGATCCGGAAAGTAATCACCAAAACAAAGCCCTTGCGCTGGTTTTTCTTCTTCAATACCTTCCCAGGCTTTACATAATTTTCCCTCTGATTCATCGGATCATCAGAGCATCTGGAGTAGTCACCAAAACCACTTGGGCAGGAGCTTCATACATTCTATTACTCTACTTGTTGATCAGCCATGTATGCTCCTCATAGCTCACTTGATACTTTTTCTGCGCCTGGCGTTTTTTTTTTTTTTTACTCCTGCGCTAATGCATCTGTAGGTCATTGGGGCGGCGTGGTATCTGCTTGCCCTCGACCGCTACATGACTTGCTTGAAATCCATTTGCAAGCTCGAACTCGCACCTTTTAGATGTGTTCCCAAGTATTTAGAATGCGCCACTAAGCATCATGTTGCTCGGATTGCTTGGGCTGATAGCACGAGAGTATTTGTGAGCTGCGATCCTGGAAATGACATTGACTTTCAGTATGGCATATTTGAATACGCTGTGGCCAAGAATGTCTTTTCATCCGATTTTGCTGTCAAATACTTCTACGGCTTGTGGTTTGGTGTGCAGAACTTGAGGTACGTCGATTCATCACGTTTCTTCGAAGCAGTAAGACTTTTCACATTTCCTCACATTTTCTTGGTCCTTAAGTTCGGTTGGGCAGAACCTGGCAACGAGTGCTTTCATTGGGGAAACAACTTTCTCCATACTGATAGGCTTGACAGGCATCATTCTATTTGCTCGCCTGGTCGGAGATATCCAGGTACATCTGCAAGTCACCCTCTGATAGCTGCAGCTAATTTTTTTTTGCTAATTCCTAGTTTTGATTCTGACTGTTTTTTTGGTCTGCATTGCCTTGATTTTGCGAGCCTTTAGACATTTTTGAAGTCGTCTACAGGGAGATGCGAGCAGTGGAGAGTCCGACGAAGAGAAACTGAAGAGTGGATGGAGGATCGCCGGTTTCCTAAGGATATAAGAGAACGTGTTAGACGTTATATTGAGTACAAGTGGCTAGCCACTCGAGGAGTTAACGAAGAATATATACGTCGCAGCTTACCTGCTGATATTCAACGAGATATCCAGCGCCATCTGTGTCTGGATCTTGTCCGACGTGTAATGTTGCCATCTGGTCTGAGATAAAGTCTACACTCCAGATTGCAGCACCTGGTGCCTGAATAACAAACTTTTGTTTTGGTTTGCAGGTCCCGCTCTTTGCTCGGATGGATGATCAACTTCTTGACGCTATATGTGATCGTCTGGTCTCTTCACTGATCACCAAGGGTGCTTACAGGGTCCGTGAAGGTGACCCGGTGACAGAGATGCTGTTCATCATCAGAGGCAAACTGGAGACCTCCAATTCAAATGACCACCAGGCTGGTATCTTAAGCCCCGGAGATTTTTGCGGTGAGGAGTTACTTGAGTGGGCCTTGCATTCAGACTCAAATTCATCACCCACGTTGCCCTCGTCAACAAGGACGGTCAGAGCTATTTTAGAAGTTGAAGCATTTGCATTGAGAGCTGAAGACCTCAAGTGTGTAGCCAGGCAGTTCAAAAAGTTCAGCAGCAGGAAACTCAGGCACATTTTTCGGTTTTACTCCCACAGTTGGAGGACATGGGCAGCCTCTTTTATACAAGCAGCTTGGCGTAGATCTAAGAGGAAAAAGGAGAGAAAATCATTGTCAGAGATGCAGCCATTTACCTCAAGTAAAAGCACCAAAATTGAACAAGAGGGAGTCAGGACTGATGAAGTATTCTCACATGGCTCGTCAAGTTATTACCACAAAATGGACATGGGAGATGCAGTGCTGGCGATTGCTGCAAACCCCAGGAAAGGTATTCACAGTGTGAAGCCTGAAGAGCCTGACTTCTCGACTGAGATTTAGCATGATTAGCTGCCAAATCCTCGCTCCTTTTGAAACTGTAAACACCTGCACATAGTAGATAGACACAGCAGAACAAATTCGCATTTGAACGTAAATCTCAGTGAATGTTAGAGATTTAAGAAAGCCATTAGGTAGCAAAATGTAGCAACTCTTGCTAAATTGTGGCTTTCTTTTTGTACATTCATGACCGTATGGAATTGAAAAATCGACCGTTGCACATGTTGCCAAGCTACCACTTGGAATATGCGTGTAGATAAATAGAGAAGACGATTCTAAGGTAAACATACAGATGGTATGAAAATCACAGGACATAAATTGAATTCCAGTCGAGCGAACAACTGAAGCGTATCAATCATTTGCTTATTCAAGAAATAAACGCAAACTGTAAAAACACATTGGTCAGCATAGCCTTGGAATTGATAGGCTTTGAACCATGTTGAGAGACAAAACATGACCAATGACAAACTTCAAACAATGTTGGTCTAGAGAGGACCGGGGAAGGTTCCATTCTCCCTTTGCTCATTCCATTTGTCAACCTACAGCAAGTTACGCAAAAGGCCATCAGAGGTAGCTAAACATAGGAGTTATTTAGCACATTTATTCAGTGAAAAAGAAATCTTCAGAAGTGTAATAGCTATTAATGAGCATAATATGGAAGGAAAAATTGATTCTATGCCAAAAGGAGGAAACTTAGACCACTAAACAAATAAAAAATCATACTTGAGCATAAGTATTCTTGATATCCGATAAAAATATCCACAATTTATGATTTTAAATTATCCGATAAGAATAACTTAAACTCACACGCCCCATATGAAGGAAAATCAGACCATTGAACAAATAAAAAAAATGATACTTTTGCACAAATATTCTTGATTGTTCAGTGCTCAAGTTCCACCAGTAATTTTAAAGCTTTTGAAGCAACAATCAAAACGAGATTTCACTAAGATGGAAAGACGCACCGACAACGGGGAATGAGAATCAGTCACTATAAACGGACAGATTTCAAGGAGGCGGCTATATTTTGAAACATGAATGATTTTAAAGTTGGGGAGAAAAGAAAATCTTAGACCGTATGACCAGAACCTACCCATTCTCCAGGGCAAAGGGAACGGTAGTACTTGGCAAACTTCTCACATTCACCAGACTCTTCACCTTTAGCTGCTAAGCACCTATGATTTTAAATTGAATCACACTTCAGAAATGGCAGTTTAAAGAAATAAAAATTCAAATATTCGCAAATCCCCACCTGTGAAACTCGATGTAACGAGTAAAACAGTGCCTTGTCTGGTTGGTTGTAGGGAATCGGAAATCAGCTGGGGCAGTTTTGAGCTCAATCTGTAAAAATAATCAAACAGACAAATATATGACATTTGCTTCACCTATAAGCAGAACAACACAGACTTCGACTACTCACTAGAAAATCAACTCAGCGTTGTCATCTGCACAAGACTCGCAAGAGTTTGCAAACTCTCTAAATCATGCCATCCAAAGGTTTTTCACGTGGCAATCTATATTAAAGAATTTCAACCAAAACCTTCAAAATGAAATGCATAAACATTGAACGCGAATGCATCAGTCCTCCAATGCATGAGCTCCCAATCGCGCTTTCGAACCGTCAGAGTAAAACCCACATCAAGAAAACGTATCTCATAAAAAAATTTCCACCCTGTGCAATACAGCATATCCACACCCCTACAAAAAAAAAAAGCCTATGGCTGAAATGTGAATACCATCAGCCCAGCCTTAATGCTAATTACAAAAATGCTTCAGCGCGGAGAAATTATAAATCCCGTCAGAAACTTTTTCCTAAACAAAGAAAACACGCGCTTCCTTTCATACGCAGAACGCAAAACTCAATTACCGCATCATACAACACCATACATTTAAACCACAAACCTTACGGCACAGTAACAGAAACTCCAAGCAGATTCAGAGTTTCTAAAATCTTATTGTAAATCTGGTTGGGCGGCGCAGATTACACCAACTTCTCCGATTCAGGGATAATCAAAGAGATGAATTTCAAGCATGAATTTGAAGATAATTACCTCTTCGTCGGCCATAACTTTGCGATCGGCTAAAGATGCGAAGAGTGAGATGCGAAGGATTGAACTAAAATAATATTTTGGATTATTATAATCCAAACTTCATCAGATGCGAGCGTTTGGTTGCGAGATTAGTCACGTCCCATAACAGAATTAGGATTGGATATCTTTCACCCCTCCTCAACACCCCATCTTTCCGTGTATTTAACTTTTTCTGTGAAAAAATTACTTACAATAATTATTAAATTAAATAACTGTAATGGAAATATTACAAGGTTAACTCATCTGGCTAAAAAAGTGCTTCAATGAGCTTTCAAATTGCAAGCTATAGTTTCTATACAGATTGAGATTATACATAGAAGATTCATACAGGGTTACTCACAATTAGAAAACGAGTTCATATGGGAAGATGCGAAAAAATGACGGATTAATATTATCCAAAGTGACGTCACTTTTTTTATGTTGCTATAAAGTGGATTGGCAGGATCTTATTCCAAGCATAAAAAGTTGTAATTTGCAAGAAGGATTTATTTGTAATTATTAAATTAGATTTTGGATGCAATTATAATTTTAATAACTCCAATGCAGCTTCAGAATCAATTTTTTCTACAAATTGCAAAATTGAATAGTATTACAATGAATTTATTAAAAGTGGTGGTACATATTCTTAGTATCTTCAGTGTTAAAGATATTATAAGCACGACAATTATGGATTAAATAGCTCCTATTGTTGTTTATAGTTCACGATTTCGATTAGTGTTGTTCATAGTTCACACGGTGTAATCAGCCAAATATAAATGTGATTCGACCTAGAATGTCTAAACCAACATCCAAACCGATCCACCCGACCATGCCAAGTTTTCCGATCATACCTTCCTTGGATGCGAAACATCAGGAAGATGTTTTATGCTTTGAAACATCTGTAAATGGCAATTCAAATGTTCACTCTCTCTATTTTAAATTATTCGATTTGGGCGATATATCTTTATCATTACGAAAAGGCCAGCTCAGCAATTTTGTTTTGTTAATTTGTATTTATTCAGTTTTTGTATGGAATAAGTCAGTTAGTTCAAATTGAACTACAAATTGCTTTAAGGCATAGTTTCCTATTTTTCCCAAAATTCCGGTCTTTAGATAGGGAAAAATGTAAGGAGGACATAATTATATAAAAAACTGAATATAATTATATGTTATGATTTAGAAAAAATTTGGGGAGAAAAAAACATGAAAAATCTGAGAAAAATTTAATTGAAATAAATCATGTTTTATAAGTTTTTCTTCTCTAACCAAATAAGAATAAATAGATTAGAATGAATGGAGTTTTCTAGTCTGTTATGGAGATTCTAACTAAGTGATTAGGCTAGGAATAAACCGAAAGAATTTTAGAGTTTTAATACTAGACATTGAAGGAATGCATCTCAACAATCCATTTCCAATAGGAGTAAGTATAAATATTGTAGTTATCTTCATTCATAATCTATTCAATCAATAAACGTGAGTATTTGAATAAAGTATGTACTTCTTATAAAATCAATTCTTTAATATTTCTCTCTATTTTTTATGATCTTTTAATATTTTAGATTTGTTACCATTTTATCAATAGTCACATTCATTTGGTTCAGTTATAAATTCTTATAACACTACTTCAATCAACCTGAATTATAAGTAAATAGTCGATTAAATGAAAGCGACAATGAATATTAAAAAATAATTAAGGCTATTCTATAAATAATTTATATATAAATATATATTATCAAAATATAAACAAAGTTAAATGATGCTTAAGATTAGTCTATAAATAATTTATATATATAATTAAGACGCTATCCATGAAGACATTCCTGATATTCCTGATGGTACATGAGTAATAAAGATACATCTTTCAAGACTAACATAGTTTTCGTTTTTCTGAGTTTCTTGTTTTTCTTTTTAGATTTCATGATAAGAGTGCAGTCAAATGATGATTAAAAGTTACGTAAAAAAAAGGATAATTGTGAGAAGTTTAGAAACAGAGCATATAAATAGTAGAAACAAGGGATTTGTTGCAGTTTTTGTATGGAAGAATACATATAAATATTTTTTGATCCACTTGGTAGTTCAAATCAATCAAAAAAAACTTGTTTGAGATTCAGAGTCACAGTTTTTTTTATTTTTTTTTTTGCTGAGATTTGAAATTTGGAACTTGCAAATGAACATATAGTCTTTGCTAGTCTGATAAATTTTCATGTAGTATATACTTTATAAATTCACTCTCATAAACCACATGCCAGAACGCAAAACCCAAATACCACATCATACAACCAATGTTCTAAAAAGCGCTAGGCGGTCTAAAGCGGTGGACGTAGCGCCTAGCGATTAATCGGCTAGGCGGGGATTAATCGGAACGATTAATCGGATGATTAAACGGTACATTATAAATTAATATAATATTTAATTAAAAATATTACATTATAAAATCAAGTTAAAATACCTAATTAAACAGTACTTCGTAAATTAATATATTATTTAATATTCAATTAACAAAATATAAAATTAAATTAAAAATCCCAAACCCAAGTATTATGAAAAGGGATAAGATCATCTTAGTTGGTTGAGAGTTATCCAAAATCAATTAAAAATATATTCTTTATTCTTTATTTATTATTCCATTTCTTCTCCAATCCTTATCTTCCCTGCCCACGCAGCTCCCTCCAGCCGTAGCTTCCTCTCCCGTCTCCAGTCGTCGCTCTTCTTCAGCTGCAACTTCCTCTCGCCGTAGCTTCCTCTCGTGCTCGCTATTCTCCTCTACACGCAGCTTTCTCTCGCATTGTTCTCCTCCGATTCCGCGATCTGCGCATTTCAGCCGCAATCGCTGAATCTCTTCCTCGTGGTTCCTCCATCCGCCCATCCCAAACCCTCGCACGTCCCTCCGATCTCCGTCCGTCTGAAGTCTTCATTTGTCGCCTCGGCCAGGAACCCCTCAAACCAAAGGAAGTGTTCGTTGACCCGATTAATCTCCTGTTGACTCATAAATCCGATTTTTAGCCGTCTCGAGAGAAAAAAAACGTTAGGGGGGCGCCCAGCGCCTAGGCGTCGATTAATCGGCCGCCTAGACCGATTTTTAGAACACTGCATACAACACCATACATTGAAACCACAAACCTTACGGCACAACAATAGAAACTCCAAGTAAATTCAGAGTTTCTAAAATCGAATTGTAAATCTGGTTGGGCGGCGAAGATTTCAGCGACTTCTCCGATTCAGGGATAATCAAAGAGATGAATTTCAAGCATGAGTTTGAAGATAATTACCTCTTCGTCGGCAGTGACTTTGCGATCGTCGAACGATGCGAGAGACTGCGATGCAAAGGATTTAACGAATCAAAAATTCAACGGAAATAATATTTTGGATTATTATAATCAAAACTACATCGAATGCGAGCATTTGGTTACGAGATTAGTCACGTTCCAGAAAGAATGTTTAAATCACACAGTGGATGTTTCCAAAAAAAAATTAAGATATTTTCTTTTGTTAAAGATATAATATTTGAAAGTATTTAGGTAGGTTACTGAGTTATTGTTTTTGATAGAATTAGGAATCATATTTGGTATAGAAATTCTATTGAACTTTTTTGATAGAATTAGGAATCATATTTGGTTTAGAAATTCTATTGGACTTATTATTTGTAACTTATAAATATAACTGTTTATTCTCAATAACAACAATACATTTCTTCTGCAATAATTTAGTCTCTTCTCTCTAGTGTGAGCTAATAGAGTTTTGTTTAACACTGCATAATTCTCTCAAAGCTTCTCTCGTGTCACACGAGTGTGCTTGCGTTTCAAACTCTATCCGAGTGTGTGCTTCTCCGAGAAGATGTCGGCATCATGCAAGGTATGCATTGCACACAATTTCATCTGCTCGACTGAATGTGTATTTTTAAAATCTCCCATCCGATGGAATCCAGATAAAACCTTACGTAATAGCTACCAAAAGAAGCAGCAAATAGAAGAGCATGTCCACTGGCGCAAGTTCCAGGACATGACTGAACCAAATGATAAGGCAGCCGCTGTTGGGTCGACGGTGCTTCCTCAAATTTACGAGCGTCTCGCGCGCGAGCTTGAACTGTTCATTCTCTATCATCTGAAGAGGGTGGCTGACACAGCACATGGTCGGCGGGACAAGAAAGTTAATTGAGAAAGGCTGAGGAAAAGGGTCTGTAGATAGAATCAACTATCAGAGCCGCCGCCTCTTGTAACCATTCTTCTCCGCTTCTTAATCTTAGGATAATTGAAAAGTGCATTCAAAAGCTACTATCATCAGTGAGCGAGTTAACCACTCAACCTCCACAATCAGGCGTTCTATTAAATAGATTAGCAGAAATAATCAAAATCTGACAAGCACTAAAAAGTATCGCAACGCAATAGCTGATCATATAAGGAAAAATTATGATCACGAACATCATCACGAGTTTATTGACAACCTGCAATATGAAGTTATAATTTTGTAAATTTGTTTATATTATATATATATTATTTATACACTATTTTAAATTATTTTTTAATATTTATTTTTATTTTCATTTAATTGACTATACATAAATTTATTTATTTATATTTAGGTTGATTAGATTAGTGTAAGGTTGATTAGATTAGTGTAAGAATTGATAACCGAACCAAATAAATGAGACTATTGTTAAAATGGTACAAAATCTAAAATATGATGGTAGAAAATGGAGTGAAATATTAGAGAATTGATTTTATAAGAAGCACATGTTTTATCCACATCGTATTTTTATTTATTGAATAGATTACAAATGAAGATAATTACATTATTTATACTACTCTTGTTGGAAATGGATTGTTGAGATGTGTTCTTTTCAATGTATAATAATTATTTCTAAAATTCTCTTGGCTTATTCCTAGCATAATCACTTAGTTAGAATCTCCATAAAAAATTAGAAAACTCCATATTTTTTTCTCAGATTTTTCTTGTATTTTTCTCCTCCCCAAAATCCAAATTTGTGTCTTTTAGTGCCGCTATGGTTTATTACTGTTTCGTCCGGTGTTGTTCTGAATGATGTGAGACAGTGGTAATATTTTTGAAGCCCCATTTGTGAATAATTTTGGTGACTCGATGATCGCTGGTTATTGTCTTTTGAGATTCGTATCATTTAGTTACTATTTTTTGTTTTCACAGTAACTTTTTTTTAATTTTTATTTTATTGATAATGGTCCTAAGGACTTAGGGTTTCGAGAGCCAACAGGAAGTGGCACGAGGCCTAGAGTGTGGCTCGAGAGCGTACAAAGGGTGGCACGAGACGTAGGGTGTGGCTCGAAAGCCTATAAAGGGTGGCATGAGGCCTGGAGGATTGACTCAAAAGCCTAAAATGGGGTGCCACGAGATTTAGCGGTTTGGCTCGAGAGCCTAGAAAGATTGGCACGAGATCTAAGAATAGGTGACTCTTTACGAGACTATGGCCTAAGCCTACGCACTGGGCTGGCTGAAAACGGGCTGAGATCTGAATCCTGTTACTCAAAGTGGTCTCTGGACCCAACAAATATATCTGCGTTGGGCTTGTGACTGTGGTCTAACAGCGCAGGCCCGGGACGCGTGTGAGAGACGATCGAGGCTGGCACCGTGCAAGGTGGGTAACGAGCGGGACGGCGATGGAAAGGACCGAGGTGGGAGCAGGAATCGAGGAGCGGCAGCGCTACCTCGGGCACAGAGACAGCGACTCCTTACCGGATGTGTGTCCCCTTGCGAGCTTTGCCGGTTGATGCTGGCGGCGACACCGCAGGTCACCCAGATCTGTAAAGAAGTCGAGCGACTAACCAGGTATGGAAGATACCAGGGCGGTGACCTAGCACAACCTGCAAGAGACCACCAAGAAATTCATAGCATAACCAGCGCTCAGATATGATTTTACAAAGCCGAGGGCCACCACGGCGAAGAGCGGCAGGAACGGATTGATGGCATCCAAAATCGCCAGATCTGGCCCGGAGCGACGACAGGGAGACTGTGACAGGACGCGAGCAACCATACAACCAGTGGCAGGGGACGGAGAGGCGAGGTCGGGAGGGAGCTGCCTTGCGCCGCTAGGGCCGACTTACGAGCACTCCGGCGAGCCAAGGCATCGATTCAGTGCCGAAGAGTACAGGGTGGACGGGGGATGAGACGGTATGGGCTGTTTGAGAGCGGCGAGTCTTCAGGCTATGGGATGGTGCAGTGGCCAGCACCGGGACTCGGCCAAAACGGTAAGGAGACGCCATGGCACGCGCTAATCAAGACATTCAGGCCTCCGAAGCTGCGGCGGCTGAGCAGACGAGGTGAAGGCATGGTCTCATACTGAAAGAGAGAATCGATGGGGACCAAAGCTAAGACGGGCAGGAGTGTTGCTGGCTGATCATCAAGAGTGGTGGCAGCCGGACCCCCCCGAAGGGGTGGTCGGAGCCTTATGGCCTGAGTGAATGACCGGAAGGCTAAGGGTTGTGGGGCAATAAGGGAGGAGGGCCTGCCCCACCCTCCTCCTCCACCATCGACGGAAGGAAAGTGGCTTCTAGAGAGAAGTTAGAGAAGTCGCGGATGTGAGACTCACAAGTCCCTTTGTTTTCACAGTAACCAAAAGACATATCCTTCCGAAGAAGAGTGCCCCTTCAGGGAGTAAGATTGGTCTCTACTACTTTTGTTCGATGCTTTCCCTTTTTGCTGTATATGTTCTTTGCCTGGATCGAGTTAGAGATCCTAGAACATCTGCTTGAAATGTTACAAAAGTCACTAATCAGGTCTTTGGAAGCTAAAACAATTACTCAAATTATTTAAATGTAAGATTCAAATAAATAAATAAAATTTAAGAAAAATATTCGAAATAGTTGGGTGCTTTTTGTGCCTTACTTTGTCTGTTGTAATTGAACAAATTCCGTATTATCTGCCATTAAAAAATTGTTTTTGCTGCAAAAAAGAATTGAAAGCAATCATCTTAAATATCAGTTTCGAGACAAAATTTCAAATTTGTCCTTTTAACTTCGTTTGCTATCAAATGTACCTCGCTCTTGATTTGTTATCCATTCTACCCTATTTTTACATTTTCGTGGTTTCCAACCACGAAGATGGTTAAAATTTTCGTGCTTTGGAACCACGAAGATTACATGTATCTTGTTGTCGCTCGGTCAGCAGCCTACATGGCGATACGTGGCATCTTCGTTCTTTGAAACAACGAAGATGTTTATTATTTTCGCTGTCCTGAACCACGAAAATGGTTGGTGAGAACTTCGTGGTTTTAAACCACGAAGTTATAAAAAAAAGAAATGGGAGAGAGACTGTGTTAAGTGGATTGTGGGCCCATTGACTGGGTAAAAGAAGTGGGAGAGAGACTATGTTGAGTGAATACTTCGTGGTTTAAAACCATGAAGTTCTCACCAACCATTTTCGTGGTTCACGACAGCGAAAATAATAAACATCTTCGTTGTTTCAAAGAACGAAGATGCCACGTATCGCCATGTAGGCTGCTGACCGAGCGACAACAAGATACATGTAATCTTCGTGGTTGGAAACCACGAAAATGTAAAAATAAGGTAGAATGGATAACAAACCAAGAGCGAGGTACATTTGATAGCAAACGAAGCTAAAAGGACAAATTTGAAATTTTTTCCAGTTTCGATTAGGAACAGAATTATTCTCCCCTTAGCTGCAAAAAAATAAGGAACGATCCATAGCTATGAGAACTTGTTCCAGAGCTGCTCAGATTTTGGCTGCAGCTGGTTTGTACATTCTTTATTACTTCTTTGGTCTGCAAGTGTCAGCAACTGTTTATAGAGACAAATTGTTAACTCCGGGGGTTCCGCAAGCACTAGTAGTTCATTCCTATGATTTTAGTTGGCAGAAATGCTCCTAGGATTTTAGGTGTGAGCCTGCATTTCTATTTTACAATCCAGAGCAGGACCACAGCAATGAAGATTAGAACGGAAAGACTGATGAGGAAGTTTCGAGGCCCACCTGAATGTGGCGAAGGCTGCCGCTGGTAAATGTTATTGTTAAAAATGGACTCCTTAATTAGGGGTACCAAAGGAGCTAGCCTCAGTTTAAGAAATGCGTACTCGGGAATCTATATTGTTGTATCTAATCAATTTCCATTAATTTTGCAGTTACGAATTTGATGCACTTTCGTCTTTAAGTAGAAACACTAGTGCAGCGGATTGTGTCTCCTGCAACAAGATTTGGCTAGCTTTTCACAAGGTGGTTGATTTGTTGAGTCCATGGAGGCCACTACGGTCGATCATGTTCGAAGAGGGGAGTATTAAAAAGGCTGTCAAAAGCCAAGAGGTTGAAGTTCTTATTAACGGATCCGTCACCAGCCAGTTCGATCATATATATTTGCAACGGTTCCTTCGCCAAATTTATAGATTTCTTGATCAGGGTATGCGGCATTTTGCAGAAACAAATTTGGTTTTCTCCAAAGGCAAAGAATGCAATATTGAGAAATAGAAGAAAGTTTCCACCTGAGGACCAGAGGCCGACTGACATAACAGAGGGAAAATTCAGACAAGCCTTTTGAAGAGATGTGTGCTGGCTAAATATCACGCATGTCCCTCTTGATCATAAATTAGGCAGCCTCACCGCAGATTTGGTTTCATAGAACCCTGCACTGGGGGACTCGGAATGTCTAGAACACATGCAGACTACTACTGAGCACTTGGTTGTCAGATTGAATTGCCAGGAACATGTTATTTTTTTGGGTCGGTTCATATTGGATTGTATGTGCTTATAAGTCATAAATCATGGTTCAACAATACAATATAAATCACATCCTTTTTTCTTCACTATGAACATTTCACCGAGAATGCTCTTACTCAATAGAACATGTCTCAAACAATTTGATTTAGGTAATAGATACTAGATATCCCATTTTAAATGAGAAACTTCAAAGTCAATAATAAGAAAAATTGAAGACAAAAGTTTGAAGAAGAGGCCTCACATTTTCTGATACCATTTTGATAATAGTTTGTTCGAAACCATTCATCTTCAGCGAAGAATATTATTGGAAATCATGGAACCACAATGTGGAGGGGCGTTTCTTGATTCTCAAATTTGGTTTCGTGGAGGAGCACCTTGCCATCATACCTTCCCCGCCCAAAGATGAAAATCTCAGCGATCCTGAGTGGACGTGGCAGTTGGGTGAGTATGAGGGATCTGTTTGTTGTTTTTACAAATACTACAACGGATCTATGAGGAGAGCACCCAATAAAACACATTGGATTCATGTATGGACCTTGTTAGCAGGTCGCGGAGCTACATGGGTAAGAGCAATGTATGTTCCGTTCTTGCTACTGTTACCGATTTATGAAATGTTGATTTCACTGGGATTTACAATAAGTGGAGATGTGATAATGAGAATCTACGATGGATAAACACGTGACTTGATGGTTTATCTTGCACGAGAAGGTAGATATGTGATTGTGCGCCCTTTGGATAGTGATGCTGAAATCGGATCAAAGGAAGCTGTGCAAGATAAACCATCTACAATCGGATCACTCATTTCGCCCAATTAGTTGTTCTTGGTCCACTAGTTTTAGTTTCGAATTATTGCCTGATTGAGGCCTACTGGCTCTCAGCTCAGAGGAGATAAACTATATAAAGTTTTCATTATTGACTTACTGCTGCCATATTGTTTCTTTGGCTTTGGTTTCGAGACGGTGTTTTGGCTTACATAGCTATGGATGCTTCAATGTAAGGTAGCTTACTGGAATTCCTGTGAGTTTCAGCTTCATCAAGTCAATTCGTTGTGAGACCATTATGACCCCATTTAACAGTACTGTTATTCAATTTTACAAATCTGTAAGAAAAATTGATTTTGAAGCTGCATTGGAGTTAATTAAAATTATAATTATATCCAAAATCTATTTTGATACTTACAAATAAACCCTTCTTGCAAATTACTAAATTCTTTTTGTGCCTATAATTAATATTCCAATTTATAAATTTATTTTAATTTTAATTAATTAACTATTTTGATAAAAACCCTAAATGTGCGTCTCCCCTCCATCTCCTGCAGTTCTTATCTCCAGCCGTGGCCGCCTGTTGGGTTCCATACAACTGATTTACAGGTAGCTAGGAGCGTTCCCAGGATCACCTAGCGTCACCATGAACGACGTGAAGTATTGTGAGGAGCTTGCTGAAGATGTAATCTGTTTAATCCTTCTGAACCTGCCGGTCAAATCTTTACTGCGTTTTCGCAGCGTGTCCAAATCATGGAACGACATCATCACCAGCCGAGCTTTCGCCAAATTTCACTGCAGAATTGCCCACAGTAATCCCAGAACATATCATCTGTTCAAACAGGTTTTGTTGTACAACGAAGAGGAAACACTTCATTATACAACACTGAACGACCACGTGTCATCAGCATGCTGCGGCGGCGGTCGACTTCCTCCTCCACCCCTTAAGTTTCAGCTGCCTCTCAAGTTGAAAAGAAAAGGCGGTTTCTGGTTCGATTCATCGTCTTGGGACGGCATGATGTGCACGCCCACGTATGAACCCGATCACACTGCCGCCATACATGTCTGGAACCCTTTCACGCGTCAGGTCAGACGGGTGTCGTGGCCTGTGGCCTACACAGAATATCAAACCATTTTATATTCCTTCGTGGGATTCGGTTATGATCATACAGCTGATGATTATAAGATTGTAGTCCACACGCACGACTTCTCTGTTAGCGCCTCTCGCACGTTTGTCATGGCTCTCAGAAGCAGCAACGACGCGTGGCGCAGCATTGATGGATTATCAGTGTCTTGGGGAAGCCGGCGTTCGAAGGCAGTGACGTTGGAAAATGGAGATGTGCACTGGGTTAGCTGGTCCAACGGTGCCATGAGCAACAACATCAAGGAAGAATATTATTGGGTATCACGGATCAACAATCTGGAGGGGCGTTTCTTGATTCTAAAGTTTAGTTTCGCGGACGAACAACTTACCATCTTGCCTTCTCCGCCGAAGAACCACACTGCCGATGAGATTATGTGGGCGTGGCAGCTGGGTCAGTATGAAGGATCTCTTTGTTTCTTCAATTACCGCATCAGAGCACACCAAATACATTGGATTAACATATGGACCTTATCAGCAGCTCGAGATCATAATGGCAGCAACAAAGCAACATGGGTCAATGTAATGCATGTTCCGTTCGCGCCAATAGGTTATGAAAGATTGATTCCACTGGGATTTACAGTAAGTGGAGATTTGTTGATCGGAATCACTGATGATGATGACCGTCACTTGATGGTTTATCTTGCAGGAGAGGACAGGTTTGTGGTTGTTCGTCTGATTGATGATGCAGAAGTTGGATCGGCGAGAGCTATATACTATCATCTCTTACATACTGAGTCTCTCATTTCGCCCAAATAGTTGGAGTCACCACCTCTGTGCCAAAGGCTGATTTGCTTCATCATCCCATTTTGGATATTTTCGTAAAAATCTAAATTTCTATTTTATTATTTGTTTCTTTCTTTATAAAAGATGCAGATTCTCAATAGTAAAAATATTACTAGTCACCTTTCCATGACCAGTGATATGATAAACAGGGTTTTCTTCGATCTACCATTGTAGCCTGTGTGATTGTTGTTTATGTCTGTGGCTTTGGTTTTGAGATGGTGTGCTTGAGCTTATATAGCCAATGGTTCAATGTGAGGTAGCTTACTGGAATCCCAATGACTTCCGTCTTGTGATTATATTCCATTGCATACATCACAGCGGAAAGCTGGCAGAGGAATCGTTTCAAATATATTTGTTTCCTGAGTGGGGATAAATTAAGGCAGCGACAGACCGGTTAAGAACTTCAATACTTGTGAGTATTTGAAGATAATGCTTTCATTTCTCTCATGCTTGCATTGGCTTTTAAATCAAAACTTGACATGCCTTGATCACTTATCGGGTCCTCCTGCTAACTGTGATCATAAAGTTTTCTTGCTTCTGCAGAAATCCTGGCTGGCAAACTCTATGCGAGTAGGTTTGTTCTGAGTGAGCTGAACATAGGTGCATTTGTGGGGAGGAGGGCACTTGTGATCGTGACGATATAATCATATTATGTCAATAATCCTTGAGAATCTGGAGGCGTGGCATTCCGTGTTACTTACCCTTCCAAAAACACTTTTACTGTCTCCTGTTTATGAAGTTAAGTTCTTTCTGGAAATGTTGACAGAGTCAGTAACTTTGTGTGACTGCCTAGTTTATTGTCAAGCGAGACATGCGTGATATTAGCTAGCTAGCATGCCTTTCTGCATCAGGCTCGTCCGAATGTTCCGTATCAGAGATTTCTGTCGTGTCAGTTGGCCTCTCGTACGTCAGTCCTCAAGTCATTTGATGTGTAGATATTTGTCACATTCTGAATCACTTATGCCACATTGCAGCATTCTTTACATTGCGTTATTTACCTTTTCAAGAGGACTTAAAGTCATTTGATGTGTGGCCTGATGGTTTAGAGGTGAATCAAATTTGGTGACTTGGAATCCTTAATCCCCAATACCTCCTTCCTCTCTCTTTAGGCGCCTTCATTTTGTTTAGCAGTAATGAAATGAACACTCCATCACACTCACTCCAATCAATTCCATTAAGCTTGGAAATGACTCAAAGTTACCAAACCGAATTCGTTTCAGCAAAACGCGCCATACCCAGCTCATGAAATCCATAAAGCTGTGGTGAACAACTGAGCTGCCATACTACAGCGACAACATAAGTGAAGAATATATACTACTGGAAATCATGGAACCCCATCCTGGAGTAGGGGCGTTTCTTGATTCTCAAAGTTTAGTTTCACACATGAACCCCTTACAGTCATGCCTTCCCCACCCCAAGGGCCACGATCTCGGCAAGCCTATGCGGAACTGGCAGTTACGTGAGTATGAAGGATCTCTTTACTTCCACAATTACTACAGCGAATTTCTGGCCGGAGCACCCACAACACATTGGGCTCATATATATTGACAATATTAGCTGCTTCAGGATAATATTAATGGCGGCAGCAAAGCAACATGGGGTCAATGCAATGCAGGTTGCGGTTGGGGCACTGTTCCGGTGGTTGCTTCCTTTGGGATTCACAGTGAATGAAGATTTAGTGATGAGAATCTACAAACTGGCGCCATACACGTAATGATGGCGGCGATTTTATGGTTTATCTTGCACGAGAATGCAGATTTGTTGTTGTGCGTCTCAAGGATGATGCTGAAGCCAGATCGAAGAGAGCCACCTACTATCATTTCCTATGGACTCATTTCGCCTAATTAGTTGTTCTCAATTTCATTCACACAAGTAGTGCAAATTAATACTAGTAATGTAAACGCCTATAAGGTCTCCATGTTTACATCAATAATTTGGAACATTAGAGGTATCAACAAGCCCACAGCAAGGGCATATCTCCCTAGCCTAATCAAGAGGTATCAACCTTCCATTCTAGTTATTCTAGAACACAAATCCAATCCTTCCAAGCTCAAGCAGCTAGCTGATAAGCTGGGTTTCATGGCTTTCGTCGAAAACTCTATGATCAATAAGCACATCTGGATAATGTGGCATCCAAGTATTGTCTCCCTAACAAACTTCATCCCCCATGAGCAAAGCATTCATTGCTGCATCACAGATATATCTTCCAATAAGAGCTGCATGGGCAGCTTCGTCTATGGCAGATGGAGTCGGCACGCGAGGCAAAGACTCTGGTCGTTTCTTCTTGATCAAACCCCTTCCCATTTCCCTTGGATTATTGCCGGAGACTTTAACGTAGTGGCCAGCAGGCAAGACAAGAAAGGCGGAGATCAGCTTCAACACGACGGTAGTATCAGAGACTTCAACGAGTTCATGATCTCGGCTGGCGTCTCCGACTGTGGCTTCAAAGGCAATCCCTTCACGTGGTCGAACAATCAACAAGGCGTGCGGCGCGTGTGGGTTAGACTCGATCGAGCTTTAGTAAATGGTTCTTTCATGGCACAGTTCCCAGGCGTCTCAGTTACGCACCTCGATAGGAGCATTTCAGACCACGCTCCTCTGCTGCTGCAGCTAGATCCTATTCAAAAGCCGACCTATAAGTTTACCTATCTGCGCATGTGGAAATCACACGCTACCTTTCAAGGTACAGTGGCAAGGATTTGGGCCGACAAAATCTCCTGCAATCCCATCCAGAATTTCCTCCAAAAGCTAAAAAAGACTGCAAGCTCCCTTACCGCTTGGAACAGAGCAATTTTTGGCAACGTGGACAGGGATATCAGACAAACAGAAAGTTATATCACCACTTTGGAAACTACTCTTCAGGATGGTTGGACAGAGACTACGGCAGAGGAGCTTGTTAGAAATGTAACGAACCAAATCGGAGCTCAGCTTCATTCAATGAACAAAGGAATTTTCAGCAGCGAATAGCAATGTACAGGATTTGTGTTCTTGTTCTCTGGTGAAATGAAAGGAAGAAATATATATGAAGAAGAAGAATAAAACGACTACGTTTTGAACAGAACTTCAGCCTATTCCAGAACGCCGCGTTGAGCTAAGTGAGTTATGCTTGTCACTTGAACAAAACGCTGCGTTGCTTTGTAGCTTCATTCTTTCTCCTTCAATTGCATCTTCAGTCGACCGACAACGACGACGGCAGCCCTCCGGCAGTTGATTGGAGCTATTCTGATAAGACCCCCCCTCAAGATCGACCTGATAAAGATTGTGAAGGCCGAGCTTGGACAGACAATGATGAAAAAGAGCAGCAGGTAAAGCTTTTGTGAACAAGTCAGCTGCTTGGTCGGAGGTTGGAACATGGTGAAGACGAATGAGCTGAGACCGAATTTTGTCACGAATAAGATGGCAATCAATCTCTATGTGTTTAGTCCTCTCGTGGAAAACAGGATTATGAGCAATAGCGATCGCGGACTTGCTATCACAGGCCACAGGAATCGGAGCAATCTGAGGAATTTGTAGTGACGTGAGGAGATTAGAGAGCCAGATAAGTTCACAAGTGACATTTGCCAAAGCTCTATACTCAGCCTCTGCAGATGAACGTGACACAGT
>NQLW01000048.1:3946331-3958049 GCA_002312845.1 Kalanchoe fedtschenkoi
ATTTAACTACATAATTACTGTAATAATTAATTTTCACATAATAAATATAAACGAACACGGCCTTCGCGTAGACTCAACGGATGTTAGTGTGCCGTTTGGCCTTGGGAATAGGAGCCAGAGAACTCTCACGGTGGCGGTGACGGCAGTAAACAGAAGCAGGTTCTGGTCCGATTTGAATTGAAGCCCCCATAAGGTTAGTTTGGTTCGAATTTGGTGACTTTTTGGCTTTTATTATTTTTTAGATATAATTATTAAAATCGGATCAAAAACTAAATTAATTATGCGTTCGATTTCCAGTTCGTTGCTTAGCAGCATTGCTTGGATCTTAGTGGTGGAGATCCGGTTTGAAACTGGAAAAATTGAGATATGAATCCCATCACTTCAATTTTTAAACAAATGAGCACTAAATTTTGTAGGTTGTATTTAATAGATTAATTAATGATAATTTTATATAAAACTGGTTTACGATGAAAGCAATTTTCCACTGAACCAACAAATTATTTCGGTTTGATCAAATCAACCATGTAATCCAATAAGAATGAATAAACCGAATCGGAACTAGGTCTGGTTTCCGATCTAACTTTTTAAAGTATTACTTTATACTTTTTTTTGTTATGAAATTATTTTCATATAAAAAGTAGAATCTTGAAGTGAATCAAACATGAGTTAAACCTCGTCTAGTGTTGCCTTTTTTGACTTAAATATAATAACTAACTAATTATTTTATCTCTAAAAGAATAAAAAGAATTAGAACACCATGAACACTGAAAAGACCGAACCAAACACGTCCTTAGACACGGTTTGTCTTTGTAATTAAACAGACTTGAGGGGCTTAGTCACAATGCAAATAAACAGTGTTCATACTTGTGCCGGTAATTAACGAGAATTTAGGGGGTTGATCATAATATAGGTAAATTGAAAAACTCAAAAAATAGCTCAAATACGTAAGTAATGAAACGCGAGTGGCGTGATCGTAATTAAAAATAAATATCTCATCATCTTCTTCTTCTGCGCATCGCTCTGAATCAAATCATCAAACTGCTTTCAGCTTCCGACCAGAGACAACGACGACAATGTCGATTTCGTTTGTTTCCACTCCCACTTTTGTCTCAACCAGCTAAACACTGACTCACCCACGCACCCCACCTCCTCTAACAAACACACCTCTCAATAACACGCTTCTCAAATCCCGACCCGCTTTCGCGCTACTCCAGCGATTTCCGCAGCCCCACCACCTATCCCCGCACCCTAATTTCCCGTGTCGGTTTGCGCGAAGTTTTGAACTTTTAAACCCGTCGTGTGGTGGACTATCTGGCTCTGAGTTTGGGTTTGTGTTGACGATTTCTTTTTAAGGTAATAAATGGCTCGCTGGCTGGCGTTTCGATCTGAGCGCTCAGCTCGGAGTTTTGGAAGCTGATGTGATTTTTTTCTGATTTTTTTCAAATTGGAGGATAGTGATATTTCTGGGAGGGACCATGTCGTCTCTGGCTGTAATCAAGTTCATTTCTTTCTCGTGAAGTTTGGAGGGATAGGGAATTTACTCGTGCCTGGATTCAAATTCAAATCTCTCCTGTTCAGGCAGCTAGCAGGGATGGTATTATTGTTGCATGGTGTATGCTTGCAAAGGTAGAATCTTCTGCTAAGCCCCAGGTTTTGTTTCAGCTTCTTTCTCATATTTTGAAATTGGGTTGTGGGGTTTCCACTTTTCATTTCTGAAGAGATGCTGAAGCTTTGTCTGTGATTGGATGGATACTTAGACTTTCTGTGGATGAGCATTTACTGCTGATTTGGAGTTGTGTGGAGCAGTGCGTTGTTGGGAGGGAGGGTTGGGTATGTGGTTTTTTAATTTGAACATCAGCTGTTTGATAAAATTACTGCCGCAGTGTCAGCTGTGTTTTGGTCTCCCTTGGTTTACTTTGGCTGCGTCATATCAATGAATTGATCTATCTGTGCTGGACAGATTCCTTGTAGAGAAGGGTACTGAGATGTTCTTTGAAAACTTGCTTCTTCTTTCTTTTCTGATTTGACATGGTGACTGGGAGGCCTCAAAAAAGCAATGCTGGTTTCATTACCAAAGGCAACTGTGGCTTTGGTTGTTCCGCAGGGATGCCTTTTTGCGATGTACTTTCAGTTCATGGGAAACACTGGTTTGTTATCTTACTCTTTGTAGGCTCCTGAAGGGCTGAGTTAATTCTGCTTCTGTAAGTTGGTTGTGAGTAGTTGCACTGTGCTGAGGTTTTGAGGGAAATTTGAATTGGTTGGTGGCCTGGGCATGATTGGTTTAATGGTCCCTCTTGCTTTACATGTGTGTGTGTGTGTGTGAGCCTGTGAGCTGAGGTTAGCTAAAGCTAATACAAGTCCTCTTGATCACAGGGCTGTTGCGGAGGCTTTCATGTGTTGCGGTGAAAAGGGTCTTGTCGTTTGAAGATTCTTGCGCCAGTGCTTATTGGAGATTTTGTTTCTTGAAGAAACATCTTGTCATATCTGCCACAGGCTGTACCGAGCAATAATGTGTGGCTTTTGTTGTTTTTGGAAAACATAATTGCCTGGCTTGAGGGATTTGGAGCGTTGGTTGCGATTTTTATTGAAACATGTCAAATAAGGCTTCAGAAAATATGATGAATGCGCAACAAAAGCTAGGTAAGCGGGAGAAAGTTAAAGGCTCGAATGCTTCTGAGAAGGTAGTTGTTGCCGTCAGGTCTTCAAAAGATGTTCCGAAGAATGCTCTGATGTGGGCTTTGACTCATGTTGTTCAACCTGGGGATTGCATCACGCTGCTGGTGGTCGTCCCTGCGCAAAATTCAGGTACTTCTCAGCCCTTATTAACTCAAGTTCCGATCTTTTCAGCCCCGGCAGAATCTCCAAGGGATCAGGATTCATACCTGTTACGACTTGGTCAACTCTCCTGACCGGTGTTTCTCTTTTGTCTTTTCTTTCCAGGTCGAAGATGGAGTTTCCCGAGGTTTGCAGGCGATTGCGCAAGTGGCCACCAGGGATCTCATACTGGGACAAGTTCTGAGCAGAAATATGACATAACTGACTCGTTCTCGCAGATGATTCTTCAGCTACAAGATGTGTATGATCCGGATAAGGTGAGTTTTTTCTTCTCTTTTCAGCTCTCTCTATCTCTTGGTTTACAAGGTCTTCCAAGTCATCCACCCAATTGACCTCTTGCCTTCTGGTTGTTAGATCAATATAAGAATTAAAGTCGTCTCCGGAACTCCAGTCGGGGCTGTTGCAGCTGAGGCCAAGAGGGCGCAAGCTAGTTGGGTCGTGTTGGACAAGTAATAATCTTCTCATTTGATTTTCAGTACCTCGTTCTTGATGAATAGAAATCCGGTGACTGAATCAGAATAGTTAATTTTCTGTTTGCGGACGGAATCTAATTGAAATGCTTGGTAAACAGGAAGCTTAAACACGAGGAGAAATGCTGCATAGAGGAACTGCAATGCAATATTGTGGTAATGAAGCGGTCGCAGCCAAAAGTTCTGCGTTTAAATTTGGTCGGATCGCCTAAGAAGGAAACTGACCTGGCAACGTCCGTGTCAGACAAAGCATCTGATAGAAACTCTAAAGAAATCGATTCGTTGAAGTCCATAAGAGGCCTTGTAGGGACTCCAACCAGCAGTCCCGAGCTCGGGACACCATTCACAGCTACTGAAGCAGCAACGTCGTCAGTTTCCAGCTCTGACCCAGGAACATCACCGTTCTTCATAACGGAAAACGGAGATTTGAAGAAAGAGGGGTCACAGACGATATTGGAAGACCAGGAGCTTCACGATTCAAGTTCAGACAATGAAAGTGAGAATTTATCCTCTACGTCGAGCTTGAGATTCCAGCCGTGGATGGAAGAGTTACTCAATCCCCTCTGCCGATCTTCGAAACACGTTGAAGAAATTCCACACCCATTCTGCGACCAGGCTTTGCTTGAAAAGTTCTCTAAGCGTGACCGGAAAGCAGACTTCAGCGGAAATGTCAGAGACGCAGTCTCGCTCTCGAGAAGCGCACCTCCAGGGCCGCCTCCTTTATGCTCCATTTGCCAGCACAAAGCTCCTATATTTGGTAAGCCGCCCAGGTGGTTCACCTATGCCGAGCTGGAGCGCGCTACTGGAGGGTTTTCGCAAGTGAATTTCTTGGCTGAAGGAGGGTTTGGATCCGTTCACCGGGGCGTACTACCTGACGGCCAGGCAGTGGCTGTCAAGCAGCACAAACTGGCCAGCTCGCAAGGGGACAACGAGTTCTGTTCGGAGGTGGAGGTCCTGAGCTGCGCCCAGCACAGAAATGTCGTAATGCTGATCGGTTTCTGCATCGAGAACAAAAGAAGGTTGCTCGTGTATGAATATATCTGCAACGGGTCTCTAGATTCACATCTCTATGGTAAATCCTTCATTAAAATTGTACTTTTCAAAATCTTTTCTGACTACCATCCTGCAGTTGGCTGTGATCCTCATATATATTTCATCCCAGGACGTCACAAGGAGTTACTAAAATGGTCTGCGCGGCAGAAGATCGCTGTTGGAGCTGCTCGAGGGTTGCGATACCTCCATGAAGAGTGCAGGGTGGGCTGCATTGTCCATCGCGACATGCGGCCTAACAACATTTTGATCACCCATGACTTTGAACCGCTGGTAATAAATATTACGACCGATGCTCAAATAGCGTCCAACATTTTCAGATTTGGGGCAATGGAATCTGATCCGGAAATTTTGAATGGCAGGTTGGAGACTTTGGCTTAGCAAGATGGCAACCTGACGGAGATACAGGGGTGGACACACGAGTAATCGGGACTTTCGGGTGAGCATTGCGGAAACTTTTTGTTACTTATTTTGCTCTTGGACTGACAATTCGCTCTGCAGGTATTTGGCTCCAGAATATGCGCAAAGCGGCCAGATTACTGAGAAAGCGGACGTGTACTCCTTTGGAGTGGTTTTGGTGGAGCTTGTCACGGGACGGAAGGCCGTGGATCTTAACAGGCCCAAGGGTCAACAGTGCCTCACAGAATGGGTACGAACGAATTTCACATGCTTCAGACTTTAAAACTGGCCTCTGTGGATTGACGTGGGCAGTTTGTTTGTTTCTCCAGGCTCGGCCGTTGTTGGAGGAGTATGCTATGGATGATCTAATCGACCCCAGGCTCGGAGAAAATTATTCGGAGCAGGAGGTCTACTGCATGCTACACGCAGCATCCTTGTGCCTCAGACGCGACTCCCACATAAGGCCCCGCATGTCACAGGTAACACAACTTCCGCGCGCTTGAAGTTGGAGCCACTGAAATCGGCATATAACCAGTCTGTGTTTCTACAGGTCTTGCGAATACTTGAAGGAGACATGGTCATGGACTCGGGTCTGGCGACTCCGAGATACGACGTGGGGAACTGTAGCGGACGGAGCTGGTCTGATCAGCCGCTACTGCGCTAACTCAGCCAGAGCACCCGAACAGGCCGCGGCCTTGGACACGTCATGATTCAATCTGAGAGCAAGGAGGCGCAGATCTTGAAGTTCAGTACAAGTAAATAAATCGAAAAAGTAGACATGTGATCCCTGTTCCACTCTTTTTTTTTTGTTTTTTGGTTCCCATCCTTTCTTCTTCCCTATTCTTCCACTCTGCCCGGTTTTAAGCTGTATAGCTTGCAGGCAACGCTACTGGCTGAGCATTCCATTTCTCACTAAAACGGATGTTTGAGCAACCGAGCAGACATCTGATGAATATGGCCTGCAGTTTTACCAGATATGGTTAAGCTCAAACCTGTGGCACAAACGTATTATTATCTTCATGTTTATTCATTAAAATAGTTTGAACTGAATTTTTAAAATACATATCTATTCGTAAATATTTAACAATTCGAGCAAAGTTTATTTGACTTGATCTAATATAAAATTTAATATGTATATATATGAATTTTTAATTGAGTTTGATCGAGTTTTAAACAAGCTATTTGTGAAAGAATTTAATTTTAGTGATCAAAACTTTATATATTTATAAAAAGTTCATAAACGAGCTGTAAACGAATTTAAATTGAGCTTTTAAGCGACCTCATAAACAAACTGTTTGTGAACATAAATGAGTCGGATACTTCATTTTTATATGCTTGATTCGTTTATTTAACGAGCTCATAACAATTTCAATGATTGATATAAGTTACCTCCATTTCATTTACATTAGACGGAAGTCATGTTAGTCATTGTAGCCATCTTCACTCATTTCAAATTTTTTAATTTTTTTTATAATAAAGTGACATGTTTGAATTTGAATTATACTCGCCAAATTAGATAAGTGCTCTATTTTTTTTTAATAAAGCATGTTGGGTTGGGCTCTTCCCTTGTATTTACATACCTAAAAATTATCATGCTTGTTTGTGAACATGAACGAATTGAACACTCCTGAATTATATTCAATTCATTTTTTAACCGAGATTCAAATCATTTACTTGTGATCTGACTCAATTATTAATAATAAATTTTGATCAAGTATTGATGGAATTTATACACAAGTATATTGGCTTGACGTCAGCTGGGGGGCGAGCAATGCGCGAAAGCCAAAGGCCGACTACTTTGGGCTCAGCTTCACCCGATCTCACACGACTTGGCCCATCAGCAACTTTCGGCTTAGTAGATTCATAGCCCAATATCACTCCCCATCTCATTCTCAACGTGGCAGGTAAGACCTCGTTTGTTAAGTCAAAAAACGCCGAACGAGCCACGTCTCGAGTATTGACCCGAAACTTCCACGTCGATCCAAACAAGCCCTATTCGGTCGGCCCGTTAGGTTCGACGGCTCGCGTCGCGTACTGCGCGGTAGTTGCGTCGCGTGTTGCGTTCCTACACATGGAACCGGAAACTAAAGTCGTGATTGATAGGCGTGTACGTGTGAGCATCGGACTTTGACAACGTGGAGATTATCTTCACGTGCCGGGCACGTGTCGTCACGCATCTAACAGCTCCGTCCTTATCGCCTTTGCTTCTAGAGAGAGCAAGCTGGTCAGTTTAGCTTACTGGAAATTGCTACACACAATAATTACAAATATTATTGCTTATTGTGATTGGTCATGTCTTTTGGATTGTTTCGGAGATTCAGAGAATCACTCATCCCTTCCTTGTCAAATGTCCATAATACCCATCTCCTCTTTCAAGCTTTTTTTTTTTTAACAAGTTGGAAAATAAAATCTTATTTTCTACATTAAAAAAATGAAGATGACCAGCAAAATTAATAATAGATACAAAAATATATATCTAAATATGCTATAGTTAATGTACTGATCATTTAATTTGTCTGATTCACGATGAGTCAATTCTATATAATTTTTTATTACAATCAATTTTTTATATAATGTCCCGATTTTAAAATATTCATAAAAAAATAATTTGCATGTGAAGACAGATTTTGTTTCCTGAATTAATTTTGAATTGACTTTGCTGGTTTATAGTTTACCAACTAATCGATAAATATAGATTGGGCGAATCTATGCCTAAATTGTAAAAAAAATAATCTTAAGCGCGATTTACAATTTAAAAGAGCAAGAAAATGATGTAGGAAATGGAATTTAATTCGAATTAGAATCTGGTCACATATTTTCTTCTACTAGTAAGATAAATCAAGCAAGTCAGTTATCATTTGCACATTTCGAATTTTTACATATTAAAATCTTCAAGAAAATTTTTCAAATAGAAAAAAAAGAGATTATTCAATTTATAACATTAAAATTTAGGGTAAACTACAAAAACATACTCCGAACTACCGTCCATTTTCAAATTAAGTACCGAACTATTAAATTCTTCAATTTCAGTACTGAACTTTTTTATTCTACAATTTCAGTACTATACACTTAATAAAATGAGAAAATTTATATAAAAAACATATGTTGGGTCCAATATGTTTATGCAAGTTTCAGAATTCTAGCTAAAAAGTTAGACTTACAAACTAATTCTCATATTTTTATGTTAATTTCTTCTTTCTATTAAGTGTATAGTACTAAAATTGTAAAATAAAAAAGTTCGGTACTGAAATTGAAGAATTTAAAAATTCGGTACTTAATTTGAAAATGGACGATAATTCAAGATATGTTTTTGTAGTTTACCCTAAAATTTAATAAGAAATATATAATATTTGCGGTCAAAAAACAATTAAATTCAACGTCTCTACACATCAAAGGGGCAGTTTTGTTATTTCGGCACCTTCCCACCACCTATACAACCAGCACCATAAACGCAGATATTTATTTCCATAAATTCCCGAAAAACAAAAAACCATAAAAATTGAAAACCGAAAATTCAGACCCAAACCAAGCGAATCCCCAGCCATCTTCTCCTCCCCCAATTTGATTCGTTTCACATCTGCACTCAGATTCATCCGATTAGCCCCCAATCCGCACCCCAGATTCGATCCCGCGTTCATCCAACCATTTTCTGTGCACATTTCATCTCCAATTTCCGATATTTTGCGGAAAAAAATAATTAGGGTTTCGAAGCTTCAAAATTGCCAGATTTGTCCACGAATCTGATCGTATTACAATCAATTGATCGGTTTCTGGTGTTGGCAGCTGTTGAGGATCGGTTGTGGAGGTGGTTCAATCGAAAGCCCCAATTCTTCTTCATCCATGGCGGTGCCGACGATCGCGTTGTACGCAGGTCCCGCGAGCAGCGTCTGCTCGACGCCGTACCAGAGCCAGATCACCTCCTCGCACGGCTCGTACGACTTTGACCTGATGAACAGCCGATCCGCCGCGCCGTCCTCGTCCGGGGCATCGTCCGCCTCCCAGAAGTCAAGCGTCGGAGGGCTGACCAGCCTGTTCTCCTCCCCGAAGCAGTCGCCGTCGCTGAGCTTCGTCTCCGCGGACGAGCTGGGGCCCAGATGGCACGAAAAAGGCGACGACTTGGGACTCGCCAGCTCACACTCCTACTCCCACTACCCGACGCTCAGCTCATCTTCCTCGAAGCGGGATCAGAGCCCGGTGTCGGTGTTCCAGGGCCCGGTCTCGTGCACCAGCAGCAGCGTTGGGACGGCGAGAAGCCCGCCGTTGAGGATCATCAGAGAGAAGTATGGTGATTCCAGCAGGAAGCTGTTTAATGGGTTCGTGAGAAGCGCGTTGAGGTCTTGCGTTGATTATGATGCTCCAAGTTTGGCGGTGAATGGGGAAGAGCTTGGCATGGGCTTGTCATCCCTTTTGGGAGACGAGCTCACATTTAACATGGAGGATGGTTTTGTGGAGGGTGATATGGAGCAGTACGCCAAGGACCTGCTGGTTGGTGCTCAGTCGCGGCACGCCATTTTTTGTGATGATTTTGTTGTCAAGGCTTTTCGCGAGGCAGAGAAGGCTCACAGGGGACAGGTGCGTCTCACAATTGTCATTCGTCCATATCGCCAATTCTATGAACAAATTTGTAGTTCTTTCTTGTTGTTTTCTAATCTGATCTGTGCTTGTTTGGTGCTTGTGTAGATGAGAGCTAGTGGAGATCCTTATTTGCAGCACTGTGTGGAGACAGCTGTGTCACTTGCTTTGATTGGTGCGAATTCTACAGTGGTGGCTGCTGGTCTTTTACATGATACCATAGATGATTCGTTCATGAGCTATGAGTACATTTCTGCTGCATTAGGTGCTGAGGTTGCCGATCTGGTTAAAGGGGTGAGTGACACAATGTTTCACTGTGTGAAATTAATTGTTGAGTATGATAGATTCAACTTCATTATGAGCGGCATCCTAATGCATTCAATAGTATCTGATATGTTGATCTATGTAAAGGAATTTCCAGCATTCATGTCGGAATACCAGCTGCTTGGTAGTGTAGGATGAGTCATGAATAAAGTTAGGGACTGGTACTTAGAGCTTAAAGCGACCATGGGATCGAGATTTTTTTTTTTTGTTGGAGGATATTGAGATTTCAACAGTTCTTGTCTGCTGACTGCCCTTGTAGGTTTGTAAGGGTCAAATTAGGTGACTAAAGCTCTTAAAATATCCAAAAAAAAGTAGGCCAGTGTCTGGATTTTTGTAATTCAAAGCCAATTTGATTGGGTAGTTTGGCATATGTTAAGAGAAGTGCCATTTGTTTTTTTTTCCAGGTTTCTAAACTAAGCCACCTGAGTAAGCTAGCTCGTGATAACGGCACCGCATGTAAAACAGCTGAGGCTGACCGTTTGCACACCATGTTCCTTGCCATGGAGGACGCTAGGGCTGTCCTGATCAAGTTGGCAGACCGTCTGCACAACATGATGACACTGGACGCTTTATCTCCGGTGAAGCAGCAGAGATTTGCCAAAGAAACCCTGGAGATATTTGCTCCGCTGGCCAACCGTCTTGGAATATCTACATGGAAGGCTCAGCTAGAGAACCTGTGTTTTAAGCACCTCAACCCAGAACAGCACCGAGACATGTCAGCAAAACTCGAGGAATCATTTGATAAAGAAATGGTGACATCTGCTGCTGAGAAGTTGGAGCAAGCTCTTAAGGATGCAGGAGTGTCTTACCATGATATTGCGGGACGACATAAGAGTCTGTTCAGCATATATTCGAAAATGGTCAAGTATGTTTTCCACTCCATCTTGATCACAATCCGTGTTGATTATTGTGTCCGCGTGTTAAACCTGAGTGATGTATGCTATTTTTATCCCGGCGGGAATTTTACTGATGTCGATAATTTTCTTATGCTAAGCAGAAAGAAGCTGAACATGGATGAAATCCATGATATTCACGGGCTACGCTTGATTCTTGAAAATGAAGAAGACTGCTACAAGGCGTTGGAAGTTGTTCACAAGTTATGGTCTCCGGTCCCTGGGAGGTTCAAAGACTATATAACTCGCCCAAAATTCAATGGGTATGTTAAGCTTGACGGTACTTGTGGTTGAAGTTAGTACTGCTTTCTGACCATTTCTAACTTGATACTATTTCAGGTATCGATCTCTGCACACAGTAGTCACCGGTGAAGGTGGTGTCCCTCTTGAGGTTCAAATTCGAACAAGAGAGATGCACACTCAAGCTGAGTTTGGATTCGCAGCTCATTGGAGGTACAAGGAAGGCGACTGTAAATATTCTTCATTCATTCTTCAAATGGTGGAGTGGGCTAGGTGGGTTGTCACATGGCAGTGCGAGACAACAGGCAAGGACAGGTCCTGCTCCGGCCATGAAGGTTCTCATGGGACACCCTGCAGGTTCCCTTCACATTCTGAGGGCTGCCCTTACTTCTATAAGCCCAACTGCGGGGACGATGGACCCCTGTTTGTCGTCATGTTGGATAACAATAAGGTACCCATCGATGCCTAACAGCACTTTGATGGCTCAATTTTCATCGTCTGATATGCTGCTATTACGCCCATTGCAGATGTCGGTGCAAGAGCTCCCTGCGAACTCCACCATGATGGACCTGCTGGAAAGAGCCGGAGGAGGAAGCTCGAAGTGGCTCCACTACGGAATCCCAGCAAAGGAGGAACTGAGGCCTAGGCTGAATCGCCATCCCGTGACCGACCCAAGCTGCAAGCTCAAAATGGGCGATCTGGTGGAGCTCAGCCCGGCCATATCAGACAAGTCCCTCACCGAGTACAGAGAAGAAATCCAGCGTATGTACAACCACGGCCTGGCTGTTTCGCAGCTAGGCCACTCCACCACAGTGGCCGGCTGGCGTAACTGACGCTCATCACATCCATTCCTCAAACCTCCTGATTGAAACGGAAACCTGGGCGGCGCCACAAAATGAAGCTCATTGCAGCAGTGGTGCAGTTTCATATATATA
>NQLW01000048.1:3959055-3978917 GCA_002312845.1 Kalanchoe fedtschenkoi
CGCCATGTGCGGCGACGGAGCCGTGCTGGGGCTGGTCACTGCCTACATCACGGTGCGATGCGTGGTGAGGTATCTATCCGATTCGTCTGCGTTGAGGCGGATACGGGGCCTGCCGGAGGTTAGGGTTTCGGATCTCAAAACCCTAGTTGCGGGGGAGGAGGGGGATGGGGAGAGGTTGGTGGTGGTGAGGGGGACGGTGGAGGCGAGGTCGAGTTTGGATGGGGATGGGGAGAGCCTCTGGCCGGGGGTGTTGGTGTCCAGGGAGACTGGTGAGATTGGGGTTGTGCTGCAGAGGACTCAAACGGTGTGTTTTTTGTGTGATTGGTTTGTCAGATTGAAGACTAAACTTTTTTCCATATTTATGTGTATGATTGCGTTTACTAATCAAAGTCGCATATTTAATGGATCCAGTTTTGTGTTGTCTCTGTGTCGCAGAGGCTTCAGTCATTGTGTTAGTGTGTTTTTAGCTCGCTAGATGAATGTGTTTGATTGTGTTTTCAGATTTCATGGATTTAGTTTCGTGCTTTTGTAGTCTTGCAGAGGCTTAATCGTGCTCGTCTGTATGCTAGGTGAATATGTTTGATTGTGTTTTTTGAATCTGATGGATTGATTTTCGTGCTTCTGTTGTCTTGCAGAGGCCTAACCGTGCTTTTCTGTTTTCAGTTCGCTAGATGAGTAAGTTTGATTGCGTTTTTGGATTTGATGGATTGAGTTTCCTGCTTCTGCTGGCCTAACCTTGTTTGTAAGTTTTGAATTGGCTAGATGAATGTGTTTGATTGTGGTTAAGGACGAATCTTGGTGGTTCGATGGATTGAGTCTGATGTTTGGTTGTGTTTGTCTACAGTGTTTGTACAACGAATGGAAGGGGTTTCTCGGGTGGTTTTGGGATTTACGCACGTTTTTCTCAAGATTGTTGAAGGAGCAAAAGATCAGCTCACGGAGGATGGTATGTCAGCTGAAATGTTTCGATTAGATTCTGCTCCGAATCGTGTTATACTCAAATACTGTAAGGATGCATTAAACATTTAAAGGCTTATTTTTGATGTCATGGTTACGATCACTTTCAACTTCAATTTAGTGTGAACGAATTTAATCAATTAGTGGATGAAATTATGTAGCCGGATACCTGCTTGGTTAAATAAGTCGTTGTCAGCTTAGATGGACTGAAAAGCTTCACATTGGTAGTACTAAAGAGAGCAATATTTTTCCAGCAGGTTCCGTTTGCTCTTGTCGAGAAAAGCTGGTGGCCGAAATCCCAATATCCACACATATTTGTCAACTTAGATGGCTCAACGCAACCTCTACCGCTTACAACAATTTACCATCAAATGCATCCAGTCAAGGCCACTCCATATTCATTTCTTCAGGCTTTCTTCGGCCACGAATACCCGGTAAGTTAGTATCAGCATACTTAGCTGGAAGCCTTTTGTGACTTCTCACACAGGTATAAAAACATCTCTTTCTGTAGGTTGCGTTGGTTGACGAAGAGAAAATGCTTCTCATAGGGAAGGAGGTTTACGCAGTTGGCATTTGCCGTTCAAAGGATGGAGTTGTTGAGATACGATCATCTGAAGAACTTCCCTATTTCTTGTAAGTACATATTTGTAGGTGTTTGCTGTATCTTTACTAGCCAGCGGATGAGAGGCTCACTAAATCATGAGTACTAAAATTTATCGTCAGCCTGAAATTTAGTCAAGAAACCGTTTTGTGAAGGAGATGTAGAAAATTGCCCGTTAAGCAGTTTGATTTTGCTCTTGGGTTATTATGTTGCAGTCGCAATTTAAATTGGTGCACATTTTTGCAGGTCGGATATGAACAAGGAGCAAATGATAGCAGATCTAACCTTGAGGACCGGCGCATTGTTCTGGGGTGGAATATTGTTGGGTTCGATTTCTGTGGGCATCTTGGGCTACTCGGTTTATAGGTAATTGACTTGTTTCATATGGAAGCTGCTCGAGTAATCAATAGTTAATGGTAATTTGTCTTCCACAAGGCAGACTGATGGTTCGGATAATAAGTTCTAACGTATCTCATGTCATCAGGAATCTTGTGCTCTTTTTTTTTCTCTTTTCATTTTCAGTGCTATATGTCCTCGATTAGGTCGTTCAGCTCCTCAAAATAAAAAGCGAAATTGTAAATGTTATTGAGATGAATTATCTTTTGGGTATATTCAGGAACTGGACAAGATGGAAGCGGTGGAGAGCGCTGAGGACCGGGCCAATGAACACCTCGACTGGAGGCCTAGACGCTGAAACGGTCGAGAGCGAAGACGAGGACCCTCGTGACATCCCTGACGGCGAGCTATGTGTGATCTGCCTGTTAAGAAGGCGCCGGTGCGCTTTTGTTCCTTGCGGCCACCAAGTCTGTTGCCTCGGCTGCGCTCTCACTGTCCAGAACGAACTGCTGCCCAAGTGCCCTGTTTGCCGCCAAGCCATCCGAGAATCACTCAGAATCTACGGATCCTGATGCTGAAGAACTTGCCCATTGTTCTTTCTCAGATGTTCATGCTGTATAGTTACTGAACCTCGACGCCTGCGGACAGGAGGAATTTCATTGCTTTGTGATGCGGAAAGTATCCCCGCCTTGTATCAAAATTGATGTTTTCAAGTCATACATGACACACTGCAAAAACTGTGCTTTGAAGTGCCTGAGGATATGTTTGAACCTTTCGGGTTTTTAGCGACGAAAATCTCAACTTTTTGCGACTGAAGGACGAGAATTAGCGACGAAATTTCCATAAAGAGCAAGAAGCATGAAGAAATGGATGCTTGAAAAGTGGAAACATGGGAGCTTTGGGGGCAGCAGCATTGTGTTACGGTCCTAGTCAATCACAGGAGCCAACTTCCAAAGGGAACAAAACGAAACCGGGAGGCCCTTCCACCAGATGCCAACGCACCCACCACCACCATCATCCTCCCCAACCCTCATCTCCCAGTTCCCATCATACTTCCTCAGCAGCACCCTGGCAGCGTCCACCACCTCCTCCCCAAGTCCCTCCCCCGCAAACCCGACCTCCCTCATCCTCTCGCACCACCTCCCCATCCCCTCATTCATCCACCGCCTGCTCACCAGCGCCCTCCCCGCCTCCCCCTCCACCACCTGCCGCTCCTCGCACTCCCTCCCCTTGAACGCCGCGCTCGTCGAGTCCAAGAACTTCCACATGAACTCCACCCTCCGCGCCTGCCCGGTTGGGAAGTCGCCCCCGCAATCAGCGTTGTTCTCGCTCAAAATCACCGCTTTCGGGTTCAAACCGCGTATCAGTTTGAGCACTCGGGTCCTGTCGTCGGGTGCCTTGTGGCTCAAGCTATGGAGCCTGAACTGGGCCGAGACTATTAAGTTCTCCAATTCCGATCCGTCGATGACTTGCGCGTCAAGGTTCTGCAACGGGTGGTTTTCTATGTAATTGATCCGCAAGTTTATGTTCAGGGTCTTGGCGAAGGAGAGGAGGCTGGCGGAGAACCGGTGCCCCGGTGGACCGACCGCAAAAGGGGTCTGGTCAATCTCCGCCTCGTCGGTGGCCGGTGCCATGACTGTGATGCGGACCAGGGGCGGAGGCCCCCCGGGCTGCTTCGACAGGGCCTCGAGCAGGGTCGGCCATTGCACGCCATGCGACACTCCAATGTCGAGAATGTGCAGATTTCTCGAGTAATTCTTGGCTTCGGCCAGAACTTGGAGAATCGAGAAGTTGGCAATCGTGTTCGGGAAGATGAACCAGGGGCTCAATTCATAGAACTTGAGCAGAGATTTCTGGAAAAACCTCGGCTCAGCGGACGCAAAGGTGTAAGCACTGACGGTCGTATTCGGAGTGGGGCAAATGTGATGAGTCAGTGCTCTCAGCCCGAGCAACGCGAGGCGGTGGTTCGCGTCGCCGGTGGCGGATCCCAGCTCGCGGAGGACTATCAGCAAGTGCTGCACGCGCGCCGCGTTCCCAGCTGCGATCGCGGCTGCGCAAGGATTCAACAGCTGCTCCGCCCACCTCCCATCCTTACCGTTACCACAGCTGCTATTACTCCCGTGACTCCTGCTCGGCTTCTTCTTGCCTCCGGTTTGTTTCTTGGCCACCAAGCTCCGATTTCGGCCGTCACCCTTTCGAGCCTGGGCCGGCTTGGGAGCCGGGTCGTCCGCGGATTTCCTCTTCCTGGTCGGCTCGAATGCCTGGGACGGGCTGAAGTCGGGCAGGATGACGTCATCCAGGAACGCACTGTCTGTTGTTGTAGTGATTGTGTTGTAGATAGAATTTGAGCTAGTCTGCATCATCATCTGCTGATCCTCCTCGTACACCATCGGATCCCAAGACAGATACTCATTCAGGCTGTCGATGTCGCCGATGTTATACGGGTCATCGTCGTTGCCCCAGCTGAAGGGTGGATCGATCGAAAAGTGGCCGCCAAACCAGTCGAGAAGGAGGTCGGAGATGTTGGTCGTTGAATCAAGATCATCCATGGTAGCGACCCCCTTTCTCCCTCTGGTGCACAAACTAGGATCGCTCAAGAGATTCAATTTGGAGCTACAAACTACACTGTACACAATGAATGTTATATACACTCATGGCTACGTACAAGGGAGCTTCGCATGAGAAAAAGACAATTTTATCCTTCAGCATTATTAGTTGATAATTATTTTTAAATATTAATTTGATTCGTTATTTTTATATCAAATATTATGATAAATAATTTAATAAAATATGTATGTATCTAATTCTGTACATTAAAAAATACTCAAGTTTTTACAGTTTGTATTTTACATAAGTTGAAGATCTTACAAAAATCTTTCTTTCTGAACTGACGAATCCATTCTGATTTACATATTTATTTCATTTTCACCAATATAGATAAAATAGTCTATTCAAAAATTTGAAATAAGCAAAATGATCTATTAACCCTCGTTTTATATACTTATTTGTTATATCCACTCATTTAACTTTCAATATTATATTTATGTTGATGGAAGCGAAATAGGTATATAAGTGGGAATATAGCCGACAATTTACACGCACGGAGGAGAAAGAAACTCTTTATCATTTTAAATAACCTTAAATAACAAGTAAAATAGGAAGGTGAGTTATTAATATATGACTGAGGTTATATTAGTCATTTGGTAAGCACGGATTATTAATTTTTGTTCGTCTCTAAAAAAAATAAATTCTTACATATAATGATGCAATCAAATATGTTGTAACATAGGACAAAGAAAAGCATAATGTGGGTGTTGGAGTGCTGTTCATTTGGATGACTTGATGTTTCCTATGCCTGAAATTGAGTTGTGAAATGTTTAACAAAACCTTAAGTTCCCCTTCTTCCTTGATTTGTTCTCACTATTAACTTATTCGGACTTCGGAGCAACATGGGTGAGATTTGTTTAGTGGCTTGGTGTTGGAGTTGATCGCAAGTTCCGAGAAGTTGATGTGGTTTGAATAAGTTAAGGTTTGGGGTTTTTTTTTTTGGGGTGTTAGTTTAGCAATTGGAAAGAGACGACGAATTCAATTGAAAAGTTTTGGATTCGATTCTTATTCAAAGCATATGTTATAGGTTTTTTTAAGAGGATTACAATAGTTGGTTCATAGTCAGATTGTCCAACGGAATATAAGTATGCACCTCAATCAGTTATAATGTTTACCAGAATGAAGTTTTGGATTCATTTCTTGTTCGTAGCACATGCGATGAATATTATTGGAGAAGCGCGAAAATAAATCCGTAATGAGAGTAGACACCAAAATGTAGTATGAAAGAATTGTGTACCTCAACAAGTTAGAATGTTCATCGAAATGAAGTCTTGAATTCGACAGCGCATGCGACGAATTTTATTGAAAAAATGTGAAAGTAAATTTACAATCAAAGTATCTACTGATATGTAACATATATAATCAGTGTGCGCTTCAACAAATTACAGTGTCCACTCAAATTTAACATGAAAAAATGAGCATCCCACGTAATAAATAATAGATATAATTATTTATTTATTTATTTGTAAAATAAGTTTACCAAGAAGACGGCAAACTCCTTAATCAAATTTTGTTTCATCACTTGGAAGGTATATGATTAATTTTTGCATAATACAGGTTTTGTCTTCTTGTGCCAAATTGTTTAGTTAATCATGGTTTGATCAATTTTGAATGCCAAATTGGTCGGATGTAATGGTTACATTTCCCTTTCGTTAGGTCAACCTTAATTAGTGATAATCTTGAATGACGTAAGCATAGAAAGGTTATATTGTCCGCGCATGATAACTTGAATAATCATATGCGTAAGATAACATGTTGGGAACTAATCGAGTGCGGTCAACGACTGTACCTAGTATTACTAAATTGGTCGACAGAAGAGTGCAGGCCGTATAATGATGAAATCAGCAACTTCACATCAATTAGTTATTTTAGAGATCTGATTGTAATTGTTCAATTAGGTTATATAATTTTAATTTTTAGTTACGTTTGCAACGATGTAGTTTATTTTATTTTATTTTTAATTTCATTAAATATAGTTATTAAAACTAGATTGATGGTCAAACCGGATTGGCGTCCGGTTTTTGATACACCGATTGAATCATTCTGTTATACTTATTAGACCGCCGGCCCAAACAAGTATTATATTATTTTTTTATCTATAATGCTCAGTGGCCGCACAACCCTCAATCTTAAATAGTGATGTCAGATTTCTTGTGTTAGCTCACGCGCACATTTAACATATTCAATTACATTTCATGTGTTATATTTTAAACATGTTATTATATATTTAATTTTAAAATCAGTCACAACTTAATTAGTCTAGTGAAGAAATCTTTGCTTCTTAAGCAAGTGCGTTCGAGTTTGAACCACTTCCATATGTTAGTTTTACACTAGTTTTTTATTTATTAGTTATTAATTAATTAATATTTTTAATACTTAATTAATCACTAAATATGTATGATGAACCGGTTCACAATTAAACCATTCGGTTTGAGTGGTTTTTTGTTCAAATCATTTTGATCCATTTTCATCCGATTTAGGTCTCGTTCTGTAAAATTAAGAGTTGAATGTTGAATGCTGAATGCTGTATGAGAATCTGAATGATCAGACCAAATCTGATTGCTGATTGCTGAATGATTTACTTTTATTTGATAAATCAGTTCAGAGCACATGGATTGCTTATTGCTAAATGATTTACTTTCATTTAGTAAATCACTTTTTAAACATATTAATATATCATAATTTATAATTTTATAAATGTTTTAAATATATATAAAAAAGTATAATTGAAATTTATAATGATGTTCAAAAAATTTATTTATTTATGTGAAGCATGGGTGGAAAAAAATCAAACATATAAAATAAAGGAGAAAAACCCAAAAGGGAGCCTGAACTACCACCACTTACCCAATTGCGGTCAGAACTACCATGATTTCTAAAAAGAGTGCAATGAAAAAAAAATTGGACTGATTTTCTAAATTAAAATTTACCATTACATTCCAAATCTAATATCATTATAAGACTTAAATTTGTGTGCAAAAATTACGTCATTTGGTTATCAAAAGACATCGTTTTCTTTATGTGCGCAAAATGATATAATTTATTTTGATATCAAAACGACGTAATTTTCGCACACAAATCTAAATCTTATAATAATATTATATTAGGAATGTAATGATAAATTTTATTTTAAAAAATCAGTCCAATTTTTTTTTCATAGCACATTTTTTGGAAATCGTGGTAGTTCTGACCGCAATTGGGTAAGTGACGATAGTTCAGGGCCCCTTTTGGATTTTATCCCTAAAATAAAATATGAGTTTCTATCCGGAATATTTCTATGCCACTTTCTCGATATTGTTCATTACCCTGTAGGTAGAATACTAATTGGATGAGATCAAAACCACATGTGTTAAAGTTAGTAGAGGCCGCTGCCCAGTTTATGCACGTGGAGGTCTCCGGGGCCTTTCCTTTTTTCCTCTTGTCTGCCATTTATGGCTGGCATTCTGAGAGAGATAGAGCCCCGTTGTGGCCTTCCTTGCTGCAATCAGATGCTTCCTTGACTAGTCAGACAAAAAGTGAAGAGAAACTTAATGGACAAAAAGCTAAAGCAAAGGATATAAAAGAGTTAAGCAATTTCTTTGAAAATTCAAGTTGTTTTGACCATAAAATTGAGGGGCATTTCTTTACATGGTCAGACAGACAGGAGAGGGATCCTATCTTTTGCAAGTTGGATAGAGTGCATATAATGCCTCGTGACTCAGGAATTTTCCTGTCTTCAGTGGAATTCCTGCCTTGTGACATTTCTGCCCATTCTCAAGCTTTGCTTAAAATAGAAGTGGACAAAAACAGAGGGGGTACATACTTTAAAGTACCAAACTTCTAGATGGGAATAGAAAATTATGAAACAATACTAGGATTGTGTTGGAACAAATACGGGACAGTTAACAATCTGAAAGATTTCCACATCAAACTGAACGAGTTAAAAATGATGATGAAAAGAGAATTTGTACCATTAACTGTTGGTATGTCTAAGAAGATAGAGGCCATGAGAATCAAATTAATTGATTTGCAGAGAATCTCACCACAGGATCAAACAAAAGATACTAGGATGGCTGAGAAGGAGACTAGGAACACATACTTGAAATACTTAAAATACGAAAGGACTTTCAATTACCAAAAAGTAAAAATTTGATGGGCTAATAAAGAGGGTGACCTAAACTCTTCCTATTTTCATGCTTGCATGAAAAGGAATAGCAATGGAGCCACCATTAGGAAAATTTAAGTCCATGGAGGGACTTATCTTAGAAAAAGATGAAGAGGTAAAAATGGAATTAATAAGTTATTTTAGTAAACTCCTAAAGGAATCACCTAGAGCAAATGCCACGAGATTTGAAGTAGAAGGCCCAAAATTAAAACCAAATCGAAGTTTTGACCTCACAGATGATGTTACTGCCAAAGAGATCAGTGAGGCTCTGTTCCAAATGAAGAATGGCACTGCCCCTGACCTTGATGGTTTCACAGTTGATTTTTATAAAAAAAGTTGAAAGTGATAGGAGAAGACACTATTAAGGCAGTAAAACAGTTCTTCAAAATAATCAAATGCCCACTCAGATAAATGCTACTCTAATATCACTAATTCCTAAAAAAGAAGGAACTCTAAATGCCTCAGAATTCAGACCCATTTCGAGCTGCAATGTGATATATAAAATTTGTTTAGGGGTAGTTATAAATAGAATTAAGGGACTGTTGCATGAACTGGTTCATACCAGTCAAGAAGCCTTTATTCAGGGCAGGAGCATCCTCCACAATGTGCTCCTTTCCCAAAACCTATTATATGGATATGGTAGGAAAAGCTGAAACCATCTTGTGCTTTGAAAATTGACTTAAGGAAAGCATATGACTCAATTAGTTGGGAATTCATTGTTGCTTAGCTGTCTCACCTTAATTTTCCCAGAGATTTATTAAGCGGATGCAAAATCTTATCTCAAAACCTCATTTTTCCATCAAAATTAATGACACCTTAGGTTTTTTTTCCCAAGTGGTAGAGTTATGAGATAGGGTGATCCCCTGTACCCTTACCTCTTTGTACTGGTGATGGAATACCTTGATAGGCAGTTGCTTAAAATGCTCAAAATCCAAATTTTAGCTTTCACCCTAAGTGCGATAAGCTAAAGATTGTGAATTTGAGTTATGCAGATGACCTCATAATCTTTTTTAGGCTGACATGATGTCCACTAACTTAATAAAGGAGAGTCTAGGAGAATTTTCCAGTCACACGGGCTTAAATGCAAACTTTGCCAAATCCGAAATCTATGTGGCTAGTGCAAACCAACAATTAAAACAGAACCTCATTGACCTGATGGGTCTCAGAGAAGGTAGCCTTCCAGTCAGGTACTTTGGAGTTCCCCTCTCGTCCAAAAAGTTAAGTAATAAAGATTTTGAACATGTGAGACAATCAGTTTTGGACAGAATAAATTCATGGACAGTTAGAACTTTAACATATGCTGGGAGATACTAGAATATTTATTTTCCCCAAAGCTGTAGTTAAAAACATCAATAGGGAAAGTAAATCATTCTTATGGAGTGTTGAAGAGCATTCAAAAAAATGCCCGGTGGCATGGATTGACATTTGTAAACCTGTAAAAAATAGAGGATTGGGAATTAGGCTTTTTTTGGACAACAAGTCCTAAGTCAAGTGTGGGACATCCCACTGAGGAAAGATTCCGGGTGGATCCAATGGATTCACATTTACTTTATAAGGGGTACAAATATGTTTAGCTTGCAGGTTCACATAAATATCCTATGGATCACTAGAAAGTTGATCAAATGAGCTCAAGAAAATCAGAACATGGTGACGCTACAGGAGGGACAGGTAACTTGGAGCTGCCCAAGTAAGCCTTTCTCCACTGAGGCAACATATAATTTTATGAACAAGTGGGATGAACAGATCATATTCAATTGGACTAATATATGTTGGAACAAACTATGCCTGCCAAAGCATAATTTTATCACCTGGTTGATTTGTAAGGACAGAATAAATACCAAAGACAAATTGGTGAAATTTGGCATGCTAATAGACACTATCTGCCCTTTATGCATGAGTGAAAATGAGGATATACATTATCTCTTTTTTAAATGCCTTGTATCTAATCAACTGTTGGAATATGGTTGCACCATGCTTTAGATGGAAAACCCATATGGAAATGTAATTGAGGTTCTGACTTTTGTGATGAATAATTTTGCAGGGCCTACCATGAGAAATCTAGTCTCAAGAGCCATCATTAACATAGTCTCATATCATCTTTGGAATGAGAGGAATGGCGGAATTTTTAGGAACAACAGAAAGACAGTTCAACAACTGATGAAAGAGGTGGAAAATGACATACACACAATGTTATCAAGGATCAACAAAATGAAGAAGACAATAAAAAATATCCTTCGGGCAGAACAGATGGGAATTAATCCACGCTTCCAGGAAAAAAGCATACAAAGCAACCTCTTTGATGAAGGTTCCAAGCTACATCAATACATGCAGGGAAGGCAATGGAAACTAATAAAAAACCAGTCAGTGCATTTTGGGCAGAAGGAATCCCAAACCAACCTTGTATCCTACCACTGACTTATAGAGATGTATGTGAGTATGAAATACAGTTTTATGACTATTCCAGCAGGATAGGGCTAAAAAGATTGTAACTTAATTTAGTCATTTTTCAGACTAGAAAAGCCTTGTTCAGATTAGACTGATTTTACTGGAACTCTTGTTCCAAGATGTTTAGTGATCCATATATTTCCAAAAAAAAAAAAAAATTGTCACTAACCATTCAAAAATCACATGGGCCTGCAGCCCCATTTCTCCTCATTTCGGCCTACTTAAGCTCCACCTTCCTCCGTTCCAGCTGGCCTCGGCCCATATGTACATCCTCGGCCCAAATGGATACGGTCTAAATCGAATTGTGGTTAATTCGATGCATTGAAGGGATCCACCTCCAGAACCGAATCTCAATTTTAAATCAAACCGTAAATTAATAAATAAAGTTTAACCCCCCACTAAAAACGAGAAAATTCAGAAATATGCTATTATCGTGTCGAGACGAGAAAATCGTGTCTCGTACGATCCCCAGAAATCGCGTCCATAAAAATCTCTCACCACCACCATCAAACCACTTGTTACTTCATCGTCTTGGTCGCAGCTTCTATCGCCGCAATCGCTGTAATGTTTCAAAGCCTCTAGAAGCAATCGGAACTTCACTCGGAGAGATTCACGCAGGAAGCATTCCAACCTAATTTCTCCAAAATCCGTAAGTACGAAATCCCGCACGATTTGAGTATCTTGCTGGATGTGGTCGGATTGGATTAGATGCTGCTTGCAAGTTGCGGTTTCGAGTTTGTTTTTTTTATATTTTTTTTCTTGAAAATTTTGATTTTCTTTTTTCTTATGGGTTTGAGCTTCTAGAACTGGAGTCGTGGTATCGTGAATTTATGTAGCTCGATTAGATCGATGAAGCGGTCTACTGCGCTGATTGGATGATGGGTCTTGTAGGCCGGGTCGATTTCTAAATCGGTGTGTGGAAAGTTTGGATTTTTCAGATTTGGATTTGGAGCTGGTTTTGCTGATTAGGAAAATTAGGGCAGTTTTGGGGACTGGTTAATCTCAGCTGTTGACCCACATGCATTGTTTAAGGTAGTTGATTTAGTGTCTAGAGTGTTTGTCAATCAGATTCATAGCTGGAAATGTTTCTGGATTTTGTTACCGATTTTGAGTTCCCTGCTGCTGCTGGAATTTGGTAATTATGATTTTGGATTCAAGGTTACTCAGTGATTATGAATTTATGATGTTGCTATTTCAGTCCATAAAGTTGGAGGTCTGGGAAAAGTAAAGTTTTGGTTTTTGCCAATGTATCAGATTCCAGGCTTCCAAGCTTCCGAATGGTTATGTGATTTGCTTAAAGCTGTAGATTCCGTGCATTATCACAATTTGCCTTTACCAGCCCCGGCTTTAGGAAAGTGCTAAAGAGATAATGTAACTTACAAAAGGCGAAGATTCAGCGTCTAAGCTGGTGATTTTTTTCTTTATACGGTCAGGCTTGTGGTGGAATTCAACGGTGTTATCTTATCTTGTTTATGCAGATTTGCTCCCGGATACTTGATTGGGGAAATGGACGGAGACTTCTACCCGGGAATGGTTTCGGGGTCAGCCGCGCAGCTGGACGAGAAAGTGGTGCAGAAGTTCCAGCAGAAGTTTGTGCAAGTCCAGAACCTGTTGGATCAAAACAGGCTGTTGATCAATGAGATCAATCAGAATCATGAGTCCAAGGCGCCTGATAATCTTAGCAGAAACGTCGGGCTGATCAGAGAGCTGAACAACAACATAAGGAGAGTTGTGGAGCTTTACGCTGAGCTTTCCAGCTCATTTGTCAGATCCAGGGAGGCTTCGTCGGAGGGCGAGTCGGCCAAGACACTGAGCTCCGAGAGGCGGGCCAGTCAGAAGCGGATTCGCTCCGGGTAAACGGTAATCCATCCAAACAAATTGCTTTCTAAAAATCCCCTAAGTCTTTGCATCCCTTGTCGGATTTCAACTGTTGTTTTCTGTGCTCTCCATTGGGAAAAGTCCTGATAGAAAATCTAGCTTTGGTTTTGTAACTTCCCAAACACTTTCTCCCCAAGGATGCCGTAAACTTTACTGAACCGATTCTTGTAGATTTCATCATTTGATGTTTCAACCTGCACACATGTTTCTGAGATCCCAATCATTAAACATAATTTTGGATCATGGAAAATTGATCTTTTAAAATATCAGTGGAGAGAAAATGAGATGGAATCTCTAACATCGTATTCTGTTGTGGTGTCTCTTTTGCGTCTGAATCCGATACAGGTCTGGTATCTTATCTTCCTCTTTTCGACGATGTCTGACTGAGACATTTAACAAACCCATTTTTTTTATCTTCCTATGTTTGCTTATAGACATTCATTTCGCCTTCTCTGGACCTTACCTGTATCAGTAGCTAGTTGTTCAATGGTCTATTCTTCATCCTTTTTGCTCGCATGAGTTCATTGCTCGACCCATGTTGCCTTTCACTTCATCCAAGTTGATAGCATTATCTTGGATACATAATGAATGTGAAAGATCAATAGATCAGGTCAAACTGGAAGGTGATGGTAAATGATCAATGTGACTTGATTATGTGAATTGTATCAATGAGTCATTTTTGGGTCGACCACGTCCATCAAGTGGATCATGGATTAATCGTTGGGAGTACTGTCACATGGCCGTTTGACTGGTGAAAGTTAATTTTTTTTATAACTAATCATCAAGTATCATTCATTTATGTCCACTCAAAAAATGGCTCTCTTTGCAGCAACAAGGAAGGTTGTTGAAGTTTCTTGTGAAACGCAGTTGTTTAGGGGGGGATCAAGAAATATGGACCACAGCCTTTTTGGGGAAAACAACTTGATCTCACAATTCAATAAACCGCCCGCCATGTTCTTTCTTTACCTTCTTGTTTCCACTTTCACTTTACTTTCTGCGGCAAGCTTTTTATCCTCATACTGGTTGCCTGCATCAACATTTTTGTTCTTCCAAGTGGAGGGAGACACAGACCGCATGTGGCTGATGCGCTGTGACTTTCCAGTTTATGGGGCCCGGAATTTGAAGTTGACCTAATCAGCTTCACTGCTTTCTTTCCTGATGTATTTAGTTTGTTGTGTCTGGTACTCGGCTGTGGCATTTAAAGCGCCTGGATTGAATGCACTTCAGATCTTAACCTAACTCATGATCTGCTGCTTCAATCCAGCCACCTCGACGTTAGTCCCAGCTCGCCCATCCTTCGCCAGCGCCACATATTCAAACCGAAGCTCACATTTTTATCATGGGAAAACTACGGATATAACTATCAAATTTTTACAAATTACGATCATTTTTTACAATTTACAGGTATTTCAGTTGTAGGACTGTTTTGTAAGTAAATATTTTTCAATCAAGTCCAGATCTAATTTAAACTAATTACAAACTCACCCTCAACAAAACTAACCTAACCTAAATTACTCATGTTAATGTAAGCAAGTGTAGATTAAGATGAAGTTAATGCTAACGGTTGAACAAATTTAATGAATGTGTGGTTAGGTTAGTTTTGTTGAGGGTGAGTTTGTAATTAGTTTAAATTAGATCTGGACTTGATTGAAAAATATTTATTTACAAAACAGTCCCAAAACTGAAAAACCTGCAAATTGCAAAAAATGGTAGTTACACCCGTGATTTGTAAAAATGTGATAGTTCATACCCTCTTTCTATAGTTTTCCCTAGATTCATCAGCTGAGCTAATAGCATACCAAAAAATATCCAACTTGGAGAAAACCCATAATCCTAATCACAAAACCTAATAGTTATAACCCTAACTTTGAAACCAAATGGCACGCGATACCTTCAATGTAATCGAGAATTTAGTCGGCAAAGTTGGCCTTTCTCTTAGCGCAAGAAACAGCAAACGATCCCCTGCTGCCGTCTCCGATGTTGGATTTGTCTATTAGTAAAATTGGTCCGCACTCAAAATTAATTGATAATAAATGGGAGATTTTAATTATACTTAAATGTTACATGTTTGGTTTAATGGGAGATGTGAGATGAAACCCACAAATCGAACAACACTCCCTCACTTGTGAGATCGTTAGGCGAGCGAAAGCGCATTACATGTTTACATAATGAGATGTAACACACCACTCACTTGTGAAATCTTGTGCGAACGTAATTAACATGTTGGATCGGTTTATATATGAGTTCAGTTAAAATTCGCTCTGATATCATGTTAGTATAGTTGGTTTCACACTCAAAATCAATTGACAATGAGTGAAAGAGTCCAACTATAGTTAAAGCATTACCCGTTTGGTCCAATTGGGCGATGTGGGATGAAACCCACATATCAACCAACACCCACTCACTTGCGAGATCGTTAAGCGGATGAAACCGCAATCTGACGGAAAACACCGTATTAAACCAATATCTCATAAATGGGTCCTCGTGCGACGTAACCAATACGTTGGACCAGTTTATCCAGGAGTGCGGTTAAAATCTACTCTGATACTATGTTAGTTTAGTTGGTTCCACACTCAAAACAAATTGACAATAAGTGGGAGAGTCCAACTATACTTAAGGCATTACATGTTTGGTTCAATTGGTGATGTGGGATGAAATCCACATATAGACCAACACCCCCTCACTTCCGAGATCCTTAGGTAGACGAAACTTGGCGGAAGACACCGTATTGGTATTAAACCAATATTTCACAAGTGGGATCTCGTGCGAACGTAACCAAAATGTTAGACTGATTTATTTAGGGGTGGGGCTAAAATCCACTCTAATACCATCTTAGTATAGCTGATTTCACATTCAAAATTAATTAGTAATGAGTGGAAGAGTCTAACAATACTTAAGATGTTACATGTTTGGTTTAATGAGCGACGTGAGTTGAAACCCACATATCGACCAGCACCCCTTCACTTGTGAGATCGTTAGGCGAGCGAAAGTGCAATTTGGCGGAAGACATCGTATTAAACTAATATATCGCAAGTGGGACCTCGTGTGGAAATAACCAACATGTTGAACCCATTTATCTAGGGATGCGGCTAAATCTGCTCTGATACTATATTAATATAGTTGATTATATAATCAAAATCAATTGAAAATAGTGAGAGAGTCCAATTTTACTTTAGTCATTACATGTTTGATTCAATGGATTATTTGAGATGAAACCCACAGATCAACCAACACCTCCCCACAAATACAATCTCGTGCGGACATAATCAACATGTTTGACTGATTTATGTAGGGGTGAGCTTAAAATCTAATCTAATAAAATGTTTAGTATAATTAATTTTACGATCAAAATTAATTGACAATGAATGAGACGATATAACTATACTTATGACATTATATATTTGGTTCAATTGTCGGCTGTGAACACGATGGTCGGACGGCGAGCGTCGGCGGGAGAGGAAGCAGACAGGTCGGCATTGAAATCGGCAGCTCGAGCTCTGCTGGGTTCCACTCTCTGCTTCGACGAAGACAGCGACCGCGTCAGCATACGAGGCCAATTGGGCTTTAGATTGGGCTTTGTTTGGGCTTCGGAGTGGTTGATGCGGAAGGCGACACGTGTTGTTGCACGTGCGACGGGGCGAGATAAGAGGGGGATCTGTCGAGCGTGTGTGCGGGGATTTGCGTCTGAGCCACACGTGTGAGTTGCATGCGCGACAAGCTTGCAGCAGCGGTTTAAGTGGGCGGGACCCATTCGTTTGGCTTATTACCCTCCACGTGCGGTAAAGCTTCGGTTGTACGATATCTGGGCCAGCCCATGTCGAGGCCCAACCCACATACATGATATCCATTAACTAATCGCAATGCCTTTTACTTCTTTTTTTAAATTAAAAATTAAAATAAAATCACCAGCTAATAATTTACGTGAAGAAATGAAATCTCACTTTTTTGCAGAGATGCTCCATTCACTAAATGACCAAGTTTGGTATAAATCGAATTTATATTCCCTTTTTCGTACTAAAAACATGATGAATTTACTTTAGATGTATTTAATGTTAATTACTATAAATAAATATGAAAATAATTAATAGTTTTTTAAAAATATATTTAGTATTTTTTCAATGTGTATAACATTTCTTTCTGTCTGAAATAAAATGTGTAAATAGTTTAATATTTGTAAAATATTCAACAATTTTAATACTATTTAAAATGCAGAAATTAATTAATTTATACAGATTATTATTAGATATAAATGGTGGTTATGGACCTAATATTTGAATCATTATTGGTGCCATCATTAGCTGGTTGGAGGAAGAGAGAATCTAAGGGTGTTGAGATCATCATAGATCATAAATGCTTTCAACTATGAGGTATGACCCATCAAAAAACCACCTCATACAAATGATGGTATGTAATAAAAAAATGATTTTATAATTTTTTTTCATGCTAAGACACATTCTTCTTTAATTTAAATATATATTTTAAAAAACTGAATTAGTAGAGCTAAGATTTTCTTGTATTTAGATCATAAAGTATGATAGTGTATTTGCATATATGGAAGTGAACAATAAGAGACAGAGAACATCAAGAGGGATCCTAGCTCATAAAAAAGGTTGACAAAATGGTTCAAATGTTCAAAAAGCATTTGATTAAGTTGCATCTTATCTCAATAATTACATTCGGCGCAACTTTAATTCAATAATATTGTGTGTCTATATTATGATTATAGGACAAAAATGGTGACTTAGAGCACCACTAATCACTAATGTGACAATCTGTAGCACACTTTATAGAAATCTAAACCAATTTTTAATTTCACAATGTGGGATCAAATAGGTCCAAGTGTGACCAATCTCTTAACCACATGCTAAACCCTCTTAAAAATTATGATAATGAGGGTTAATTATTTAGTTTGTTATAGCACTTAAAGCAAAGATGCATGATATGGGCCATGTACAAGACAAGACATGACTTTGATCCTGTTTGAGTTGAGTCTCTAATGGCACACATAATCTAAGAAAGATTTGTGTTGTCCACAGCTAAGGGCATTGATTCAGAACATTTGTTTTAATGATTGTTTCCAAAGTAGCCAACCAAATTTCAGTGGGACTAATTCATTTTTATTCTTTAATTTCACTTTAGCTTTTGCAATATCTCAGCTCTGTTCATATTGGCAAGACTGCTTGGCGACTGATAAGCAAGACTCCTTGAGAGATATCAACTCACATCCGATTATTGAAAAGATAGCACAACCCTAAACTAGAGTTTGAGATTGAAGAAGCTAGTTGATGCCATCTATTCTTGCTTGAGCCTGAAAATGGGGTTATTTCAACCATAAAAAATTGAAGTGAGTTTTAAGAATTTGAATTTTCTAGTTGGTTGAATTGTCTAGCAATTTCAAACTCTTAAATTTAAACCTTAGTAATACGTATAAATGATGCGTGTGAATTTGTCCGCACAATGAGTCAGAATCTAGTATTCTCTATTAATGCAGAAGGAGCTCTAGCAAGGTGAGACATAACCTTAAGTAAGTAACACTATCTTTTGATTCTTGAGATAGAGAGTAGTCAAGTGTGTGTGTGGTAGATATAATCAGATGCATTAATTTGCAAACAAGCCAAGGCTCTTTTATGCATCTAAAAGCAATTTCCAATAGCCAGACATGGTAACAAAATTCTCAAACTGAAATGAAGACAAGAAAAACAGCAATAAAACAAGGCATCACCAAACCCTAATCGTCATCAAAATCAAACAAACAAGGAGTTTGCGATTGGCCGGTTAGCGTCCAGCCGGGTGGTCTCATAAACGGGCAGCTCCTCCATCCCACCGGGGCCGATCAAATGATCAAGCTCGAACAGGTCTGAGCTCCCACAGCTGGAAATCTCATCATCATCATCATCTCCCTCGGAAGCAAACTTATCATAAATTGCAAACAAGTCCTCGTTTTGATACTTGCTCAACAGCGCCTGAATATCGTCACAGTTTTCGTCCATTCTGACCAACTTGCGCTCCTTGACGAGGATGGTGTTATCGGGGGACGAGAATCTGACCGATCTCGCGGCCTTGTGGGCGGAAGAAGCGGACGAGGAGGAGGATGTCTTGTGGCTCAAGCAAGATCTAGAGAAAGAGGAAGCTGATGAGCAGGTGGATTTGTTGTTAACATTCCCATTTGCAGTTTGAGCAGCTGCTGCTTCCATATGATGCTCGTTTCCTTCGGTTGGGACGAACTTGTCCTTCTTCGAGTGGCCGGTGAGGAAGAGGGAGTTGATCAAGGCGGCCAGGCGGCCGCCCGGGGAGATGGGCTGCCTCATCTTCTTCAGCTCTCTGTAAAACCTCAATGCGTGAGACTTGGTCTTCAGAAAATGGCTGCTGCCACTTCTCCCTGCTCCTCCTCCGCCGTCTCCGTGCAGCGCTTTGTGATTAGCAGGGTTGCCCATTTGGTAACCCGACGAGTTGGTGGACTTGGACTTGGGAATCGTCACGTTGAGCGTCTGATGCTGCTTATCCAGCTGCGAGCAGCCATGGTGACCGCTTCTTGAGCTCATCATCACCTTGGGGCAGCTTGAGATTTTCTTGTTGACCTCGCCGGGCGGGGTTGTACGAGGATAATGATAATGGTCGTGGAAGCCGGTGCTGGCGGTCCGCTTCTCCATCCACTTCTCAATCTCCTCCCTCTTGGAAGAGCTTGATCTGCTTGCACCACCACCGGGCTTCTTATTAGTATTATTCTTGGTATGACTCCTGCTGGCGGATGATGATGAAGAAGAAGAGAAGCCGACGGCTCGGAACATGAGCTCCTCCTCGTCGATGGAGCGGTAGATGGCCTCGAGGAGAGTGGCGGAGAAGGAAGAATGCGCCTTATTCGTATTGTAGCAGCCCTCGTCGTCGTCGTCGTCC
>NQLW01000048.1:3980254-4020653 GCA_002312845.1 Kalanchoe fedtschenkoi
ACAGTTTTATGGTAGCGGTAACAATTTCCATATATACATTCGCTGAAAGCAACAACAGATTTTTACCAATAATTTACTTATCGCGAATTACCACCAAAATTCTATCAGCAGATTTAATATGTATAAACGCGGTTATATGACTCAATCAATCCGCTGTTACCAAGAACACAAAACAAATATAGGGATATATTTGATTTGATAAAGAAAAAACCATTCAAATAAGACAGCCTTAAAAAAATCGAAATCTCAAGATGTTTGAATCCAGGCAAGACAGATGGGAACCAAAGGAATAGAAGACACGTCTTACATAGGAAATCATCCATCCATGGATTAAAAAATACTTTCCTACTCAATCGACTTGAACCTGAAATTAGGGACATATGGAACAAGTCCACCCTCAGTGTCACGGCTATCTGTATATAGAAGGAGTAAGTCCCACTCTTAGGTTAATAAGTTACATGCTACTACGACAAGCCTACAACGCCCCTGCGCGCTAATGGTGGCTCGACAAATGCACACACCCTCTCAGTCCCAGTGCGCAGCCCATTTTTACTCGGGTGTAGTTGAAGAATGATCTCTCCATCTCACAAATACTGTTCCTGAATCCTCGCCCTATTCTCCTCCCACCACAACCTCGCGTGCATTTCCCCAAACCTCTCCCGGCTGAAAAATAAGCCCCCAAATAAAATACATAAGAATCGAGCAATGTCCGATCAATTTACATTTGGATCCTTTCGGAAAAATAAAGAAGCCAAGATAGAGCTACCGTCAGTTTCAATTTGGTGACGCAAAAAAATGAATCGAAATCGAGCAACGTATCAAGGCTGAGCACAGCTGCTGAAAAAAAGCAAATCCAGGGGGGCCTAATCCCAGGAATCAAGGCTGTGAAAGAAAATGGCTCATTTACGGACATATTAGTTTTTGGCCTGTCTCTAATAAAATTTTGTAGATTGAGTCAAGGGCTCAATCCTCGATGAGACAATGACATGTTCTCGCAATCCTATGATGCCTATGTGCGTTCTAAGGAAGCATCTATCAATGTGAGAATCCGTTTGAGGCACACAGACTCAGAACATAGGGTTGTTAGTAAATGTTTAGGAGTTTTGTACCTGAACCTGACGCGTCTGAGCTCACGGATACCACCAGGCAATGCTCTGAGAGTGATATAGACGCCCGGCTCGTCCTGCTCGACCCACTCGTTGTCAGCTTCGCTAGCGTTGCTGACGGACCGCTCCCCCGAGTATTTTGGTTCCTGAGAGGAACTAGTCCTCGCAGACGCATTGGCTGAGGCCGCCTCGGTTTTGGTTGTGCTGAGATCCGAGTGCTTGGGGGCCGATGCTAGACCGTTAGATTCACAAGGAGCTGCATAAGGATCCAGAGAATCTGAAGATACTCTTGGGTGGTGGAGGTTGCGTGGTAGCCGTGTTTCATTCAGAGGCGGCGTGGCTGGACTGCTCTCGGTTGATTCTAGTTTTGAGGACTGCGAAAACCACATATCAACACATTAGTTAAAAATGGTGGCCAGGATTTTCAGCATAAATTGCCTTGCGGAAATTTTTGTTTTCAGATTCATGCGAATCAAAATTGGCAGATAACTTTCTAACGAGCTAAGACTATTTCTTCAAAAAGACTAAGAACCGGAAAATAAATCACTTCTTATACGAGGTGGTACCTCATCTTCGGATCTGGGTGGCGCGTTAAGAGGTTCAGCTTGCCGGATAGATCTCTGGACATTGTATAACTCCATGACTCTTTCATAGTTTTGCCCCCACCATCTTTGCGCTTCCCACTTATTAAACATCTCCCGGCTGATCAATCGAACAGAAAAACGAGGAATCAGACCATGACAGGAGCAGCTCTGTTCCGATCCGAGGACAAGCAACACTAGCTCACATATATATAAATGCATAGATATAACAGCGATCCTCAAGTATAAATTCAGCTTGCACTATGGTTGTCGAATTGATCAACCTTAAACTACTCGATGTGCCAACAAATTCCAACCTTTTGCATATTTCGATCAAGGCATTCGAATGACACATACGTAACATAAAACATAGTACCTGAACTGAATCCTCTTTAAGGTGTTCCCACCCTGAGGCAGCGAAACAAAGGTAATCAAGACTCCCGGCTCCACCTGCGCAACCCACTCCTTCGGCTCATCCTCCACCATGAAAACCACTGCATCAACTCGGCCACTGACAGACACAGGCGTGCCTTCGCCGCTCGAAATCCCTTTCAGCCTCGACTCCATCTCCTTCCCCCATTGCCTCGGCGTGGAACTAGAGCTATCAGCTCTTCTGTACGGGCCGTAAAACCTCCCAGAGGCGGAAGTGGCTTCTGACTCAGCGTAGTTCTGGCTGCGTGATGAGCCTGAGCACGGCTTGCAGTTCTTGTATGCTCCGGAGGCCTTCACTGCCATGTCCTTGAGCTGCATAACATGTTCTTAATCACCGGATCACCGAGAACCATATCCAACAACATTCTTAAACATGAAAAAACACGTATGTATGAATTGGTCCCAATTCTATGTTAAACATTATTAAACATGAGAAAGAACAGACTCATAAATCTCAAATATCTACCAGACATTCTTAAACATCAAAAACAGACACACATAAATCTCAATACTCATGAATCTCAATTCTGAATCCAACATCAAGCAACTAGTACAGATCAAGAGACGGTCTCAGTGGCTAATCAGTACCTGAGCGGTAATGGATTTGACGGAGTGCTTGGTGGTTGGAGTCCCAGCAGCCTCATCATCCACCTGCTTCTCCCGGCAAGATCCACCAGCATTCAATTGCTTGGAGCAAGCAATACACGTCAGCATTTCTCCTCCTCCTACTCAACTCAACCAAACCTTGCGCAAACCGACCAGAATCAAACCACACCAAACAGAACAATCAGATTCAGAAAAATCAACGATTAATCGCAAATGCCGGAAAAAACACTGAGGCGTGTCAAAATTTCAAATCCAGACACGACAACCTGCGCGGAACGGAAACGTCGGTGAGGACGCACGTACATACGTGAGAGGAAGTGGTCGGATCAGACGGACGGATCTCGGGCTCGGAATGCGGCCGGAGCAGTTCGGTTAGGGTTTGGGCGCAAGAGAAGGCGACGGGAGAATTGAATGAGAGAGATGGGGGAGAAGAGAAGCTCTCTAGTCTGAACTGCACTCTGCGCTGCTCTGCTGCCACAACGTGTGTGTATTTATTGTTATTATTAATATTTATTTATTAGTATTGTATTTGAAAATATTTGGCTATCTTCGAGAAACTTATCAATTGATTAAAATTAATCACCATCAATTAACATGGTTGAGCTGGCTGGCTGCTCAACGGGTATAATTTTCAAAACCAAACAAGCAGATACCCCAAAAAAAAATAATCAAAAAGAATAATTATTGATAATCCTTCCTAAATAAATTTGGGACTGATAAGCACAAAGTATTTTCGCTAATTGTAATATTTTTGTTGTGGATTGTGAAGATGACACTTTGAGAGCATTAGAGGACTAAGAGCTAGCTTACCCCTTTAGACCCCAACTTGACAATATAAGTAGATACTTGGGGGGTGTAAAGTTAGGTTTATAGGTTGAAATTGATTCATATAACTATTTATTTGCAATAATTTGATTCAATCAAAATCTAACTCAAATTCAAAATAACTCAACCTAAGCCTATATTCAAAATTCATAATTCGGATCAACCCAGTTTATTGTATCGAAACAAAAAATATATGTATATATAAGTCAATAAATTGGATTTATTCACTTTTGAGTCGATCTAAATTCATTTTACCTGAACCAAAAACTAACCAAATCCAAAACTCACAACCCAAATGGCGGACATTTTTTACCTCTTTGGCGAGCCAGAAGGACATTTTTGATTTCTTAACTGCGCGAAGTTCAATAGAGGATTAGCCAGTGGCTAGTGGCTGACGGTTGTTACTTAGTTCACACGGCAAACGGGGGTGGACTAGATGCACTTCTTCCTGGGAGCCAAGTTTGGGACATTGCGCTTTCAGCCGGGATCAAAAGGTTGCGAGGGGTGAGGTAAAGAAGCTTCTTGGGCTTTAAGGGACAAAAAGTGGGTGAGGGGGAGAATAAAGGAATGAAGCTTCATGGGCTGATGATTTGGCTTCATGTGCTTGCGCTTTGCTTGGCTCGGTTCTAAGGCATTGAGGGATCAGCTTTATGGAAACTTAAAACTTGAAAATTTGAAAACATGCTTTAAGTCATGAATCATGACGAGGCTTTGCTTTGCTTTGGATCTTCATGGTTGGGTCTCTTCCTTTTCCCTGTTTTAAGGATGTCCTTTTTGAGTTGTAACATTATGCCTACTCCCTTGCATTGCAAGTCTGTATATTACAATCGTTGAGAAAATGAGGCTTCAGTGAAGTGTCTGAGCCTAACATTTCCCAATCCCATTCCCGGTTCATCTTTGTATTCATGGGAGAGACAGTAAGGAAAGTGGTAGGAAACTTACATTGTTGTTCCTATCCATGTTTTCCTGAGGGTTGGTCCACCTGCAAACACAATATGCATCCAGTAAATTGCTCAAGAAGAAGGAAGCATGCGGGGTAAGCCAGAAATCTAATGCAAAGATTGTTCCAGCTCGACATCAGCAGTCACTATGAAGCATACATCACTCCAAAGCCAGAATAGCGCAATCAATAAGCATATGAAAGATTGGAAACTGGAAGAAAATTTTCAAGGACCACTAAACAAAAAACAGATGGGCAACGATGGAACGGGAGGACCAGGTGAGACGCATAAATCTAGAAACGATTACACTTTAAGTCCACATCATTCTCAAATTTGGGTAACCCAAGTCCCAACTGCCATTCATTATCCGAAACTGGATACAAAGATAAAAAGAACTTCCACCTAATTTTCTCAACACCCGATCAAGATACAAGCCTAACCTTATCTTATAGAGGCCACCACAAGCACACCAACAGGAGCATACTCACATATTCAGTAACTCATCATAACAAGCTGGTAGAAAAGAAGAGCTCAATTCATATACCAGTATTATTCTAACTTGTGAAAAGAACAGGCGATTGCTTGCTTACAAAGAGAAGGCACTGAAAGGAGAGCATAGAAACTAGCAGTAATAATATAAACATGACTCGACCAGATATTAAACAATAGGCTTAGGCTCAGGCTTACTCTTTATTTTTTTGTTGGATATTTTTCATCCCAAGGCCTCCTGGTTTTTAGCTGAGAGTCTCTTCAGAAACTCGTATGTTGTGATCATGGTGGTGGCCGACATAGACATGGAAGCCCATCTCGGGCCTAAGCCCCTGTAGCAAGCCTGCCAGCCACCTTCCTTCACCAAGTTCCTCACAGTTTGTCTGATGGTTGGTCCTCGACTCCCATTTTCCTCCCCATCCAAAACCTGTAACCTTGTCTTTATTGTATCAAGCGGCATTGTGATAAGAGCAGACACCCCGCCAGCCATGGCTGCACTGACGCCCTGAACAGCCATCACAGTTTTCGAGTCTGGTTTATATGTGTAGCTACCATTTTCGCTATTCTCATCAGTCTTCTTACATATATGACACCCGAAGCCTCCCCAAACAAGCCTTTGGGCAACTGAGTACGACGCCCACCAAACAGCATTTGAGGGAGCATATGTCAAGATCGAAATCCCAAATCCCCGGTACAGACCTCTTGGCCCATCCGTCTTCAGTATCTTCCTAAACGCATCAAACCCGTTAGCATATTTACAAGAAGATGCACCAGAGCTTTTCACATTACACCCGCCCTGGACCATAAGTCTCTGGCTTATAACATCCACCGGAGTCCACACAAGCTGCGCAGCCATAGCCGAGCTCATCCCAGCAGCTGCATTCGCAATGGCAGCCGCAGTCGGCTCCGGCACCCCGAAATTCACAGTCATCGACCCCACGCTGCTCTTCGTCACCTCCAGAGCCGTCATGTACAACGCACGAGCAGGTATAGTCCCCATCAACGAAGTCCCGAACCCTTTATACAACGCCCTATACCCCTCGTTTCTCACTATAGAAACCGCAGTTTTAAAGCTGGAATACTGCGACTGAGCCACCTGCTGCCTGGTCTTCAGCACAACCACAGGATATAACACGGCGGAAACACCAGAGAACAACGCCGCGCCCAGGAAGAAAAACTTGGATTTATCCAACATCTGCCAGTCTATATCGGCCGGTAAATGTATCTCCTGCTCGGTCTCCTCCTCGGCCGCGTTCAGACTCATCTTCGCCACTTTCAAAAACCCCTAAATCCAATTTATCAAACCGGTAGCCTCTCCTGGCGCCTACCTTCCCCTTCCTCTAACCCTAAACCCTAAATACTGTACAAAAATCTCAACCTAAATCAGAAGCTGTACATCAACAAACGCATCACAAGTTCACAACGCGAAATCTGCAGCACAAACTAGGGCAAAAAAGCGGTCGAAATCGATTGGGCGAAAAAGCGGCCGATACCGGAAACGGAGGGCTTGGCGCTAGCAGCAGGAGCGGACTTTTTTGCGCTTGCGGAACCAGGATTGGGATCGGACGTTAAGGAGCGAGAACGGATCTAACATTTCTGAAACGAGCGCCGTTCCTCGGCGGCGGCGAGCATCGTCAGAAATGTTCGCCGAGGCGAATCGGAAGGATCGGGAGGATGAGTAGAACGCAACGGAGATTGATACAGCTCCGGCGGCGGCGGCGAGTGGAGATGGAGAGAGAAGGAGGAGGGAGGAGATGGTGGCGGGGAAAGTGTGAGGGGGTGAGTAGGGAGAAGAGGATGAATTAGGGTGGGATGACACGTGTCGGTCGATGGTTGGAGTGGAGGCTGGGAGTGCGACAGGCTTGGGTGGTTGCCGGTGTAGATTGTTCGTGTTTATCCACTACTACTGTCACTGTTTGCATAGATTATCCATTTCGTCATAATAAATAAATAAAATAATTAGGATTGAGATCGGTGGGGAATCCGATTAAAATAAAAATTTAGAATCAAAAAGAATCATTAGTCCAGTTAATTAAATTCAGTGATGTATAAATGATAGCTATTAATTCAATTTAATAAATAAATATTTGATATATTTTTTAAAACTCCAGAAAAATATAAATTGTGCTATATTATTATTAGTGTAAAATGATTTTGGGTGTATTATGATAATAAAATAGTTAATATTTTAGTTTTTTACTAGATGGTAATAATATCTGCTAAAAATTAAAACGTAAAATATCTATATATATAACAGAATAGGATGGGAGCGTCGCGACGCTCCCGGTCGATTCGGTTCGGTCTCGATTGGTTCGTTTGATTTGAAATCGGTTGGTTCAATTTGGTTCCGATTGGTTCGGTTTGATTTGAAATTAGTTGGTTCGATTCGATTTTAAATATTAATAAATCAGTTCAGTTTAAATTTTCAGTTTCAAATTTTAAAAAACCGATGACTAATAATTTGATTCGATTTCCCTTGTAATATATATATAATTATATATATACACAACTTTACTAATTATATTAATTAATTATTTATATTTATATTTACAGATGAGCGTCACCAAACACTTGCAGAGGATACAAGTCCAACCTTGCTGAAGCAGAAATGAATGCCGTGGTGCTTTTTTGGACGAGGTTATGGAAAAAAGAACCTCACCCAGACCGACGACACCCGACTTACCGGCCGCTTTCTGAACAACTAATGAACGGATATATACAGAGAGGGCGCACGTGAAGGCGGGGAGGGTGAGCCTGAGCCAGTCAGACTCGGTGCGGATCAGTCGTTTCTAAGATGCAAGAACGTGAAGCCGGAGTTCTCGCGGATTAGCAACGGAGGCTCCACGTCCCCCGCCCCTACTTCCACATGCTCCTGCTCGACCGATTTAGCCATGTCATCGAGCGTGAAGGGAATACTACAGAAAGAAAAGCCCGAGTTATGAATTCAAATTTCCACCTCTTGGAAGGCGAACACGTTACCCAATGCGCGGCGCAAATACCTCGAGTCGTCGTCCAGCAAGAAAGAGTTGCTCGCCGCCGTGTTGTTCGAGTCTTCCGTCATCAAGACTCGCATTCTGGTAATAACCTCGGAGGAGACGCTGTGAGTCCCGTATTTGTCGTCCCAGTACATGGTGCTGATCCGGTATAGTTGCTGGACGCTTAGCACCTGAGAAAATGCGGTGAAGATTCAGCATGGAATCGGGGCAAGCGGGGCGTCTGAGTTTCGAGTTTCGATTTTTTTACCGGGCAGAGATCGTTGGTGATCTCCTTCAGAGTCTTTTTCGGCTTCTGATGGATAACCTGAGAAGAGAAGAGAGGAGATTTGATCAGGCCAAAGTTGCCAAACACGGAAGACCGGGATCGGATGAGTACCAGGAATCCGACTGCTTGTCTGATCTGCTTCAGCTCCTCCCACGCCGCTCCAGCATACTAACAAAAAAACTCGAGCTTCGGTCAGGAAACAGATACCGATGGACGAAAAAAGGTGTTTAATTTCATTTAGCATGATCATCACCTCGTCAGCTTCTGCGTCCATGCACCACTGCTCTAACTCCGCCAGCCCCGCCTTCACGTACTCCCCGTTGCTGAACGAGCAGCACTCCCGCCGCAGAAGAAGGCTGCAGCAGTGTTACAACCGTGATAAAATCGAGGAAATGGAGCTTGGGAGTCTGTTTAGTACCTGTTGAAGAGCTGGACGTTTATGAACGAAAAGACCTGGCTGAAGACCTTGTGAGCTAGAAACGAAGGAACCTGAGAACACAATCGGAAAGATATCAACGACAAGATGAGAGGAAAGAACAATAGATATCAACTTGTCCTGAGAGCGTACGTAGTTCGCTCTCATTGTCTTCAGGTAGCTATTCAGGATTTTCACAATGGTTTGCCAGTGGGCGATTAGAGCCTGTTGTGCGACCAGGTTGGCCTGGGGCCGTCCCTTGGCCAAGCTAGCTCGGGGCGCCCTCGGTGCCTGCATAATATTAGGCGCGAGTGGCTCGTAAAAGTTGAAGAAACATTTGTGCATTTTGATCGTTTACATTACCTGGATACACAAGCCAAGCACGGGCGCGATCTCCTTCTTAAGATTATCCCGAATCATGCCGTAAATCTTCTCCAGAAAGGCGGTGAGCTGCTGTTTGAAAAGCAAAGCGGGGTACTTCGCCTCAACTTGCCGCGCGTCATCTGCTCCTCCGAGAATCCGGCCGTTCAAAAATGAGAATCCAGCTCCGTGAGGCGATGCTCGAAGTCCCTATTCGAAACACATATCTTAAAATCAAGCGATGAATATGTCAAAGTCCTGCAGAGAGCGTGAAATTGAAATTCTACTTACCTGAGACATCCTTCCAAATATCGAAGCTGAGCCAGCTCGGCGACGCTGAGGCGTTAAACTGGCCGCGCCGCTGGCTTTCAATGTGCGTTGAAGTAGCAGCAGAAGAGTTGACGAGTTGGATAGCCAGTAGGACAAAGTATCATTGTTATCGGGAACCTCGAGCAACACAAAAGAAAAATGTTAGTTCAAATCTTTCTCGTTGCGGCTGAAATGAAATGGAGTTTTCAACTAGAAATGTGACCGTCATCATATTTAGGATTCGAGGTATATAAATGTACCTCTATTGCAGCAGCAATTGTCTGTATAATGCGATCAAACACACCGGTCCTTTCAACCTCAAACGACCGCCAGTGGAGGAGGCTTTTGTAGATCAAACATGCTGCGACAGGTTTCCCCGCTGAGAAACCGAGATCTCCAGAAATACACTTGATTAATAAATCCTGGTACTCCTGCATACGAAGAATAAAAAGGAACGAGAAGCCTCAGCCAACATCCACAACATTTTTTTCGCTTCTGGGATTTTGCCGGAATGCTGATTATTTACCTGCTGCTTTTCGTTGAGTGATTTCTGTGGCTTCTCCTCGGAGTCGGGCTCTTCCAGATCAGATACAGCACTCACCGGTGATTTTCTTCTTTCACTGTTTGACACAGCTCCATTTTCCGTGGTCCTCTGCAGCGCAGAAAATAGAAGGAAAGCTTGAAGCCATTTTACTTTCACTGCATATATTTTCCTGATAAGCCAGTGGCTAAGAAACTTACCGGGATAATGGTTGTTTTGGGGCGAGCTGACAACTGTTTGCCGGTTGGCGACACGGGTAAAGCTTGCTGACGGAGCACCTGATTCTCCGACTCAAGATTAGACAGCTTCTCCTCCAGCCTGAATCACACGGCCATGGAAAGCGGCAAGATGAATTAAATACATATTTCAACATTTTCCGTAGCTATTTGTAGCCAGTTAATGAATTTTGTATTTATTTAGCTGCCAACCTTTGCATGGAATGGTTGAGTAGGTTCGCTTTTTTCTCCGCATCTTCAAGCTTTCTGCTTAAGTCATTATTCTTGGCTTGAATGGCCGCGTAGGCTTGCTTGTCTTCTCGCTCCTTTTCTGCCACGGACAGAAGACTCGCCTGCAAGTTGACAGAAGTTACCAGCAGAAAACACGACTTTCCGCTACGCTTTTTGCTTCTATTTTATCACCGACTGAGTTCTATGATTTTACGAGGTTACCTTCAGCCTGGCCACCTCAGCTGCCAACAGATCAGCCTTCTCTGAATCTTGAACCAAAACCGGGGCTTGGGTAACAACCGGGCGGGCTTCTTCTATCACCTTCCGAGCAGCTTCCCGCTCTTTGATAACCGCCGATTTACCTTCCTCAACTTGTGACTGCAATGTGAGAATCATCTCCTGAAGTTCCGATATTTCTCGGGCCTTGGTTTCTTCGAGATTTATCTGATCAGGACAAAAAATTATTTACCGATCATCATTTCAAATAATCGAACTTCAGTATTTGACGAGACAAGCTACCCTCTGCTGCTTCTCGAATTGCAGACGCCAGACAAGTTCTTCCACGCGCTTTTCGAGCTTGTCCTTGGCTTCTTGCAGCGCTCCCGTCTCCCTCGCAGCCTAAGTCAATTTGAAAAACATTATAAGTCGCTCCTCGCTGGCCTTTTAAATACCAATATAACGAGTTTTGGAGTATCATACCATCTTAAGTTGTCGAAGTTCTCGTCTCGCAACTCTCCGTCTCCACCCGCATTGAGTGGCGAGGATGGCCGATTGGAGTTTCTTGTAATAAGCACGCGAGTAAAAGCTGCGCCAACGAGTCTGATATCACCAATTCAAGGCATCAAGATGAAGTCAACTATCACCTCAAATGGATTTTTTCACGTAGAATACTCGCTAGCATATTTTTAGGAAAAACCAACAGCACCTGGATGGCGACGGACGCTTTGGTTTGCTTTCGAAACCTGAACTCGCTCCGTGCGGACATGGCTCTCAGGCCTGTCTGTAATGTGATGGCAGCTGACCGCTCTTGTAGATACGAGTTTCTAGTAATGTGGGAGTTCAAATGCTTCTGGATCATCAAAGCTGCTGCTCCGCGTCGTAGCTGTCTGTATTGTTTGCGAGCCATTTTACCTGACAGCAGCCCGACATGAAATCTCCGTAAAAACCAAACGAAACTACTTTCGACACGAATGTATCCGGCATATTTTTTTCAGAAGTCGAGATTGGAACTAACCTCGCCAGTGAGATTGAGCCACAATAGTGGCCTTGCGCACGGATATGAACTCCTTGCGGTCAATATAAGTGCGGATTTTCCGTTGGATTATTCTCGCCGCGTTCCCAAGCACCTCCGTCCTTCTTGCATCCAGCTCGGCCATCTGGCCAGCTCTAAGGAACACCTTGGTTTTTCCTGTCTGCAAGAAATCGTAATTTGTTGTATAATGAAAAGGCTGAGTGTCAGCACGGAATCCGATCAACGTTCTTGTTCGATACTCACCTGATATCCTTTCAGTCCCTTTTTATCGAGAATCATTTGGCACGCTCCCTTATCATCATAGCTGGTAGCAGCGTAGAATTTCATCAAAAAAATTACGTTAAATCAAGGACTAACGACGTTATCTGAATGGCTCGCTCGACTACTTACTTCCCATCCAAGACTTCAGGCGCAAGGACACCAAATCGATTGAGAAACTCATAGAACGTGCGTCTCGTGGGGTATCCAGCGCAACTGATTCGGATCGCCTCGAGGACACCCTGTGATCATCAAGTCTGTAAAGATCATTTGATAATGAAAGAAATACAGTTTCGTCGACGCTCAGGTCAGAAGTGTGACGGAATGAAAGATGGATACATAGTTACCCACTTACGCCGCAACGCAATTGCTGGATGACATTTTTATTCTCAAATATCGCAGGTTTCAGGACATTATTCGGTTTCACGCAGCGGATGTAGTGAGGCTCTGTAGCACTCAGCGTTTCCATCAACGATTGGAGTTGTTGCTGTCACGGAAAGCTAAATTAGCCTCGAGACAATCACGCCATCGAACACGAAAAAAATAGATACAGAACCTTAAAACGCGTTCCAATAGAGGAAAATTTGGAGGACTTGGAGGACTCGTCATGGAGAGTCGGGAAAAGACCAGCCACGAAGGAGCAGCCGGAGGCGGTCAGCAGACCCTGGTGCTCGGCCACCACGTAGTCTTTGTTTTTGTCCAGAAACAAATCAGCTTGGTACATAACCTGACCACAAAATATTCAAAGATTACCAGATGAACTTCGATATTTCGCTGACATCTCATCAGAATGCGATTCTTACCTCGCCTGCATAGTGAGATATTGTGAAGTCCGTGCGACAGAGCTTGGGTTTGATGAACCGCTTGTTGTTTTTAAATGTCTGGTACAGCTTCTGGGCGAATGTCTCGTGCGTCGATTTAGGAAACATGCTGCGGAAAAAAAAACCAAGAAATCTGATAAACGAAACAAAATCTTCTTACGTTTAGCTGTTGGATAGAAAACTGGCGAACAGTTTTCACAGGTGTTCGTAAGAGATCAAAAAAGGCGGTACCAAGCTTCATCCAAGAGCGCTATAACTCCACCGGGTTTCTGTGCAAAGATTCAACCTCATCAATATTCATGACAAGGCGGATAATGGCAGATATTGTTGGCCTTAAAAAACAAATACCTTCTCGATCAAATCCAGCACGTCTTGGTTGTCGACGAACTCGATGTAACTCCAGTCGATCTCTTCTTTGGTGTACTCTTCTTGCTCCATTTTGAAGACATGCTGAGAGCGAGACAGCCAGCAAAGATACACCGAATTAGAGAGGCGTTTGAAAGAGGAATCGACGAGATGATCAGACTTCAGTTTACCTGGTTGAAATGTTGTTGTAGTTTCTCGTTCGTGAAGTTGATGCAGAACTGCTCAAAGCTGTGAAAATTATTCTATGTTAGAGCAGGACTTGACTGATGAAACTAGCGCACATAAAATCCAGCTTAAAATAATAATAACAATAATAATAAATCATATTTGGAAAATAATTCGATTCAATGACTTGGAAAATAATCATGCGGCGGAAACGAAAAAAATCATAAATGGACTATTTTTAGCAAAAGACAAATATCACCTGTTGGTTTTGAAGCTCTCGAAGCCGTAAATGTCGAGGACTCCGATGATAGACTTTGAGTTCGGGTCCTGCCCGATTGAGCTGTTGATTTTATCTACGAGCCTGCGTATTTTAGAGCGAAAAATCAAGTAAGTTTTGCAGGCAATATAACCTTAAAAATGAAAGAAAAAGTGAAACTGAGTACATAATTTCTTTACCAATCAAATAAGCGAGAGTATATTGTTTTAGCCAGCGCATCTCGGCTTCCGACTGCATTTAAAGGATCGAGAGTTCTGGTGATGATCTCTTCGGGTGTCACCATGACACGCTTTATCAACGCGTCCTCCAGGCTCTGCGCATCGCATCTACACAGCAAGAAAAAAGTAGCGATAGCGAATAATGTAAAAGGAAGTTTACATTGCTGAAAAACTTTACCTGAGTAGTTCAGCAGTCATATTTAGATGAAATCTCGACAGTTCATCCTTGATAGCGGATGAATCGATCTCCTTTCCTTTAGCGAAATTGATGTTACCGAGATGAAGAATTGCAGCGACGACCCTGAAAATAGCATCCTGCGAGTAACGGATAAGTTCAAAAACCAGTGTGAAACAGAAGCATGGAAATTAACAAGTTTCTGAAAAATGTACCTGCTCATCCTCACTGATACCGACCACGTCCATCGCCCTTCTGGTGGCAAGGTACTCCTGGGCATCGTCCACGCCATCAAGTGCATAGCAGTTCGACTGGTTCAAGTAATGGAACGATTTCGGGTCCCCGAGCTTATACTTTTCGATATCCTGTAATTCAAAAAAAAGTACCAATTTAAGACACCCGGGTTATAAAATATGTCACGAGCTTGTAAAGTACCTCAAGAGGCGCTGCACAGAGTAGATAAAAGCAATGGTAGTTTCTTTCGGGACTTGAAATCTGGCAGACCCGAGACCTCTCCAGAAGATAGGTTCTGATTGCTGCTCCGGATATCCGGCCGCTTCTGTCAAACTGTATCTCAACGAATTTTCCAAACCGGCTGCGAGAAGATAAGCACTTCATATTAGCATACTGTCAAGATGATTCGAATTTTAAAGTCTCAACTCTCAACCATTCTAAAGTAAGTAACGATTTTTTTTTTTTTTTTACCTTGAGTTGTTATTCCTTATGGTTTTAGCGTTCCCGAACGCCTCAAGAACTGGATTGGACTGCGATTTTGAAACAGAAGTGACATCAGTATAATGATAATCATCGAAAAATGAAATTTTCATTTTTGGATATGAGTCGTCTGACCTCCAGAACTTGCTGCTCAACGGTTCTACCTTCGACTCCAGCTCGACCACCCATGTAAGCGAGATACCTCATCAGCATCTTGGTGGTCTCAGTCTTACCAGCGCCACTCTCGCCACTCACCAGGATGGAATTGCTCTTTCCTTCATTGATCATCGCTCTGCACTCTTATCCATAAGGATGCACACATCATTAAAGAGCACGACTGGGACGAGTATGTGACAAGAAAAATCAAACCATCAGCCTCAAAAAGTACCTGTATGCCACATCAGCAACCGCAAAGACATGAGGACTGAGCTCCCCAAAGGCCGCTCCTTTATATTGCTGCATCATGTGGGTGTCGTACAGATGGGGCAGCCGTTGGAACGGGTTCACCGCAATCAGAATGTTCCCAGTATATGTCTTGTATTTGGGACACCCCGTTAGGATCACAAACTAGCATCTCTGGCTATTTACATGATTGAAAGCGATTATACGTTACTTACATATATCTCATTCAGCTCATATCTGGCGGACAAGTTCTGCAGAACTCCAGGCTCGTGCAGGTATGATAGCTTTGTCATGTCATCGACGCCTCCAGGCGTGGCTTCAGTGTCCTTCGGAAAGACTTTGGACATATTTGCGATAACCTTACAAAAATGCAACTTGTCGATAAGAATAAGAACAGCTGAAGAAGCATGTGGAGATTTCAACAGCTTACCGTCTTTCCGTTTCTAGCATTGACGTGAATCTCCTGACCATTGACCCGAATGACTTCCCCATCAATCCAGGCCTCCGCTGGGTCCTCCACCCACACATGAGAGCCCTCGCCAATGTTCACCGGTGAGGCCTGCAAAAATAAAATTAGCACCAAGACTATGAAATCAAAAGAACTTGAGAAAATCTCACAAACCCATCGACTTGTGCAACCTCAATATCCCATCCAATTCGCGATTGGATTAGCTGAGTAAATACTAAGCTGAACGCACATCTTAACAAGTCAAATGTTAACCTAGGCACAAAGTTACAACCTTGTACAACATGCTGAGATATTCAGAAACATCAGCGCCCCCTAAACTTCAAAATCAGCATCCACAGATCCAAAGGCAGATTCTTTTACAAAAAACATAATTTATACACTAGAAAAAACACAGCAAGAATTCGCTCAAACTGAACAAGGCAGTACCATTTCAGAAGCTTCAAACCCAACCCCCACACTTCAATTCATCAAAAACCACCACACCGTCCAGCGAAAGACAGCCCACAGCAGCTCCCTGACCAACCAGCTGCGCAACCCCTTTTCCTGAAACTCCAAGAGATGAACTGCAGCTGGATAAACAGCACCAAACTACAGCAAAAAACAATCTTTGTTCCTTCTTTTTTCTGCTCGCTTAGAGCCAAATTCAAACCGCCACAATTTCTCTCAAGTATAAATTGTGTGTACAGAAAGCAAGCTGTAAATTTCTTCTCTCTAAAAAAATAAGAATTCTTTCTTTTCAGCAGCACAGCAAAATGGTAGCGTGGGAGCTTTGTCTGTTTTACGACGGCTGAGCTGAGTCTTAATGTCAAGAAGCTAAAGAACAAATAAATTCTCGAAATTAAAACTGAAACAAAATACAAATCAATCCCTTAATTACCATTTTTGAAAAGAAAAAATAAATTAACAACCCCTTTAATAAACACATATTCGAAATGCCCAGTTATAAAATGAATAAAAATTGACCTGAATAGGATAAAAATATTCAAAAATAAAATAAAAAACGGCAGTGTTTAGAGTTTGGTATTACATAGCGTGACGGCAACATTACTCCATCTGTCTCTTTTACATGTCACTTAACTGAATTTTTTTGTCCACTTTTATTTGTCACTTACTAATTTTCAATGCGTATTTAATATCAACAACTACCTTAAAATGTCAAACATTAATCACTTCATTATCATAATCAATAAAAAATACATTTCTCATCAATAATCATCTACCAATTTTACTTTTTGCACGAACTTTTTCAAGAAATTATTAACCACCTACCTATTAAATTTGTTCAACCGCTAGCATTAACTTCACCTTAATTTACTCAAATTAACCTTAAACGACATTTATTAAAGGACGGAGAGAGTAATATGAAACTAACTGAATTAACTAAAACCCTAATTTCACTAAAAATATTATTTTGCTTCGACATGTTGGATTTCCATTTCCCTATGGTAAGCAAGATTGACGAAGCTTTACAATTTTACAAACACCCCCTTCATCTTTCAATCACGTCATGTATAGCCCTAATATTAATGTGTAGAGATAATGCATCGCTATCTTGTACATGTCGCCGGTAAAAGTGAAAGTTTCGTTGTCGATGCCCGCCAAGACCCGCTCTTTCTTCCACCAGTTCTTGCCGTGGCACAGCCACTACTTTGACGCGTTCATGTGGCGCTGGGCGCCCACCAGCCCGCCGTATCTCGAGCGGCGGACGATCTCGTCAAGGAAGTGAGATTCGTCGGGGTGGAGATTGGGGCTGTGCGGCAGAGCGGGGAAGTGGGGGAACTGAGGAAGGCACAGGAAGACAACGACATTATCGGATTCCGAGATTTCTGAGATTGATTTCGGTGAAAGACGCTGTGTTGATGTTAAAGGGGTGTTGGTGGGTTTTTGATACATATATAGCCCGTAGGTTCAATTGGCTCTATCCACCCAATCAAAAGACGGCACGTGGAGATGTCCCTCCCTCCCTTCATAGTGGCGTCGTTTCAATTCGATATGGTGTGCATTGTAGGGTCGTCTTTCGAAACGACACGCGGATGATCTCCGGCTTCAAGTGGGCTTCGTCTCACTTCTTAATGGGCTCCGCAGCTCAATCGTGGCCCAACTTTGGGCCTTGTTGAATTTCAACTGGCTGCTGTTGGGTTCGCTAGCCCGAAGCATTAAACGTGGACATATCAGGCTGACGCTCACTCCAAGCCCAATTAATCCTTCTCTTCCGCTAGACTCATTGATATAAAACGACGTCGTGAGCTAAACGGCAGATCATTATGATGCATAATATAATACACAAGATTTAGATATAATAGTATTATAAAACCTAATTAAATATCCAATTATACTAACGAATCAAGTTGTTAGCTAGCTAATCCCGCTTTCTGATTGGACCGATCATGTTTAATCAAGTCTAATGCTCGAAATCTTCCACGTTACTTTCCCTTGCTAGAGGGATCTTCATACATACTACTTACTTTATCAAATCCGATTATTTAACTAACACACATCATCCATGTGGATATGTTGAATAATATTTTCGTGCCATAAAGTCATACTCATTCAGAAAATAACATCTTTATTAGTTAAATATAACGTGAATCATGTTTATCAGTTAAATATAACCGGTTGACATATTATCTTTCATCAGTCTTCTCAAATTCTAGTGAAAATATTTTACATTACGATGCTCGCTCTCAAATAATAAAAATGACCGCATGCTCTAAACATGAACTCAACAAATAAATTAAAAAAAATTTACACACTCAACTACTAATGAGATTTGAATTTAATAGACTTACATCTAGTTATCCGGCCAACACCACTGATGGTGAACTCAAAAACTAATTCATGGGTAGAGTATGTTGGTTATGTATACACTATTAATATCAGATATATTATCACGTGATATTTTGAATATACATTAACGTATTGAAAAATCAAAATTGTGCCACCTATCTATTAGTATATCACGTCTCGTTTTGATTTTTGTATATGTGTCAACCTCTTATTAATTTATCCGTGCTACACATGTTCACCCACCCAATTTCCAACAATCACTCAAAACACAAAACCCATTAAACATTCGGAAAAAATTTAAAATGAGTTCTGAACTATTATTACTTATTCAATTGCGTTTTGAACTTTCACGATATTCAAAACGGGTGCGATAAAAAAAATTTAGACTGATTTTTTAAAATACAATTTACCGCTATACTCATAAACTAATATTATTACAAGACTTAAGATTATCCGAAAATTACGTCGTTTGGTTATCAAATTGAATAAATATTATTTTGTGCACTTAAACAAAATAACGATTTTTCATACTCAATCATAGATATATAATTCTTAATAAATTTGATAAGATCGATTATATTCAAAAAATCAAATAAATTAATTTTAACAATTATTTGAAACTAGTCTAATTTTTGTTTACATCACATCATTTTTGAATAATTATAATAATTCAGACGGAAATTGAATAAGTAGTGACAGTTAATTTTGAATTATTTATCTTAATACTTATCACGCAATTAAGCCTTATAAAAAGCCACTTAATTGTGAGCTCCTCCAACCTTTCTCCAAAAGTCCAAATCTCATCACCAGCTTGAGCCATGGCGATGGCCTCAGCGTCTCCCGGAAGGCCATTCTCTCACCTTTTCCTCTGCTCCGTCCTCATTTTCCTCTCCGCAGGCTCCTCCGCTCGCTCCTCCTACGATCCCCGGCAGCCTTACCGGACCGGGTACCACTTCCAGCCTCCCAAGAATTGGATGAACGGTAAGATCGATCTCACACAATCTATTTGAGTTACAAACACGAACTTATAGCACATCTCTAACTTGCTGCTGCTAATTGCTGGCAATGGCGTGGCTGGTTCCGCTCCGATGGGCTCGCTCTCCAATGCGTCCGGCCTTGATAGTCCAGATCCTAATGGTCAGTTTGTATTCTTCAATCTTGAGATTCCTAAGCTGTCAAACCTGTCTGATCATTTGATCTTATGATCATATTTTATGTGATTGGATAAAATTTCTTAATCAACTCCTCAAGGTGTTTTTATTATAGTTTTTGATCACTACATGTTCACATATTCCATTGGACAGCTCAATTTTCAAGATTAAGGTAATGCTAGTTGCTATAGTCAACGTCACCAAGTGTAAGACGTTTTTTTCTTTTTTCTCAGTCTAATCTAAGGTGTCGTTTTATTATTTTTAATGGGCTCAATTAAAAAAATGGTTTCTAATTATATAAAGTGTTTAGTGAGTAATTTTTTATTTTTTATTTACCTTGACTGATAATATATAATTTTGATTCATTAAATGTTAATTTGACATATAAATAATTCATATCTGAATCAAATCTCATTTACTGATTAAAAATATCATAAATATATTTTACACATCTTTTTTTTCAATAAAATCACATTCATTTTTATATTTTTTTCTCTCTCTCATGCTACACATGAATAAATAATTCATATTTAAAAATAAGTTTATATTTTAGTCATATTTTATATTTATTTTTAAAATATTAAAAATTATAAAAAAAGTATATTAAGATGTTTACAAAAAAATATTATCAAATGAAAGCAAAGTATTCAGTAATCCGGATTCAGAAGTGATTTTACCACTTACTAGAACATTAAGATTCTCATTCAACATTGTATAACATTCATTCATCATCTAATATTTAATTTTACATAACAACTTACAAGTTTAAATTCATGCAGAATAAATTTATATGTTAAAAAAATTAAAAAAATAATCTAAGAAAAAGAGGAAAGTTTTAATTTGCAGGGGCTCTAGTTTACAAGGGCATATACCATTTGTTCTACCAATGGAACCCGAACGGGTCGGTCTGGGGCAACATAGTCTGGGCGCACTCGACCTCGGCCGACCTGGTCAACTGGATCCCCCACAAGCCAGCCATCTACCCGACCCAGCAATCCGACATCAACGGGTGCTGGTCCGGATCCGCCACCATCCTGCGGGACGGGGACCCGGCCATTCTGTACACGGGGATCGACCCGGAGAACAAACAAGTCCAAAACCTGGCCACGCCCAAGAACCTATCCGACCCATACCTTGTCGAGTGGGTCAAGTCACCTAACAACCCGGTCATGGCACCCACGAGGCAGAACAGGATCAACGCCAGCTCGTTCAGGGACCCGACCACCGCGTGGCGGGGCCGCGACGGGCTGTACCGGGCCATCATCGGCAGCAAGAGGGACAGGCTCGGGCTGGCTATTTTGTTCAAAAGCGTCGATTTTGTGCATTGGGTTGAAGCCAGAGAGCCGCTCCACTCGGTCCCTGGCAATGGGATGTGGGAGTGTCCCGACTTCTACCCGGTTCGGAAAAGAGGCTCGAGAGGCGTCGACACGTCCACCGTCGGCCCGAGGGTGAAGCACGTGCTCAAATTGAGCTTGGACGAGACGAGGCACGACACGTACACTATCGGCAGGTATGATACTTGGAGTGATAGGTATGTCCCGGACAAAGGGTCAGTGGAGAGCGACGCCGGCTTTAGGTAATCTTGAATAAATTATGATTCAATAATTCAATATAAATCACATTTTTTCTCGATAAATGCTATTACTTAACAATCTTCCACTTACTTGAAAAAATATCACAGATACGATTACGGGAAATTCTACGCTTCAAAGACGTTTTACGACAGCTTGAAGCGGCGGAGGGTGCTGTGGGGCTGGATCAACGAGTCATCGAGCACGGCAGATGATATCAAGAAAGGATGGTCCGGGATTCAGGTAATTCAATTATATCGCGCTAACTAAAATTTCAAATATCTCATAGCGAAAATTCAACATAACATCTCACACTTTCTTGGATTGCAAGAAATGAGAATTAGACATCTTTGATCTCTTGCAGGCGGTTCCAAGATCGGTGTGGCTTGACAAGTCAGGAAAGCAGCTGATCCAGTGGCCGATCGCCGAGATAGAGAGTTTACGGACAGGCCACGTCGAGTCCTCGAGCAAGCTTCTCAAGCCCGGCTCGCTCTTACCCATTTCCAACATCACAGCCACGCAGGCTGACGTGGAGGTGTCATTCAGGGTGAGGCAGCTGGAGAAGGCGGAAGAGCTGGATCCGAGGTGGTCTAGTCCACAGCTGATCTGCAGCCGAAATGGCGCTTCGCCCCAAGGCGGGCTAGGGCCGTTCGGCTTACTAGTCCTAGCTTCGGACGACTTGGAGGAGTACACCGCAGTGTTCTTCAGGGTCTTTAAAGCACGTAGCAAGTATGTCGTGCTCATGTGCAGCGACCAAAGCAGGTAGGTATAAACGAGTATTTGACCAAATTTACCGTTCGCATCCAACCATCCAATTCTGAACGTTAAAGATCAAATCTTTGGTCTACAGGTCATCGTTGGACAAAGAGAATGATAAGACGACGTATGGGGCATTTCTTGACGTGGATCCACGGCACGAGGAGCTGTCACTGAGGAGTCTGGTAAGCTCTTGTTTTCGGACATTCTTTGGTAGTTGATGCTTAATTAGAAGCGACGGACATAAACCCGAGAAGAGAAAGAAAGGGACAGAGACCTGAAAGAATCTCATCCCCCCAACACTTCCATCACAATCCCAACTCTCTTTGCTCAAGTGGGTCACCAAAAGATTGAATCTTGGATTTTGCAGATTGATCATTCAATTGTGGAGAGCTTTGGAGGGAAGGGCAAGGTCTGCATCACTTCGAGAGTGTATCCTACAAAGGCAGTTGGAGGTAAAGCGAAGGTGTATGCATTCAACAATGGAGAACAAAGTGTTGAAGTCTCGAAGTTGAGTGCCTGGAGCATGGAGAGGGCCCAGATCAACTTGTTCAAACCATGATGTAGCCCAAGCCAGCTCGGATCTGATGATGATCAAATCATGCATTGTTTCGAGTCTTAATTATATACTTTAGTGATATCTCCAAATACAAATCACTAATTCCAATAACAGTACAACTACATTTGTTGGTTAGTTTATCTACTCTCAATGTGACATGAAATTAGCGACGAAAACTGAGATTAACGACTACATTTTCCTCGCCAAACACACACACCCACTTCTCCTTCCTTTCTCCTCTTCCAAATCAATTTTCCCAATTTTCAGTTCAACCCTCTTCATTCACCAATCTCTTCTCGACGACCCGAATCGATGGCGGAGAAGAAGAACATGTTCCCCCCGGGCCTCGTCTCCAACCTCCAGAACGCTCTCGCCAGCAGAAACCGCATCCCCGAGGCTGACAAAGCTGAATCTGACGAACCAGTTCCCACCGCATCGCCTGATGCCGACGCCGCCTTACCCTCCAAACCGGTCGTGCTTGTCACCAATGGCGACGGGATCGAGTCTCCAGGCCTCACGTTTCTTGTCCAGGCGCTGGTCGACGAGGGTTTGTATGACGTCAGCGTCTGCGCTCCCCAGTTGTGAGCTTTCATTTTTTGAAAAAAAAGATTAATTTTTTCCCCCGATTTTTGGTATTTGGCTGATGTGGGTTTTGGCTATCTCCAGAGATAAGTCGTTGTCAGGACACTCGGTGACATTCGGAGAGACGGTGGCTGTGACATCCACTCATATCAATGGCGCCACTGCGTTTGAGGTTTCAGGTAAAGATTGCATCTTGAACGCTATTTCTTCATTTTAGCTCGCACTGATGTGAAAAAGGCAACATTGTTGGGTTAAGGTAACTTCGATTTCATTCGGGGATCAGAAATGATGTCCTTAGTTCGTGTCCGGATCGGACATATTGAGCACAATGCTGCTATGGGGATTTATTGAATAGTAATTCATTGGTTTTGCGCAGGAACTCCGGCAGATTGTGTGTCACTAGCTCTGTCAGGCGCGTTGTTTTCATGGCTGAAACCTCTCCTGGTACATCGCTGCTTATCTATCTTTATCCACTAAATAGCTCTTAGGTGCGGAAACATATGTGTGATTGTATGTCATTGATTACCCGGGTTTAACCGATTTCTCGGTATTTCGTTTAGGTAATTAGTGGAATCGACAAAGGACCAAGCTCTGGTAATCACATGTATGTGAAAAAAGGCGACTCATTTCCTGCCCTTTCTTTTCGAAACTGAAAAACATGATTAGTCGGCACTGTTGTCTGTGGATCTGTCTGTGCTGAGATATCTAGAGATTAGAATTTATACATGGCTGTGGTTCTGCAGGGTGTACTCGGGTGTGGTTGCCGGAGCTAGGGAGGCGTTGCTTTGCGGCGTTCCATCTATTTCAATATCAATGAACTGGTGCGTGAAAGTATTTTCGTTTCCATGTCTTAACCTTTCAATATGTCGAAACGATGCAACATAATGACATTGTTACACAGGAAGAAAGATGAGAGCCAGGAGAGTGATTTCAAAGATGCGGTCAGCGTCTGCTTACCTCTGATAAATGCCGCTATCAGAGACGTCGAGAGCGGAGCATTTCCCAAGGGCTGTCTGCTAAATGTCGAAGTGCCAGCATCGCCTTTAAAAAACAAGGTTTCTCAGTAGTTCAGCAATGTCAATTTCTGGATTTTTTTTTCTCCTATCATCACTAATCAACGTTGCTCAATCACAGGGATTTAAGCTGGCGAAACAAAGTCTGTGGAGATCAGCTCCCAACTGGCTTGCTGTCTCGGCTAAACGGGGCGTTAATTTCATGTCCAATCAACAAAGCCTCGGCCTTCAGCTCGCCCAGCTTGGACGAGACGCCTCTGCTGCTGTATGCCACTCTGGACTCGGAAGAGCTTTTATTCATTTTACACAGGTATATGCTTCGATAACATATACTGAAATCATGCCCTACAGGGTGCGGCTAGAAGACTCGCAACACAGAAGAAAAGCCTCGTTGAGGTTGAATCAGTCGTGGTTGCTGGAAAGCCCGAGTTTAACAAAGTGAAGAGGTACTTCAGATTGGAGGTAATTGCGTGGAAGCACCTTTTTCTGTCAAATTAAACTTGTTGCGAACACTCGGGTAGGCTTCGTTTTATTTTTCAAATTGGTTCTGAAGTTCTTATTTCCGAACCTGAAACTGCAGTTTTCCGTCATGGACCAAGAAGATCCGGATGGGGATTTGGATTTCCGAGCTGTCGATGACGGATTTGTAAGTTGACGTATCTTTGTTCAAGTGTGACTCATTAAGAAATCTGAACCCCAGTGACTAATTTCCAGCTTATATTATCTGTTCTGCTGCTGTCAGCTCATTCAGACTTTTATCTTGAACAGATCGCGGTCACTCCGATTTCTCTCTCGCCCCATATCGACTCAGACCCCCAAACATGTGCGTCAGATTGGATTTCAACCGCGCTGAATATACCCCAGTAGCTGCAGCCCATCTCCCAGACCCCGAATTTGTATACGCACATATGCAACTGCAGCTCCTCCGGAAATTTTCCTCCCAGTCTGCACCCCTCCTTTTTGGCTTCGTCAAGACAGCACTAAAAACTCCCAGGATTTTCGATGCATTTGTCAGTATTTTTTCTTCATTTTCAGATACGATTCGTGTACTTATACACCCCTGTAGCCGAGTTTTTACACTGTTCCGGTTGACAGAGAAAAAAACTGTTGTTTTCGATGTTGAACGGAATCGGAATGTATGTAATGGGATTCTTATTTATTCGAGCTTGTTATGTTTTACATGGATAGTTTTTGCGAGGAAGCACAGCTCTTAATCTTACCAGGTCTGACAAGTTTTCTCACACAGGCTCACAGCCAGTTGAGCAGACGAAATAGGCGAAGATGAGGACGAGGATGATGAAATCACTGCCTCGCCGTGGTCCTGACGCCCTTGTGGAAAGCCAGCGTCGAGCTTGGAGCAGGCAGCGGCTCCAGCCAGCTGTAAGTCGTCAAATATGTCGCTTGAGATTATCATCGAAGAGTTGTCACATGTGATCATCTGGATCAGATCATTCTTCAGACCTAAGTGTCTGTGATCATCTGTCGGAACCAGCAGCGGAGCAGTGGACTGGTTTACAATGCCAGAGTTCGAGTTCGGCCCCATTAAGCTCGGCCACGCGGTGGTGGTATTGATCCCAGCCTCGCACTCATAGGGATAATTCAGAACCGGTTGGTAGAACCCAGCTCCATGATCGTCAGGCACCACCAGGTCGAAGATCTTGAAACCCGGAGATATTTGCGGGACGTAAACCTCACTCCCAACGGTATGAGTATGATTTTTTGGAGAAGAAGAAGCGAGGGCTATCAGGTTATCATCGCCGAGCGAAAACGGAGTTCCTTGTAAGAGCTCGCTCTCGAAGGTGCTGACGTAGTTATTCGAGTTGATCATCATCAGGCTGTTGCAGTTATTCTGCAGGCCGTAAGCTGGGAATGTGTTGGTGGATGGAGCTGCTGCGGGATTGATGTAGAAATTGGACTGCGCTGAGGGTGAGGAGGAGAGCAGCTTCTTCTTGATGCTCGAGTTCCAGAAGTTCTTGACCTCGTTGTCCGTTCTTCCTGGCAAATGCTTCGCTATCTGCGCCCACCTGCGCGGTAAAAACCAGAATTCGTTTGCATGATGAGAATCGGAGAAGATTTTGTTGCCAGGCGATGGATGATCAAATGATGAGAAATGAAGAGGCGTTATATAACGTACCGGTTGCCAAGAACAGCGTGGAGGTCGATAATTAGGGCGGCTTCCTGGGTGGAAAAGCTTCCCCGCTTGAGGTCGGGCCGCAGGTAGTTGATCCACCGCAATCTGCAGCTCTTCCCGCATCTCTGCAGCCCTGCACGAAACCAATTTTACGTGACGAGATCGTCATGATATGGAGATTTGAAGACGACGATGTAGCATTTGAAGAAGTAGATGGGTACCGGCGAGCTTGGGGACGGAGCTCCAGCAGCCGTGGCCGTAGGTGGTGATGTAGTTGACGAGCTTCTCATCTTCCTCGGGAGACCACAAGCCTCTCTTCACCTTCTGCTTGTTGCAGCATGAATGGTGTCCCATATTCCTTCCGCTCTCTCTCTATCTCTCTCGCTCCGGTTTTAAACAAGTAGATGGCAAAAGAGACTAGGGAGACTCAGAGAGAGATGATATTGATATGATTCACCATCATCTTGATGCACTTATGAGTAGCTTAGCTTAACTTTATATATAACTCAGCAAAGAGGAGAGAGAGTACTGGCAAGGAGAAAAAGATACACCAAGAAAGCAAGCTCCAACCTTTAGCCCCAACCAGAAGCACAAAGAGAGAGAGAGGGAGAGGGTGATGATCTGGGGAATTAATGAGGAGGGGGGCTGTACAGATATGGACACAATGAGGAGAGAGATCATTAGGGTTTGCGGGAAAAAGTCTAGAGATTGCAGTGAGGCTGCTGTGAGAGCTGTATTGCTGGATATAGCTATAGCTAGTGTGTCTCTGGCCTCTCTTTGCTACTTCTTCCTCCTCTCCATTGTGATTTTTTCAGGAATGGTAATTTTATTTCATGGCCAAGATGGGGCTGTACATTTGGCATACATTCATGTCCATGCTGAGGGACGAAGTTGCAGTAGACAAGTGGTAGTACTGGTTGACCCATCCTGGAGAGGACCTCACACACAATGCCAGGTTTGTAAGACAGCATTGTTATTATTATTGATCTCACAAGTACCAAGTTTTCAAACGATGTCTTCTTGCTATCTACTTGTTATGTACATGGATCATCTGATCAAACTCAAGCTAGCTAGCTAGCCAGTGAAAGGATCTCATCTTTTGCATTATTATATGGTGGAACTTTCAGCGGTGGGTACTTGCTAAGGACTATCATCGATCGTCTCAGGCTATCATTCATTATTTCTTTGGAGGGCTTGCTGCTTGGTGAGTATGTGACTTCCTATATATGTTGTTGTCTGTGAAATTTGAAAGACTAGGAGTGAATAGTTGGAGAGAGTAGTAAGCTGTGAGCAGTGCATAAATGCATGCAAACAAAGCCAGCTCCTAATATTTCCTATATATATATACATTACACACTTCATTCATGCATGTATACCCTTAGCTAGCCTTTTCTATATTTGGCTATTGACACATGAATATCACAGAACAAATAACCATTATTCAATGGACTCAACCTAGTCACACCCATTTCTTGTGAGAAATCAAAGATTGATCGAGATTAATGTTTATGGTAACTGGATTTCAATTCTCACACTAGCTAAGATCTGATAGATTGACTCATATATATATGCAATGCAGAAGAATGGATCATGATCTCAATTCTTCTGCTTTTTCAATATCTTCCTGATCTCCATTCGAGTGACGATTAGACTAATTTTTTCTTGATAAACCCTTGAGAATTAACTTAACTAGCTTATGTAGTTGATATATATGACACACTTGTAAGTTGTAATTCCTACATGAGCTTGCATATGTATGAGGTGATGATGCTTGTGATGAAAGCAATAAATGGATGCAAAGGGTACATGACATATAGGAAATATAGGAATATCCTTTGACTTAAATGTTGCATGTGCGACATTTAATAAGGGCTACACTGGTTTGCCATATTTACTTAGTCATTGCTGGACACTAGCTTTGCAAGAAGTTTGTTTCTTCACAACTTATAGATTCACAAGGAAAGAAAGAATGCATGCACATCATCATATACACCAAAAACCCATGTTGAAAAGTTGAGATCAGTCTCATTTGGCTTTGGGCTAGCTAGTAATTTATGCATATCGCGTAATTCAATTCAGTTTAGTTTTTATACAATAATTCAATTCTGTTCAGTACATTTTCAAACTTAAAAACAGACGGTAAAAAATGGAGATTGAGGTTAAAGTGATATCAATCAAATACACACAGGTTGTGATTTCATGTATTGGAGTGAAATGTGCTTGTAATAACTTTCACACATCTAACATGGCTTTGCTATATCCTACGTTTCAAGCTAAGAATAATCAATGTAAATCTCTCTAGTTAGTTTAGTCAATTCAATTTAGTTTATCCAGTTTAATTCAGTGAAAGAGATGATATTAAGTTAAATTCATATCTCAACAAATTAAGGTCAATCATAATTAAACACAAAGTTGTGATTTCATGTGTTGGAGTGAAATGTGCTTGTAACTTTCACACATCCAACATGGCTACCTTCCAAGTGACTGGTAGTAATGCATGAAGCTCTCGCATGTCTTACATTGTACTCAACATGTGTTCTCCACCTCTTCTTGGAAACATTGGCCTCCATAAAAGTGAGTCTCCTTCTCCTTTACCCCAACTCGAAGATATATACCCAAAACTTCCCGGTGGATCAACTCGATTTTCAAACTCTTGGCTCATTCCTTGCCCCACACCCTACATCTCAAGCTTTTGTCCCTTGGCCGATTCAGGAAACATGTTTTAACGATACGGGCTCTCATGTCTCCAAGAGATCGATGGTTGTTACATCGAATCATTTGGATGAAAGAAAAGTCGGTGGACCAAAAAACAAAAAACTTGTTGATAAATCATTGCATACACGTAAATGTTACCATCAATCTCGAGCCCTTTCCTTCATCATCTCGCATACTTTCCCATGTGGGAATCGCGCCGTAGGACTCCATGCAGTCCAGTCGAGACAACTGGTGTCAAAAACATGAGTGTGTGTCCAGGCTCATAATGTCTCCAAAAACACCTTACGTTGTACTCTTGTGAAAACTGACCTGCGAACCATTGCATGATCTTCTTCTCCTGCGGTCTATTTAAACATCTCCTTCCTCTTTTCACACCATTGCTTAAAGTTGGAACACTCTTGCACCATTGTTATCTATCCATAACCGGATGTCCCCGATTCGATTCTGTGTGGTCCTCTTTTTCAATACACATACAGCATATAGGTGAGATCTGAACATCATCACAATTCTAAGTCTTGAAATACGTAGCTGATAAACACAGGGTTAATAACATGAAAATAGCGTCGATAATAAACACATTTCGTCGCTATAAGTCATAAAAATATCAATTTTCATTCCGAAACCAAGCTCATAACATCTTACTCAAAACTTAATTCTCAGCTAGTTTTGAAAGTTTTAAAAATGTTCCATTATAGCTGATAAACACAGGGCAGCTTTTGTTACAAAAAATGAAAATATCGCCTAAAATCCAAAAGGCCCTCAATTAACTATCGTCGGTTATCAAATTGTTGTCCGAACTATCATGATTTTAAAAAAAAATGCGATGGAAAAAAATTGAAATTATTTTGGATGATACTTAAGATTAGTTTATTAAATTTCTTAAATATAATTGATCTCATTAAATTTTTTTGAGAATTATAAATAATTGAGTACGAAAATATGTCATTTTCTTTATGTGCGTAGAACAATATTATTTATGTTGATAAATAAACGACATAATTTTCACATACAAATTTAAGTCTTGAAATAATATTAATTTAGAAATGTAATAATAAATTTTATTTTTAAAAATCAGTTCAAATTTTTATTTATCTCACTCGTTTTGAAAATTATTATAGTTAAAAAACCGCATGAGGGCATGCCATTTTGGTTTTATCCCAAATATAAAAACGTGGCCCCTAATTGTTGTCTTTTCATGGTAAAGGTCATAATATCTTTGAAAAAAATCCAAATCCTTGTCGCTAATAAATAGTTTCGTCACTAAAGATCACAAGATATGTGCTTTTCACTAGAACAAGAAGAGGTTGTTGCATCAGATGAAATCTGATCAACAAAGGCTGCATTGAATCGACTTCTACAGCCTTTCAAAGGTGGCAGGTTGGTCGATAGGGTACAGATCCTTGCCAGAGCAGCAATGCTCCGAGCTCAAATCCGCATTCGCCGATCTTCTGCGCAGCCTCAGATCATCCACCATTTGCTTACTTGAACTTGAACTGGAACTCGACATTATTCGCTGCTTCGCCCTGATTGACTCAGTCGGGTTCATGAAGCCAGGCCTCCTGTAGTTCCCTCCACTCTCCGTAAAACTCTTCCTCAGAACCGGGCTCGGGGTGGTGGCCGACATGGACGACGTCGAGGCCGAGCCCTCGTCGTAGTAACATCCTGAAGTCGGGTCTGAACAAGCCCGGCTAACCGGACCACCCTTCACCGAGACTCGGGTGCTTATATTGCTGCGCCTGACGCTGACAAAGTCATCAATCTCTTTGGGAATCTGATCTGCACTTGCTCGAGAAAACTCCTTTGATGCACCGTCATGCATTTCTTCCATCAGTCGGGTCTCCCATGGCTTCGCAGCCATCCAGCGGTCCAGCCAGGTCCAGTCTGAAGCGCTGTGCTTGTCTGGCTTCTGGTGCTGCCTGGGCACATTTGAAGATCTGTTCAGCCTTGCATCAGGGCTGCCCTTCGACCTCGCCAACGGCTGAAAATCAAAACATCTCTTAGCCTCAGAATCTGAAGTGTCACAGGCTCACAGAATCAAAGCACAAATCTTCTCATAATTAATTTGACTCTCAGATCTCATCCATTACCTGTTGAGCGAAATGGTATGTGATTGCTCGCTCCCTTTTGATCGCACCCTTCTTCCTCATTTCCAGCTTTGATCTGACTTCGTCGACGGATCCTGATCGGTCGCACCATCCTCTCTGAAAAATTCACAGCATCAGATTTAAGAAGCTAAAAAATCGTCAACGACCAAAAAAAAATGTAACAATTGAAATATATCAATCATTTGAAACTAGTTGGTAATTTGTGTACCTCAGAGACGGTTTGGGGATCGATCTGGCTGCTGATGAGCCGCTCGTGATTCGGATGCGGCAGTGCCGGTCCTTGGTGGGATGATAGTGCTGAGCTTCGAGCTCTGACTCGAGCCTGGACCCGGACCAGAGCCTGCATGCACCTCAACGTCACTGCCGCCTGCTTCCGCACCATCCTGCCCCGGAAAATAGCCTGGATCCTCACCACCGCCCTCAGCGCCCTGAACGCCCTCCGCGCCTGAAATCCAACCCCATCGTCACAATTACCAAACTTAAGATCAAACAGAGCTGAAGGTGTGACACTAACTGGAAGTGGGGAAAAATACCAAAAATCCCCTGAAGGCTGTCTGGATGCGGACAGCAGCCCACTCATTCCTGACCGCGATGAAATCCTTCGGCTTGGCTCTGATCACAGCCGCCATAGCCAACGCGAACGCCTCGTCTCCACCACCAGTCATGTACGACGCGTCTGACATCTCTGACGCCGCCGCGTTGCTACCAGCTCTCGAAGCCTCTTTCGAGCTCTTCCACAGCTTCCACTTCCTCCCTCTGCCATTCCCACCCTCCTGCGCACGGAAAACCCAGATCAGAAATCGTCAAAGAGTGAAACTTTGCGCTGAAAATCGAACTCAGGGGGGCAGGATTTTGGGTTTACTGATTCGTGGGGTTGGGGTTTTTTGGGCTTGATGAGTGACTTCAGCCACTGCCCTGAACCGCCACCGCCGCCGCCACCCATTTCAGACAAAAACAGAGGTTCGAGTGCGTTGACCGATTAATGCTTCTCTTGATGATGAAGACAAGTTTTTATTGCGAGACGAGCTGGAGACTTTTCTGTTCTCGAGTGCTGCATTGGGATCGAAAAAATAGCCGTTGGATTGGGAATTCAAATTTTGAAGAAAACCCAGCCCCTTAACGGATATGTGACTATTAACCCAGTACCCCACTTTCTTTCTCTTTGATCTCGCGTCAAACGACGCCGTTTCGCAAAACTCTGTTGTGCATTTGTCTACTTTCATTTGAATTTCAAAAAACAAAGCTTCACATGATATAAATTAAGGATAAAACTGGATTTTTGAACTATCATTATTTATTTAATTACGGTCTGAATTACCACGATTTTTAAAAAAAATGCGATGAAAAAAATTAGACTGATTTTTAATATTTCTAAAATAATATTATTATAAGACTTAAATTTGTTTGTGAAAATTACGTCGTTTGGTTATCAAAATAAATCATTTTGCGTACATAAAGAAAATGACGTCTTTTCATACTCAATCATCCATAATTTTCAACAAATTTAAAAAGATCAATTATATTAAAGAAATCAAACAAACTGATCTTACACATTGTCCAAAATCAGTTCAATTTTTTTTTCAACGCACTCTTTGTAAAAATCGTGGTAAATTTTTTTTTAATTCGGATAACTCTTCGAAACTGGACGCAAGTCATGATATGTGTATGTACATCTTTCGATTTTTTAGTGAAATTTATCACTAATTTGTGTTAGCTCTAAAAATCGAATTCAGAATCAATCTCATCCTGAATCTCATAGACAGAACTCCCAAACACCTAAACAATCCATGCGGAAATGCAACAAATGATATTGAAGGAGTGTGTAAAGTTATTAATGCCATGCCACAACATAAATGTGAGAGACAAGCTGACACAAGATTTAAACCTGGAATGGAATGAAATGATATCACTCAAAGCTAGATCATTTCAGAGATTGTCAACCTCATAAACCCAACAAATCAAACTACTCCCTTATTAAAGTTAATTAATTGCAGCATTTTTTATTTTACATTTTCAATAATTAAACAGAACAAATCAAGTCCGTGTACTAAAAAATCACAATTATTAAAATTGGACCGGATTGATTGCTTCAACCCATTGAATTAAGAATCAGACCTAATTCTGGTTCAATTATCTATATTTATGGGATAAAATCCAAATGGGGCTCTTAACGGTCAGAACTATCACGATTTTCAAAAAAATTGCGATGAAAAAAAAAATGAGACTGATTTTTTAAAATAAAATTTACCATTATATTCCTAAAGTAATATTATTGTAAGACTTAGATTTGTGTGCGAAAATTACGTCGTTTGGTTATCAAAATAAATTATACCGTTTTACGCACATAAAGAAAATGATGTTTTTTTATAACCAAAAATATAATTTTCACACACAAATCTAAATCTTATAATAATATTAATTTTGGAAGGTGAATTTTATTTTAGAAAATCAGTCCAATCTTTTTGTATTGACCCCTTTTTTAAAATCGTAATAGTTCTGACTGCAATTGAATAAGCGGTGATAGTTCAAAATATCTTTTAAATTTTTTCCAATGTATTTATTGATCAGCACATCAAATACATAAAGTAAGCGGAAGGGGTCGAAGTATAAATATTTAAAACTAAGGTTGGCGCAACGAGGTGAGTGGTTGCAGGTGCAGAACAATTCGAGCTTTCCATCAAGGCTGATTCACGAAATGGCAAATCAAGGCGCGAAGAAGCAGAAAGAAGAGAATGCCCGCCACTCGAGAACCATCCTCCGCATGATCATCGCCTGCAGTGTTTGCCATTTTTTCAAAAAAAAAATTCAGCTTCAGATGATATCGATATCAACCAATTCGATGCTAATTTTGACAAATTTACAATTTCGATCCTGAAAATGAAATAAAGATTTGATCTTGAGAGATGGGCAGCTGCAGCATGCGCAATTCATCGCGTTGATGGAGTTGGTTTATAGTGTGGTTGTTAGCTGGTTGATGATGGAGCTCTGGTAGTTTTGACTTTTGACGGTTGATTAGGTTGTTTATGTGTTGGTGAGGATGCTGATCTTCCACCCAACGTCCACATTGAAGCACTTGTTTGGACTAGCATTGACTTCCGCAGGCCATACCATCTGTTAGCTGAGATGTCACAATGGGGAGCTTCTGGACGGTGGGTTTGACATGAGCACCGGTAGAGTTTGCTTGTAATTAATCTGCTTTATTTTGTTCTATACTCTTACTGTTCCTTGCACAAATGTTTTTATTTTTGGAGGAGTTTGTCTGCTAGATGTGACTCATTGAAGCGCAGTTGAGTTTCAAGCCATGAATGTGTGTTTAAGTCTTCTTGATTCTGATTTTTCTACTCTTGATTCTTGAACACTTGGGGGTCATGTGATGCTCGCTTTGCAGGTTTGTGCGCGACGTGATCTGCATTACTAATGTGTCTGGTTTTGTATGGTTAGGTGTGGAAAATTCATAGGAAACTGTTCCAACCTTTTTATTCCAGCATTGCGCGTAGTAGTCTAGCTTCATCTATAACAGACTGGTTGCCGCTCTTCTCGGAAGGCTCAAAGGTACTACTTACTCTGCTGTCAATTACGTTATTTATGTCAGAGAGTGTTAGGCAGATCTGGTCTGAATGCGTGTCATGTTTTTTGTAGGGAGCTGTGGAGGATGAGAGGACCGGGAAGAAGAGGGAAAAGATGGAGAAGGAAGCTTCGAGAACAAAATTCGTGACCTCAAGAAGTCGGTGGTGGACATGACTGCATCAGCGCCTACTCATCGATTTTGACATCCCCATGTCATGTGAGCAATCTTCTGCACACTCCATGTACAGTTTAGGCTAACCCAGGGGCATGTTTCATGTTTTCAACTCCATTTTTAACTCCAAGAAACACACAAATGGACCCAATTTCCAATCCGAGGAAGAAATATCAAACACGAGAAGATGGAAAAAAGGGTCGATTGAACCAAAGAAGAGAGAAATATCAAGCATCGCTCTCAATTTCGTTCCCATTTATTCCATTTCTTCTCTCATCATTTTCCAACACAACAAAAGAAAATCTTAAAACAAACACGCCAAGGAGCAAGCTTGCACGCAGGCTTCCAACTCTCAGCCCTCAACTCCAACGCCTTCTTTCTTTCAGATTTTGACACTCTCTCTCTCTATTCTCAATCATCTTCATCATAGTCAGCTGCGTCGATCGCCTTGCTTCATGGGGGACCAATTTGGGTATTGATTGACTCGGGATTGGTTTGATCGGAGAGGCGAAAGGCTTCACCTTTCTGTAAGCGGATGGAGCCGCGGGTCGGGAACAGGAACAGGCTCGGCCGCAAGCTCGGGAGCGGATCGTTCGGAGAGATTTATCTCGGTGGGTCTCTTGTTTTCTGCTGTTTCAGGATTTTGGGGTTGCAGAGTTGCTCCCTTTTCGACGTTTTGGTTGTTCCTAGGTTTTGCTTAGTTTGGGATTCTGGGGCTCGTAAAGTTGCCGCCTTTTTCAGTTCTGGTTGTTGGTAGGGTTTCCTCAGTTTGGGATGATTTTTGTGTGCTTTGCAGGGACCAATATTCAGACCAATGAAGCCGTGGCTATGAAGCTTGCGAGTGTTTGTTGATCTTCAGTTTTGAGTCCATACAGTTGGAAAAAGGAAGCAGCTTTCAGTTGGGTGATCTGAGTTGCTCAAAGCGACTTGATCAAACTGTGTTGTGTTGTTTTGTTTTCCTGGAAAGCGTCAAGACCAAGAATCCGCAGCTTCAGTGTGAATCAAAACTTTACAGGATTTTGCAAGGTGGAGGTATGCTTGTTCCTGACATTCATTGTAGCATTTGTATTTTCATAGGATGCAAATAGCAGGACGATGATGTATATGGCATTGTGTGACATGCTTGAAACTGTTGCAGAGGGCATAGCATACACGAAATGGTTCGGGATTGAGGGAGACTACAATGTACTCGTAATGGATCTGCTGGGTCCGAGCCTGGAGGAATTGTTCAACTACTGTAGCACGAAATGGTTCTCATGCTTGCTGAGCAAATGGTATGATGTAGGACGATGATGTCTTTAGTTGTGATTTTCTCATGTGATTTCTGATGTGGCTGGTAGATTACTCGAGTGGAGTATGTTCACTCGAAGTCCTTCTTGCATCGAGATATCAAGCCGGACAACTTTGTAATGGGCGTTGGACAGCATCTTAGTCAGGTAACACGAGCATCGGTTGACAGTCTTAGTATTAGTGTCATACCTTGTCTCGATGGTTTTAATTTTTAACGGTTTGCATAGGTTTACATGCTAGACTTTGGTCTCGCCAAAAAGTACCGGGACACCTCATCCCATGTACACATTCCCTATAGGTGAGTCTCTTGAGTTCCGATGACTGTTTTTGATATGTGAATAGCATTTATCATCATGTTATTTGCCTCAGCTAGTCCTCCAATGCTATTCTTTCCCCTTATCTTTATTTGATCATGAAATTATCTATGTTGAAAGGCGTGTAGCATCCGTTCATGTAATCGATGGTTTGCTGAAAAGCTCTTTAATTGAACAACCGGTTATTGGGCGCCCTTCATCAGCATTTACGTTTGCTTTTCGAAAGGATTGAACTTTTTCTTTACGCTGCTTTTTTTAATCTGGACTTAATTTCAGGGAAAACAAAAACCTTACTGGAACTGCAAGATATTTGAGCATGAATACTCACCTCGGAATCGGTATGTTCATTATGAAAAAAACACCTTTTCGTATATAGGGTGAAGAATTGAACAAAGTCGTGATTTTTGTTGCTCATAATTTTTTGCAGAGCAAAGTCGCAGGGACAATCTAGAGTCGCTCGGATATGTCCTGATGTATTTCTTGAAAGGAAGGTAAGCTGGTCATACGCCTTATCACCTCAATCAAACCTCAAACACTAAATCACGTGTTCTGAGTTTTCTATCATTTTTTTTAATATATTTTTCAGTCTGTCATGGCAAGGGATCAAAGCTGGAAACAAGAAACAGCAAAATGAGAAGATTAATGAAAAGAAAGTCTCGACATCTATAGAGGTAATCTCTTAAACAGTAGACCAAATTGTTACGTTGCGGTCAGTCTTTTAATTTAACTGAATTGGTTTTTCTTTCAAGGCATTATGTCGCGGCTACCCCAAAGAGTTCGATTCATACTTCCATTACTGTCGGTCGCTGAGATTTGAGGATAATCCTGACTACGCGTACATGAAAAGAATTTTTTCATTCTTTTTTTTCAGTCATGCACGCTCGCTTATTTCTACTATGGTTAGCTTATGAGCGGATCGCATCTTTCCTCCATCCAGGATTTCGACTGGATTATGTGTACGATTGGAAAATCCTTAACTGGCAGCTGGTCCAATCTGCGACTTCTGCTCGAGCTCTAGTAAGCAATAGCCGACTGTACCAGTTAATCTGAAAATAAATTTGTCTGGCACTGTGGCTTCTCGACAGGTACCGAGAATGAATCCTGGGATGCATCCCACTACGTACAGCAACAGGGTAATTTGTGTTCTTCTCATTTTAAGGGTTTATCTCGTTCTGTGACGTTTCCTCAATTTTATCTCGTTCTCGTGATTTCGCAGTTGCGAATCATTCAAAAATTAACAACTGGCTTTTGGAAAGCCAAGGGCGCCCGAGCCACTTATAAATCGCGGAGGCCTGACTAAACATCCAAGCCAGAACTCCTCCGGCCCGATGAAACCCAGCTTTGTATGCGCTTATTCTCCATCCCGCTTTGATTTCCCAATTTTATGCGCTGAATGAAATCAGATTGCGTGCCGCATAACTGACTGAAGAATGTAAGATATTATGATTCTTTGTTTCGCATGCTTTATTCGTGCTTTGTTCTTGCAGGTATCTAGCGCTGCTACCAGCTGGCAAATCGGATAGTCAAGGAGACCTGCTACGGCCGCCAATCAGGCAGTGATCTCGGGTAAAGAGCATTTCTACCCCGCTCACCCTCGCACCATGGAGTCAAGCCTCGGACCACAGCCAAGGCTAGTCAGCGGACAGAAAAAGTCCCCCGCTGTATCATCTGAGCTCAGACGTTCATCTAGCAGGAATGGTTCCAGCATGAGGAAGACCGAGCCCACCCTCAAAGGCCTCGCCAGCTTGACTCTAAGGCACTGATCGGTTTTCATACATCTCCGACATTAAAGTCCCCTCCTTTATTCCTGGAAACTCGCAGGCGCAGGAAATACATGAAGTAATGTTGTCGGCTCAGGTGCCAGGATTAGAAGGGGTTCGATTAAACTAACTTCACAGGTGAGCTTTCTGATGTAAACAGACAAGTTTGAGTCTTTACATGTTCAACATCCTCATACATGGCCTCAGACATGGCACACAGCTTATACATTGACAATTTAGTTACGAGAATATGATTTTTAGCGACGAGAATATGATTTTTAGCGACGACCAGCATCAGACATCAGATGCAGCGGGCTTTTTCTTCATCTCCGCAAGATCCAATGCTTTCATTTCCAGCCGTGAACCACATGGCTGTAGCTGTCTTTGATCCACCTGAAGCTCTTCCTGAATGACCCTTTGACCTTGCCTTCCAAGGTGTACCCTTTATAGCTGGCGACTCGCTTTCTCCTCTGCAGCTCCGGATCGCTGAAGACCCAGCTCTTCGTCGACCCGAATCCCGCTTTGCCCTTCTTCATCTTCGCCTCACTCCCGGCTCGCTGCTGTTCCCTCTCCTGCTCTTGCACCGGCGGGAGAGGTAGGGACTTGGCATACGAAGTGCTGTAGCTTCTCAGCTCCTGCATCCCACTCGGCTTCTGGCTGTAGCTCCTCATCTCCATGGCCGTCGCACCGTCCCTGCATGACTTGGATCTGAAGTTCTCCATCACTACCTGCTGAAGCTCAAAACTGCAATGAGAGAGAGAGAGAGAGAGCCTACTGATGGGATTCAGTTTGTGGCAAGATTATACTGTTATATAGCTGGAGGTTGGGAAGTGCTGAGAGCATTTATTACGATAGTATCAGATTTAGCGACGATTAAGTTTAACGTTAGCAACGAGATGTCCCACTAGTGTCCTTTAGTACCTAGCTTGTTCTGCTCCCACTAGCTGGTTTGGCACCTTTTAGTTGGAACTTGGCTTGAATGGGTCCATTGCCAGACGAGGCTGTGGCTACCAAGCTCGCTTTCTTTTGAGATGGTTGAACAATTCCATGATGTAATTTAATGTGATTGATCATTGAAGCTCTCAGACAAACACATAGCTGCAATTGCCTGCAATCTAGTTGACAAGAAGTAACCAGAAAAGATGGCTACGGAGACCCAACTGGGTGCCTTAAATTCCTGTTGAAAACTCTCATCCAAGTCTACAAGGAAGCTTCTTGCACCCAGCTAGTCCCCCATCTTCATGAGGCCTCAATGTCAAACCTTTGGATCAGTTCATACTGAAGACTAGTAAGACCTTCAAAAAACTCAACAAGGGCACACAAAAGAGTCGGACCCTGCCATAGACCTTAAAAATCTTGATGGATATGGAGGTCGACATGTTAGAGGAGATCGGGCACGTTGGATGGCAACTTGTCGGTCAAATGTTCGAGCTGTTGACTGGTCGATGGAACCCAGGCCCAATGTGGCTCAGGTTCATGATACTCTTTTCATCTCTAAAGATACACTATACGTTGCTAAAGTTAAACTTCGAACTAAAACACATATGCTCTGCAAATAACAAGACTGACTCTGCCTGAGCATAGCAATCCCTATAAATATTTAACAAAACTTCAAGGCCAAATCCCAAGACCCTCCACGCCCTCTAGTATCTTCAACCTTCACTCTGCTCCATGTTCGGCTCTATTTTCTTGGGCTCCTCGGATAAAATTCTGTCCAGATCAAACTCCCATTCCGCTTCTTTTTGGTTAAGTTCCGCCACATCCCAATCTTCATAGCTGTGGAAATCATACATTTTTTAAGCACTGACTATGAATACGAGCAAATCCCAAAGGTAGCAAAAAATAATAATAATAAAGCACTGGCGCACATTACCTTCCATCAGGCATCTGCCTACGGATAGTCAATGGAATGAGATTCTCTTGAAGCTCCTTCATGGCAAACTAGAGAAGCAAACATATAGACACTGCTTAGACTCGAGAGTTTCAGAGGGGCGTCTTCGCGTTAATGTTTAAACTTAGGAAGATGTTTTTTCCACATAAAACTACGAAGAATTTTCGTATCTTACCGCAAGTGCGTCAGTCTCCTGTGGCATCTCGACCAGCACAGGCGCGTTCATGCTACAAACAACACAGGAATATTTATAACAATCGAGTCAAAACTTGTGGTTTATCTTGAGCCTAATGAGTCAAAGTGAGACCTTATTTCCAGCGCGCGAGTAGCCAGAACCCTCGCCCGTTCGTACTTAGTAAGTTTTTTCACCGGTCTCCAAATGTTGGGATCTAATTCATTTTCATCTTTCCCACGCAGAACATCAGTGATTTTCTTGCTCGTTCCATCCTCCTCTTCCTCCTCCTCCGGCTCCTAAAAATGTAAAGAATATCTACTCTCAGGAACAAAACAGTGCAACAAACACTAAAAAAAAAAAAAAAAAAGGAACCCTAATTTAGCTCACCTCGAAATCAAGTTCAGGGTCTAAATCCCTGCGGTGGTAAACTC
>NQLW01000048.1:4022074-4038329 GCA_002312845.1 Kalanchoe fedtschenkoi
TTTTTGAGTATTCAATTCGGCAATGGCTGATGATGAGTGGTGTATGTAGTGTTGTGGTGTTGGGTTAGGGTTATGAGTTGTAACTTGGTGTTGGAATGACGTGTTGAAAAGTGTTCATGTTCATTTGCGCAGCTAGCTAGCGTTCCAGAGCGGGCGCTGCTAGTGCGCTGTTTCACCAGAGATGCAGTCCAGAGCGGAGATGGTAAGCCCGTCTTCATCTTCATCCCAATGAATGCGTCCTTGTTTCATTTTGCAATTCATTAGCATCATTTGTGAATTTCACTTGTCATACTATTGCTTTCCTATGAACTACTCTCTTGTTTGCCTGTACGAGGAGGTGGTCTGATTCTCATCAATTATCTAGGTTTTTAAGTGGCTGTTGTTTTCTCTCAGATATACTCAGGACCCAAAAGCACAAGGTGCTTAAAGCTCCCACTGCCAGTGCCTTCAGTGCACGCAACTGTGGAGCCTCAAGCTTCGGCACGGAGGTAGTCATGAACATCTCCATTTTCCAAGTTTCATCAATTGTGCAGCTTATGTGTTATATCGGCGCCCACAAATTGGTGTCTAATGTACAGGTCTCTTCTGCCAAAATTCTCAACCGAAGAAACTCAATAATGGGAGCTCCGATGAACGTGCTCAGTGGAAGGTATCGATCTTTTAGACTTTTCAGAATTTTGTATTTTCAAGACTGGCTGTCTGATTATTTTATCCAATCGCGCAGTTCACGAGTGCACCCGACCAGAGGCTTTGCATCCGGTGCAGGTATGTGCTTCTCAGACTCCTTATGCATGGTTTGTCCCGTAGCTTCAAATGCTACCCATCTCAGTATCTTTTCTTGTCACAACATTGTGCAGATCTCCCGCCTCATCAGGAGATCGGAATGCCCTCACTTTCACCTACTATGACTGAGGTATGTAATACTGAAGCTGCGTTTTGTGTACAAGGTCAACCGTTTTTCCATTTTCTGAAATTCGATTATTAGGGTAACATTGCAAGTTGGCTGAAGAAAGAAGGCGACAAAATCTCTCCCGGTGACGTTCTCTGTGTAATTGAAACAGTATGTCTATTTTCTCTCTTGGCGATCTCCAGCTACCTGCTGATTGAATTTGGGTGACGAAGTTATGTCACTGATGTTATAGGATAAAACCACTGTTGAGTTGGAGTGCATGGAAGAAGGTTATATTGCCAAGATAATTTACGGAGATGGCTCGAAGGAGATCGAAGTCGGAGAGGTACCAAATATGGTTCGGAAACTAATTGGTGACATTTAGAGTAGATGAGAAAGGAGGTTTGCATCGTACACGCAGGTCATTGCTATCACTGTTGAAGACGAGGATGACGTCACTAAGTTCAAGGACTACACGCCTAACAAATCTGATGCTGCTGCAGCCCCACCCGCGGTGCAACCCTCGGCTCCCGCCCCACCCGAGAAGGAAGAGACCAAGGAATCGAAAAGTCCGAGCCCTGCGAAAGCTCCAGCACCTAGTCCGGCTCCTCACTCCGGAGATCGTGTTTTCGCGAGTCCTCTCGCAAGAAAGTTGGCCGAAGAGAACAATGTAAGTATCATATGTTCAGCTTACTGCTGTTAAATTAGGTAATTTGCAAGCTTCCTGACTTCCAAGCACAACTATGGCTGTAGGTACATATTTCAAAAATAAAGGGGACGGGTCCCGAGGGACGCATCGTGAAAGCTGATGTGGAGGAATACTTGGGTAGTTTTCCGGCTGCTTCTTTCTACGTTCTTTCTTTTCCAACTCGAACCGTATCAAACTACCAAACGAGCTAACTTCGAGAAAATTTATTTGCTGAGGTATTGTAGCTTCAGGAGGAAAGGAAGCTGTCGCAGCGACACCGAAGACCAAGGATGCAGCTGCGGCTCCAATCGCCGGACTGAATTACACAGACATCCCAGTCACTCAGATTCGAAAGGTATATTGCACATGACTACATATCTTGTGTTTTCCAACCTTATGTCGCGTCAGTTGGATCAGAACCGATTGTTCGAATCAAGGATGGTATTAACGTTACTTTCGTTTGTTTTAAAAACTTTTTCCAGGTCACGGCTTCTCGTTTGCTGCTGTCCAAGCAGACCATTCCGCACTACTATTTGACAGTAGATACGTGTGTCGACAAGCTGATGGATTTCAGGGGCAAGCTCAACTCGTTGCAAGAGGCCTCCGGCGGGAAGCGCTTATCTGTCAATGATCTCGTCATCAAGGTATCATCTTTCCCCCTTCCTGTAGATCATTGTCCAACCAGCCTTCAAATTTTCATCTCCTATGCATGCAATTTATCATCTCAAACGTAGGCCGCAGCCTTGGCGCTCAAGAAGGTCCCTCAGTGCAACAGCTCCTGGACCAACGACTACATTCGCCAGTGAGTAGAAAGAAGCCTTCTTCAGCTTCTCTCTCACGTGCAAACCGCAAACTAATCCGTCGTCTACATCTTTGCTCTTTTTACCAGGTACCATAATGTGAATATCAACGTTGCCGTCCAAACGGAGAACGGACTCTATGTTCCGGTCATCAAGGTGAAATTCTATTTCACGTATAACCCTTTGAACTCCGTTAGCTTTCGATAGCTAAATGCTCTTGATTTCACAGGATGCGGACAAAAAAGGCCTGTCGACCATATCTGAAGAGGTCAAGGTCTTGGCCCAGAAAGCCAAAGGCAACACATTGAAGCCGGAAGACTACGAGGTGAGGGCCGTGTCTTACTTGCTACGCATTCATACATTTTTCTTTAGAAGCTATTTACCTTTATATCTTGGCTCGCAGGGCGGTACGTTCACTGTTTCGAACCTGGGAGGCCCGTTTGGCATTAAGCAGTTCTGCGCCATAATCAATCCTCCGCAAGCGGGCATTCTCGCCATTGGATCCGGTCAGCCACCCGCCCCTCACATTCATTTCCAACCGCCCGTTCGTCCTTTAATCATTTAATCACCAACTTCGGTACTGAGTCCATCACTCTTTCTGTACCCGCAGCTGAAAGGAGAGTCGTTCCTGGTTCTGGCGCCGAGGAGTTCAAATTCGCCTCCTTCATGTCCGCCACGCTAAGCTGCGACCACAGAGTCATCGACGGTAAACACACAAACTCACCACCATAGACATAAGTTACATTACACACAAGCGAAGAGAAAGCATAGTAAGTAAAAACGTAGTGACCGGACGTCCCTGGGTTCCACGCAGGTGCCATTGGCGCGGAATGGCTCAAAGCGTTCAAGGGGTACATAGAGAACCCGGAATCAATGCTGCTCTAAATCCCCCATACCCCGCTCTCCTCCTCCGCGTCTTCATCAGTCAGTTAAAACCAAACCCTCCTCCCAAATTGGGTGACCTCCATGGTTTTTCAGCGTTCATTCTTCTTCTCATCGCAGTATTCCGGAGTCTGATTTTTTTGCCAATAAACTGGAGGATGCATTAGACATTTTAACCATGATGACAGGCGATGTCCACAGCGATATAAAATGAGCTCTTTTTTTTTTTCCTCCAGGTCAGAAAAAAAATCTGAAGAAACTTGCACAGGTGATTACTGTTTCATTTTTTCTGTAAGAGTTCCCCACAAGAAATAAATGCCAGATTTCTCCCATTAAAGATGCTTCATCTTGATTGATAGGGGGTGTAATAATGATTCGGTTCGGTTTAAACTGAACCGTTCGTTGAGAAGTTTAAAATCGAACTAAACATGTGGTTTGATTTAATATTTTTCATGAATTTCATTTATTATTTTAGGTGGAGACTTGTTATAAAAATAATACAATAAACCATGATTTATAATTTTTGAAAGTCAGAATTATTTATAATATGTTCTCTGTATTCAACTAAATTTATATATAATCTTAACGTATGTTGAACTGATTCAATTTGAAACAATTAAATCATGAATAGTTAGTTTGTCAATAATTGAACTATTAGCATTTCAAATAGAATCATATTTATCAATGGGATTTAATTTGATTCATCGATTTTGTCCTTTTTTTTTTTAATTTAGAACCAAATTTATTAGAGTTTGGTTCGATTGAATTTTGTCATCACTATTCTAAGAGCAAAGCTCCGCCCAGCGAAATTGACCGGACGCACTGCGATTGTGTGCATCCCTGCCCTGGTATCGAAAAGATAAGGAGCTGATGAAGTTATCATCATCATCATCAACAATCAGCATGATCATCAATCTGGCCCAAGAAAAATACAGGAAAATGTGAAATAAATAAAAACATAGAGAGAGAGATTTAGAGAGAGTGTATTCAAAAATATATAAAAAGGGGGCAAAAAAAGAAAAGGTGTAAATGCAGGACTGAAATTGGACACGTACCCAGGAGAGAGAAAGACAAAGGGAGAGTGACACGACAGGATTTGAGCGAAGGAGGCGGAGTAGAGAATGAGAATCCAATCGTATGAGAAAGTCGAGTTAGGTTACTTGTATCCACCTCCTCATGCCTGCCTGCCTGCCAGCTCGAAATTTCAAAAAAATGGAAAAAAGAATCGATTTTTACACCCCACAAATTCGCCCTTTTCGGCCCAGATCGAAATCCAGCCGCCCATCTGTCTACCCAGCAATCAGATGGACGAGACGAGATGGGTTGGATTGATTGCAACAGACAATCATTATTCATCATTCATTTATTAATACAACTGATTATTCAATTTCTCTCTCTCTCCTCGTGTCATCTTCTGCTGCTTCTTCTCACTCTCTCTTCCCTCCATCCATCCATCTGCCCTCTATGTCTGCGCTTCTCTCTCTAGTCAGTCATCACGCCATCTCCTAAAAAAAAAGAAAAAGGAGACCCGGAAGATCAGACGGAACCTATTTTCAGAAAAGTTGAGCAAAAATTTAAAAAATTAAAGAAAAGGGTTGTGTTACGTCTCTCCTTGTGTCAGTCACCTCCATATTTTTTCTCTCCTCAGGAGTCTAATTTGGGTATGTGCAACCACGCCTCAGCTTTCATTAATTCTCTTCCTTTCTTTCAATCTTTGTTGTATGTTGAGATTCTCAGGTGCCTGGGATTTGATTGCTTGACTGACTGGCTTTCTGGGTTTGGTTTTGATCTGATGATTGGGTTTGGTCTTAGACGTGGTCTCGTGAGGTGGGGTTGTCCCAGATCAAGAAAAGGCCTGCTTTTTACGGATCCACGTTTCTAGGGTTTTGTTTCAATTCCAATCTGGTAAAGGTCGGATTTTTGTGATTTGTGTTAGGGTTTGTGAGGTGGGTTCATCTGTTTAGTTGATTGACTGTGTTGTGTTGTCCGCCTTCATCTGATTCAGCTGAACAAATTTTTTGGTTCATCTGGTTCATTCGTGTTTTTCCAGCTCCGGCCGCGGTGTCTCTCCAGTTATTGATTTCATGGTTGTAGTCTGCTCGGTTGGGTCAACCAAGACAGGAGCTTTAGTGGGTCGACTGCGAATTCTTTCCATGGAGGAGATGCTATTGGATCAAGCAAGAATCTTGCCGGGTTTCTCGCGCCGATGAGGTAAAATTAAGATGTTGTTAAGCCTGTTGAATTCGAAGATTTCGAGGTGTTCGCCTTGTCGTAAGTTGTGTAATGGGATTGAAGGAAGATATGTCGTCCGCTGTATCGATGACTATCAGCTTGATTAACTGTAAATGTGATAGTAGAGTAACGAACCCGGTAGACGTTAAGCGGATCAAGCTTGGTAAGGACAGTATGTTGTCGAATTACGCCTCTTTGCTGCCCTCGAAAACTGTACCTGTCGAGGATGGAAGCGAGATTAGAAGTGAAATTGATGTAGCTCAGCTAGAGAACGGGAGCGAGGTCCAGATTGTTGTCGATGCGCCGACTCCCGAGAGCGAGGAGGACGAGGTTTTGTCAGTTGAGGATCGGATCAGTGAAGTTATCGCCGAGCAGTTACTAGCGCTGGACTCGACAGCAGGCGCCGTCCAGATTGTAGAAGTAGATGATGATGATGATGTTAAGATTGTGGCCAAGGCCATCATCATAGATGATTCGGGCATTGACAAGGTGTTGACCAGCGACGCTTGCATGACTGACGGAACTAGCGTTGTGCAAGCATCTGCAGTCGTGTTACATATTCAGAAGGATAAAGTTTCGGAGGGAGGGATAAGGAGCGCGCTCGGATTCGACTGTGTGCCCCTTTGGGGCTACGTGTCTGTTATCGGGATGAGACCTGAAATGGAAGATGCTGTCTCGGCCTTGCCCAGGCTATTGAAGATCCCGACCAAGATGCTCGTGAATGATCCGGCGAATGATGTAGCCAGCGAGAAGTTGACTCATCGAACAGCTCATTTCTATGGCGTGTATGATGGGCACGGAGGTTGTCAGGTAACCTTTATTCAGCCTCATTCCCCTCGCTCAAATTGTATGAACTTTTCGAGTAGGATTCGAGAAGCTGACTAGACGTTGAAATGCAGGTAGCTAACTATTGTCGAGATCGGATTCACTCGGTGCTGCTGGAAGAGATAAAAATGATAGAGGATAGTGCCGCTGACCATAAAAGTTCTCAGGAACAATGGGAGAGAGCGTTCACTGGATGCTTTCAGAAAGTCGACGATGAAGTTGGGGGTAAATCGATCCAAGCCGCGGATGGAACTGTGGATACTAATTCCGAACCCGTCGCGCCGGAAACAGTCGGATCCACGGCTGTAGTGGCGCTAGTCTGTTCATCACACATTATAGTAGCTAACTGCGGTGACTCGAGAGCGGTGCTTTTCCGTGGCAAGGAGGCCAAGGCGCTGTCAGTGGATCACAAAGTAATTTTCCTCTCTTACCGATCTCAAATATCTCACAATTCTCGTGTCTCAATTCGCGCCTTTTCAGGTCAGTTTTGCGTTGTTTAATTGTTCATATCCTTCCCGTTTGTGAAATCCGTAGCCTGAAAGGGAAGACGAGTATGCGAGGATTGAGGCTTCGGGTGGCAAGGTGATCAGGTGGAACGGCTACCGGGTTCTTGGCGTTCTCGCGATGTCGAGGTCTATCGGTATGTCGCACCGTAGCCTGCAATTTTTGATGTTTTAACGGTTTGTTCGGTAACTAGCATACCTGCCAATCAACATTCAGCATTGTTGTTGTATGGTTTCAGGGGATCGGTACCTGAAACCATGGATCATTCCGAAGCCGGAGGTGATGTTCATCCCTAGAGCTAGAGAAGATGAGTGCCTGATTCTCGCCAGCGATGGACTGTGGGACGTGGTGTCAAACGAGGAAGCGTGTGAAGTGGCCCGCAAGAGAATCCTCCTGTGGCACAGGAAGAAGGGGTGTGCCCCAGTGGGGGGCGAAAGAGGCAAAGGGATGGACCCAGCAGCTCAGGCAGCTGCGGAGCACCTCTCCATGCTGGCCATCCAGAGGGGCAGCAAGGATAACATCTCGGTGATCGTGGTCGACTTGAAAGCCCAACGAAAGTTCAAGAGCAAGCCCTGACCGCCAGGCCGGAGCATATATATATATAGGTGAGGTGCAGTAAAAGACGTTGAAAGGCCGATGCATACTGCAGTCCATCCATTTTTCAATTGGGCTTAGATGTATGTATGTAAAACAAGTAACACAACCTGCCGTTGCTGGTGGTTATATATATGTCTACGTTATAGCAGCAAGTTGTAATCTAATGTTTAAGCTTGAGGAGAATTCAAATGAAATGAATCCTCCACGAAATGTGGTGTCTAAACGTGGCATGAACTGCAACTGGGATGGGCCCAAACAAAAAAAACATTAGATGAGAATAAGAAGCTGCCTCAGCACACACCGATTGCTGTTTCATTCATGTTCTTGATGCTACTGGCGAGCTTTCTAAGCATTTGTATACGTATATATATTTGATGATGATGACCTTGATTGGGAACGAGGCTCAGAATTATCATCTTCTGCGCTTTCTTTTACGTACCCTGGTCAGGGAACTTGAGAGGGATGGATGGGTAGAGTGGCGAAGCTGGCCTTGTTGCCGTGTCCCTGAGTTGACAAACTTGCACCTCAGATGGTGGACATGAACGATGCTAGTGCTACTCATTTCGAAATCCTTGGCTATATATATCTGACACGTCACTTCGAAAATCTTCGGCTGATGAGATATGAAATTTTCTCTGGAGTCGAGAACATGGATGTAAGTTTCTGTTTTATAAAGCTTGCATTGGTATATGGTGACCCTTTAATTTGCCGAGGATCGTGTTGGTCCTTGAATTTGATTAGATGTGTGATATGTACGAGACTATGCAGGCCATCTTCATCCTCTCTGCATTATCCTACAGTATACCAACTGCGTGAAATCAGTCACATCATATTTTTGTCAGAACTGGAAACATATCCTCAAATGATAATAAGACAGTCACATTACCTGAATCTCTTTGACTCTGTAAACTCGGTTGCAAACAAAACTAGGGTAAGCACTCGCTTCGGATTTTGCTTTTTTATTCTTCGGCGTTTCCGTCCGCGACTCCTCCATCGCTCTGTGAATTTTTTTTTTCCGGCGAGGATTGATGCGAGGTTGAAGAAGACGGAGATAATCTCTATACACTGGGCCGAGAATCTTATTGGGCCGGGCCCAAAAACAAGAAACAAGCCCATCTGGATCTCAAAGGGTGTCCACGTTTCGGATCGCGATTCGACGTGTCAGAAAACTGTCGATGTGAAGCCCACGGGCCGAAATCGGTCCTTTTGAGAAAAGTCAACGAGCGCGCTGACCATCTGCAGCTCACTGGAGCTTCTCTCGCTTGCGACGATCAATAATGGCGAAAGAGCTTCGAAGCAGAGCTTCGAGCTTCATCGCTCTTCTCCTTCTCGTCGTTGTATTTGGCTTCTTTCCCGCTGCAGCTCCTATTCCTGCTTTCTCGTCTTGGTCACACAGCTCGTCGACTCGGCATGGAAAGGTAGGTAGGTAGTTTGCTTGTAGCTGAAGTTCTGCGTCCGATAGTGTTAGAAATTGATGAAGTTTGATTGGAAACGTCGGAGAATTTTTTATCTGCTTTGCGAGGGAATGGATGTTTACTGTGAATCCAGATTGCGCTTGTTGATTTGCGGTCATTTGATAATCATTTGCGTGAATTAGGTCATTTTATTGACTGTGGTTGCTTATTTATATATTATGATTGTATGATTGAGTGTCCGTCACTTTATGAACAAATGTTTGAAAATTTTTGTATAACAAATGGGTAGAGGTGTTGAGCTAAAGTGAATTTGGTGCAGGGAAATGTTGGGAAGTTTGAGATCGCGGATGACATGTTCTGGAAAGATGGGAAGCCGTTTCGCATCATTGGCGGTGACTTGCACTATTTCCGCATCCTTCCTGAGGTTTCACTCTCCACTTTTGTTATGCATAGAAGTGCTTCATATTTATGGGTCCAGAGTTAGATTTTGGACGTCTTTGATGACCAATGGGCTACAAGATTTTGTACCTGAAAAGAATTGTTTCGGAGATGTGGATTGCCATTAGCAGCTTTTTGAATATTTGGATTTTGCATCATACTGTTAGATGATCGCCGATGCATAGGGTTAAAGATGAAAAGAAATGTCTCAGTGTAGAATTAAGATGTAAATTTGAGAGATTGACTTATTGGCGATATGGTTTTCAGTACTGGGAAGACAGGCTTTTGCGAGCGAAAGCCTTGGGCTTGAATGCCATTCAAACATACGTTCCTTGGAATCTGCATGAACCAAAACCCGAAAACTTAAATTTTGAGGGAGTTGCTAATATAGAATTGTTTCTTTCGCTATGCCAAAAGCTTGGGCTGCTCGTTTTGCTTCGAGCCGGGCCTTACATATGCGCAGGTCAGTCAAACTTTTTAGATCAGCGGGTTCTTTAATCGATCTTATTATTAACCAAAAGTGATAACATTGTGTGGAAACATGTTGCGGAGACACAGACCTTTTCTGTGAAATGCATCTGATGGTTGTTAGATTTTTATTATTAGAGCCCACCGATAAATCTCACATGTTACGACATATGACTTTTACAATGCTGATAGTATTCTCATTTTGTTGTGAAGAGTGGGACTTGGGAGGCTTTCCAGCTTGGTTACTGTCAATGGAACCGGCTCCCAGACTGAGATCGTCAGACCCTGCCTTCTTAAATCCAGTAAATCCTACTTTTCCTGTTTTGAAAAGCTCGACTATATCCTTAAGCATGTTGTCCAATGATCTTCTTCATGAACTGTTAACAGGTTCAGAAGTGGTGGGATACGTTACTACCAAAGGTAGCTCCTTTCTTGTACGAGAATGGCGGGCCTATTGTAATGGTACAGGTACGTGACTATGTATTGAGTTAGTCTTGCAGGGAAAGGATATCAAGAATTCCAATATACTCTCATTTTTTTAGCTTTTCGCCATCTCTTTAACTAACTTTTTTTGGCAGATAGAAAACGAATTTGGCACGTACGGAGATGATCAGGCCTACCTGCATAAACTGGTGACGTTAACGAGAGGACACCTGGGAAAAGATATAATTCTGTATGTAAGATGTAGAAAGTATTCGATGTCATTCTCGTACCTTGGTCCTGTGTGCCTATTTTCTTGTGTGGTTTAGGTACACGATCGATGGAGGAACTAGGGATCGTCTCGAGAAAGGAACCATTCGTGGAAGTGCAGTTTTTTCAGGTAAAATTTACGATAAAACCATTTTATAGTCATTGTAGTTACACAGTACATTTTCTCTTATTTGGTCAACTTCATAGATGTTCTTTTTTTTCCTAGAAAAGATGCTTATTCATTTTTTATTCTATAATCATATTTTTTTATTGAATGTATTATATTAGCCTGTTGATTTGTAAAAGAATCGTCACACGTCGAGTTATTTTGTTTGTCTCTTTGGCTATATGTTGCTTAAAAAATTCACAGCTTGTAAGTTCTTAAACATGTCAATATAAGTCTAAGCTTTTTGTATTTTCAGTAATAGTTCATGTATAATTTATTCAACTTTCTGATTTTGTTAAATTTTATATAGCTGTTGATTTTCGAAATGGTCAAGATCCCGGGCCAATATTTGAGCTACAAAAGGAGTTTAATGCCCCTGGAAAATCTCCTTCCCTATGCGCGTAGGTTATTTCTATTTTTGTATTGGTTTCAATGAAATATGTAAATGTGCATATACGGTAAATCAGTTTGCTTATGGTGGTTTATGTCAGTGAATTTTATACTGGCTGGCTGACACATTGGGGCGAGATGATCGCAAAAACGGATGGTGACTATGTAGCAGCAAGAGTGCAAAATGTCCTGTCGAGAAACGCTTCTATTGTGCTTTATGTATGTACTGATTTCCAAACAGAAACTTATGGTAAAATGATCTATAAATTTATAAACTTTAACTGAAAAAATTTCAGTTTCTGAGGGTCCCAATTATTTCAGATGGCACATGGCGGGACTAACTTTGGGCTCTATAATGGTGCGAACACTGGAGCAAACGAGTCGGATTTTCAACCTGACATTACCTCATATGATTACGTAAGAGATACATTCATACAGCTGACATACCGACTTTTTACACTCAGATATGATCAATTTCATGAATGATACCATGTTCTCGTAGGATGCACCAATTTCAGAATCTGGTGATGTGGACAGCGTGAAGTACCAAGGTTTGCGCTTCATTTTTTCTTCTTGTTTCTTCCAATTAAGTTATTTGCCGAGCTCATATTTTACTGATCTCATGTGATGGCAGTGATGCGACTTCTGACCATCTGATTATTTATTTTTCGTGGTATCGCTTTCAGCATTGAGGAGGGTCATACAGAAATACAATGTGGAGTCTATTCCTCCGGTCCCATCAAATAATAAAAAGGCGGGGTATGGACTCGTCAGGATGCAAAAGACTGCCGCTTTTTTTGATATGATAAGTGGAATGGATGTCATCAATTCCCTTGATCCATTGTCGATGGAGTCTGTCGGCCAGGTCAGTTTCCTTAAAGCGTACTTTCCTGACCATTTCTGACATGAGCCGCTAGTGACTTATGAATTCATATTCAGATGTTTGGTTTTTTGCTATATGAATCGGGATATGCTTCGAAGAAAAACGGCAACGTTTTGCACATACCAAAGGTGCAGTTTCCTCGATTTTATACTTGTTACCCTCTGAGTGCAGCTGCTTATAGTGAAGTTGACGGTGCAGGTTCACGACAGAGCTCAGGCATTCATTTCATGTCCCGAAGCCAGCGAAAAACCTTTGTATGGTGGCACGATCGAAAGATGGTCAAATCAGGCCGTCGTCCTTCCCTATTCGGACTGTGATTCAAATGTCAGCCTGTGGATTCTGGTATGCTTCCCCTTTTATTGTTTAGCTTTTTCCATCTAATAAAAATATCTGACATGGCGAATTCGTTGCTAAAGTTATTTACTCCATTGATAAAAGTGAGAAAGTTGTTACTAAAACGATATGCTGCCCTTTGCATATCCGTCCCCTCCTATTCAGACTCGAAATATTGATTTACTTCGTGCAATATGTTTCTACCTACCTTCAAACAGGTTGAGAACATGGGTCGAGTGAATCACGGAACCTACCTCTTCGATAAGAAGGTAAGATTTCCTCGTCAGCCTAAGATATCGAGTTCTTACCGACACTTAAGCATGTGCATTGCTTACTCTTACCTTGTTACCTAAAAATTGTTGTTCGGTATTGATTCAGGGTATTTTGTCATCGGTTTTCATTGACGGCATTGTTCTCAACACATGGAAAATGCATCTTCTACCACTCGAGAATCTTCACACGGTTCACAAAATGAATCTTGTCAAGGATGTCAAGGACTCGCCCTCCCGTAGAATCTCTGCTGGCACAAATGAAAACGGTGAGTGATAAACTGATAATTAATTAATTCACTGGGACTTACATTTTCGCCATAATGATCCCGAGCACTTAGAAATGATATTAACGAGTTTCCCGGTTGCAGGAACCACCACTTCACCGGAGCCTGCATTCTACTCCGGATCTTTCACTGTTCGCTCGAAGCACGATACCTACGTATCCTTCCAAGGCTGGGGCAAAGGGATTGCTTTTGTCAACAAGTATAACATCGGAAGATACTGGCCGGTAAACTAATACCTCCATAATCTTTAACTGTAATGCAACATTTAGTTTAAAAAATAATACTTGTGCTGATGTCTGCATTTCCTGTTCATAGTCCGTTGGACCACAGTGCAACCTTTACGTCCCAGCCCCCATGCTTCGATATGGTGAAAACACATTGGTACAATTAAATCTGATTCTATTCATTTATAATCTTACCCACGTTTTAATATTATTTGGTTTCTTTTCTAGTATAATTTAGTGTTAATTATCGCCATTCTTAATATAATTTGGTTTCTTTTCTAACAAAATTAACCTTTAAAATTTTCAGGTTATACTAGAGCTGGAGGCTCCGAGCTCGGAGCTGGTGGTACGCTCAGTTGATACGCCAGACTTCACATGTGGCTCATCAAACGTTTGTAGATACAACTCTCGTGCGCCTATTTAAAATCTCAAAGATTTGTCCACGGACAAAACCCGCCAGAGAAAGTGATTCAGGCGCTCATTCGTATATTGGCCGTATATATGTCTGGCTGAAAAGCCATGTAATTCATATCAGTACATCCTTAATAGCTACTTATAAAATTTACGGACAATACATGTCAACTAAAAGTTCGAAAAAAAAAAATTAAGGTTGGGTTAGGATGCAACCTACGCATCCGGCTTGGGGCCTGAAACAGCTGCGGCGGCCGTGACCGCAGCTGCAGCCGCACCAACCTTTGCGCTACCTGCAACCTTCATCGCGCTGCCGATTTTCGCAAATGCAGCTATTCCTCCTGCAAGCACCGCCCTTAATGCAATTGTCGGCTTTACTGTCATTTTCTTCTAGTTCTAGTTCCTATTGTGCCTGAAAATTTCCAGCTTTATAAATGTGAGAATTGGATCAGTAAATATGTAAAAGAAAAGAAAAAAACCACAAAAATACCCAGCAACTCAGAATTAATCATTCTTTTTTGTTTTACTTGATTTTCCTGGATTATATTTACGCGCGAAAAATGGTCCTCAGAAGTGTAACAACGGTCAGCAGTTGAGATGCTCCATCGGTCAACCGCGAAGCGTGGACTTTGAAGTTTGAACTAGATAAAACGACGCCGTCTCAAATCGCCTAAAAGCCTACAGGCCATGAGGTTTCTTGCTGCACTTGTTCCACCAGGCCCAAAGTCTGCAGCAGCCCAATCGCTGACGTGTCAAGAATGGCAACGGCGTCGTTTTGCCTGAGCGTCGTGGGATCTCTTTCCTCCTCTGAAGATGTTCGCGATCGCAGCTCCGACATCGAATTAGACGAAAACGATGGATCATCAGTATTCGGGCTGGTCGATGATTCCGAATATTCCGGGCGCCTCGCCGACGACGTCGAACCAGGAGAATCTGTACCTCCAGCAACAGCAGCAGCAGTTTCATCTTCAACAGCAGTTTCAATTGCAGCAGCAGCAGAATTTGTTTCTGCAGCAACAGCGGCTGCAGTATCAGCAGTCGCCGCAGCAGATGCAGATGCCACAACAGCAGCAGCAGCAGGTGTTACAATCTCCTCCTCAGCCTCAGCAGCAGCAGCCGCCGCCGCAGCAGACTCTGGCTTCTCACTTTCAACTGCAGCATGTATGTGGTTCGAAACCCTAATTTTGATCCATGGTCAATTCGTTAATCTTTGCGTCTATTTAGGTTTTCGTGATCTGGGGTTGTATTGATGTCGGAAAAGCTGCAGTCTTTGTCGGTTTGTAATCGTGGGTATTTTCACTGAATTGCTGTTGTGTTGGGTTAAGCAGTTGGTGGAGAGCTTGGCGGAGACGATTGAAAATGGCACCAGAGATCAGCATTCTGATGCGCTGGTATGAATTCTTGCATCTACCCAGCATCGGTCTGCTTGGAAAATTCGGAAAGAACTCATCTTAACATATTATGGTGTGCTCGTTTCGAGCTTAATTTATGTGGTTCTGATCGGTATGTTATGTTTCTTAAGGTTGCTGACCTGAGCAGTCATTTTGAGAAATGTCAGAATCTATTGAACTCGATAGCAAGCGCAACCGGCTCGAAGAACATGGTAATAGACAACTCAACCCTCTCAATATCATTTCAAATTTACAGTCACAACTAGGAGCATAACTATGCTTTCGCATTTACAATTGTGGGCTTCTATAAGAATCTTAGGATAACTGATTCATTTCTTATATGCTTTGAAATTGATTTGCTCTGGAATCATGGCACCAATGCTGGGCTGACTGTCGGTTTCTTCTACGCAGACAGTGGAGGGACAAAAGTCTAAGCTGCAAGAGAGTGAGCAGCTATTGAACCAAAGAAGGCAAGTTTTATTCTTTTCTCTTTTGTAACTCTCGGTGCTTATTTTGTTGTAACAAACATTGCTTTATGGTTCCACGGCAGGGAGTTGATCGCAAAATTTAGGAACTCTGTTGAAGAGCTCATCAAGACTGACCCATAGACGCGATCCATTCTAACCAAAGGCTGGATCTTATGGTTAGTATCTGTTTATCCTCTTTTATCGTTTGGATAACCAAATCGATCTTACTCAATGACGGAACTAGAAATTTTAAGTTGGGTGTACAAAAAAAAATACTCAATAAATTTTTTAAAAATAAAATCATGTATATATTGTAGTTGAGTTCTGAATGTATTACAACATCTCAAAATGGTTATAAACAGTATCTTTTTTTCGAGTTTCATATTTTTTTTGTATATTTTAATTAATTTTGGTTGAACTAACGACTATTATAGGATGAAATATGATTATTTTATTTGAACTGGGATACGAATATTTGAATTTATGATGTATTTAGGTTGGATGGGGCCACTGATTTTACTTTAGGATGTTGAGATGGCTATATTTTTATTTTTCACGTATCCTGGGCTTGAAGATACAATGAGCAACCAATCTTCTGTCGTTATCTTAAACTCACCGTATTTAAGGACTTGAGTGTGAGTTGTGCTGTCGAATTACTTGGATAGCGGTCTCCTCACTCTGTGATGTCTTTCTAACCAGTGCATTATTTTCTTTTCAGGTCATCTATGTATCATTTATCCCGAGTCCTATCAGGAATCCTGGAACTGATACCACGAGCTGCTGAAAATCTTTAAGTCGCAGGAGGATCATCAATTCTTGCATCTTCATTTTCAATCTCTGCCGCCTCAGATCCGATGGTTGTAAAGATCAAGCCTAACCCTGCATAATTAAGTGTATCCTAGCCCTGGTGGCCCCTACGTGACCAAACTGCAGGTTATGTAAAAGTTACCAATTAGAAAAGTCATCTTGAGGACAGCCTCAGGTGGGTCAGTAACTGAACTCTTGT
>NQLW01000048.1:4038335-4136998 GCA_002312845.1 Kalanchoe fedtschenkoi
CCCGGCTTCAGCTCCGGTGACTTCAGATGATGGTGCGGTCGTCGAGTGGTGGCTTGTAGTGTTGTTCATGCTGCTTGATGCCAGCGCGTGATTCGGTTGGGGATTGGTGGTCGTTGCGGGAGCTTGTCCTTGCTCCGCTAGTTTCCTCATCAAGTTCATGACGGTGGGGAGGAACTTGGTTGATATTGACAGAAGCCCCGGAAGCTGCGAAACCAAACTCAGGATTCAGTAAATGGTGAAAATTTTTGAGGGAATGGAAAATGGAAGTAGAAGAGTGACTCACAGCTCCATTTCGGAATTCTGCAGAGACATCGAGCTGAGCCCACAGCGCTCTGAAGAGCAGATAGCCGACGAATATCATGCCGAGGTACAGCGGATTTCTGTGCCACAAAGTCACACAGCAGAATCAGCGACAGTGCGAGACGAACAAATAATATATATATTTACGAAAGAATACCTTAAGAGCGTCATGAATTCGTTAAAGCCTAAGACCAGCATTGCGACGATAGCCCATGGAGGAGGCAGCCAGTTGTTATTCCGCTTGTTCGCTTCCTGGGCGGACATAGCCTGAGTCACGTTGTATTCGGTTTCGGACTTGAACTGCCTCCACAATGATTTGCACTGGACGGGAGTGATTAAGGTTCTCGGGACAGGAACCTGGAAGCAGCCGTGGATAATCGCTCAAAAGAAATGATTTCAGACGGATGTGCGATGCTGAAAATAGTATGAGATACTACGATTCACCTCTTCCCACTTGCTCGAAGCCAGTGGGTCACCTAGAGTCAAGGATCTGTTGCTCGAAGCGGATCCAGGCACGTCCACTAATGCAGCCGAAAGTGTTTTGGCGATGGTGTCAGGTTCGTCGTCCAAGCGAATCGCAGCCATGACAGAAAGCAACTTCAGCGACTGAAAAGCGTTAGCAGCGAGGTCAATAGAAGTCAAGAAAAAAGAAGAGAGAAGAGAATCAGTCAGTATTCTTATCAAGTTTTAAAGATGATTTCATACGGCTGCACGGGCGTTTCTGGTGATTCCTCTTATGTCCTCCTTCCCAGTCCAAACCCGCGGCATTGAGTCCGAATCACGGCTAAACAACGTCGAGAATCTACAGATATCCCAAGTGAGAATCAGCGCGCGATTTTGGGCGGCAGCACAACAAGGTGACGTATTTACCTGTCCTTCATTCGTATCAGGACCCTCCCGGCTTCTTCTCTTGCTTTGGATTCAATGACACCCCTCCTCGCGAAATCCTTAAGACCGGCAAGCATTTCCTCCACGGTTTTTTCATCCATGTCTAAACCGGTGAGGGCATCAGCGAGTCCAGACATAGCCGACTCCGTCTCTAGGCTGTAAAGCTTCCTTACAGCTTGCCAGGTGTGGTCACCAGCTTCGTCTAAAAGAGCTTCCACAGGCCCCGACAGCGCCTCCGTCAATTTCCTCTGAAGAAAATTCAGCAGTGAAATCCCGAATCATATCTTTCTCAATGTTCATATGATGCAAGGCAAGTTCCAAACTGTACCTCGAATGCGGAAGTGACCTCAGCCAGCTTGGCAGCACGTACAGATGCCACGTGTGCATCGATATCACGGCGAAGCTTATCCCTAGTCTTAGAGGTGTCCCAGTCAGCCAATGGTATAACAACGTCTGCGCAGCCTCCATCAAACTGTGCCATGAAAGACTCGGTGCAGCGTGAAGAAGCAGAAGAAAAACCTTCCCCGCTATTCAGAGCTTTCTCGAATGCCTCTTTGAATTTTTCTAATGCGTTGGAGCGCAGGTGCCCCACCATGGACTGGAAAGTCGGTTGAATGACCTGTGTGCGCGAGCCAGCCAGCATTCTAAGTCAAAAATTGATAAACCTATGAATGGAATCAAACCAAATTAATAGATTTGATTTGATTTGGAGTACTGATTTCAATTTTGGAAAACTAGTGATTCAGTTTCATTTTGATTTTTTCAAATTGAACCGAATCAAATCACTTTATTTTAGATTCTATATAAGTTTAATCGAATAGGTAATATAAATTAGTGCCCTATTTTATTGTTTATATTAAAAAAATCTCCTATTTAATAAATAAAATAGTAAATAAAGTTCATAAAAAATTAAATCAAATCGAATCGAACCGCATGATTTGTTTCAATTTGATTTTCTAAAGTTAATGATTCAATTTAAATTTTTTCAAACCGATTAATAACTTCATTGGATATGGAATTTTACATCACATTGGAAGAAAAACATTTCTTAAGATATTTTTACCTGCAGCAGTTTTTCTTCTAGCTGCTTCTGCTTTGATGTCCGGACGCCTTCGTCGAAGTACACAGCTTCCGAGTGGTACCTAAATGTTCGACGACAAGTTCAAAACTGAAGTCAGCCGTCGCCCAGTTTCAAATAAAATGGAAGAGAACAAGAGAAAATAAAAAATGCTCGAGTTTATAATGGAAGCATTGTCTGAGACTGATGAGAGCATGCTCACTCTGATAAGCTTGTGTCGAGAAGTGAACTAATTTTCTTGCCAAAACCCGAAACAGGACCAGACTGAACGGATTCCTCAATATGACGCCAAATCTGTTGCAAGCTCGAAATGAGACAGTCAGTATACTCCTTAACAATTTTCCGAGGATTTCGTTAGAGACACGAACAGACCTCGTTTGTAGTAAAGTTAGAATACTTTTCACTGGCAATCTCTTCGCATCGAACTGTAGCCACCATGACCTGCAAAAGAGCTGAGTAAGTGGACTGGTTTCCCAACTTGTCTGTAAAATATAAATAAGAAGAGATTATTACTTTGTGGGCAGGAAGATCAAGGTCGCGATTCTCCTTGATAACTTTCCATATCTGCTGCGCGCTGAAAGAGAATCCTGAAGCAGGCACCACCCCCCTTCTGTCCCCGGCAAGACCGCCTGGAGCTATAGAATGGAAGAACCTCTGTCGCAGGTTGCCAGCCTTCATTTAGTGAAAATCAAAACATGGTTAGAACTTGCAAGTTCACAAATTCCGACAGCTCCGGCCTTCAAAACAAGATTCTGAATGCTCCCTCCGTTGTCCAATAGATGTCTTTTAAGGTTGAAGGTTAAATTGAGTGGATTAAAGAAATATTAATACAACAAATTTAATATGTATTTTTTTTTAAAAGTGCAAAACGTGACATATTATTACTGGTGTAGAAGATGACAGATGAAGTATGTAACATCTGATGTTGCATACGGCCTCGTTTATATATACCTGTTCTATGAACTGTTCCTCCTTCTCTTCGAAACTAGAGAGTGCCACAACTTCAACCTGATCAAAACAACGTTGCAGTACAATCGGAAACAATGTAGACATTAAAGGTGGCTTATTTTCAAATACGTATCTCACGTTGAAAAACACGCTTAGCAGCGTATCCTTGTGGGCTTCGGGTTTAGGAACTGAATCCCATATCTGCCAACAAGTGAAATGCCTCAGAAATTACATTATCGCGAGGGATTAAATACACTCCAAATGCTTCACCTTCTGAATGTCTTCTCGCAGAACCGGTTCCAGATTTTCCAGCGGCGTCTGAGTGAAAAAAAGAAGGGAAACGCGTGATCAAAATTAATTCCTCTATGCACGTATGTAAGAATACAACAGAAAGTTAGAAACTCAGCTCACCCTGGTTTTATCACGTATGACAAACATCAAGGTTGTTTTGCGGGGGCTGAATAATCTCATCATGACCTGCGACAAGGGAGGACCAGCTTCCGAGTTTCTTACTCTGAGAATTTTATAGTGAATAGGCTTGAGCAGGCGCAACGAGATCTACCTGGAACACGGTCTTCAAAAGAGGCTTATTAGCAGCCTGCTCCCGACCAATATCATGACACCACCTGAAATAGGACATCAACTTGGCATGTGAGAAAAGAGTGATGAAAAGCTATGACGAAACTGTGTTCACAAGCTTCAAATATTCGAGCTCGAGGCACAAGCTTGAAGGAACCCCACATGTTGATCAGAACTATGTCTGAAACGGCAAGAGCAAAAAGTGCGCTTTGCTTCTCAAATGCGGTGTCATCCTGAAAGCATTGAAAGGTGACGACGGCTTGTAAAGTGAGTAAACTAAGCAAAGTGCGACAGAGAGGGTAACTAATTAAGCCATCAGACACACAGGCACTGAGGCATGTACCTCTCCTCGCTCTCGTCCATCGGTGCCCTCCAAGTCCATGACAATGGTGCAAGGCTCGATGCCAGCACATCTAGCCATCCAGATCCCTTTAGTAGTTTGAGACCTGAAATGATATAGTTGAACGGGACGACGGTCAGAAACTTCCTCAACACGCGTGGTGTGCAATTACTCCCTATGTTTTTTTTTACTTGTTACTTAGTAATTAATATCTATTTGTCTACTTTTACTTATCACTTAACAATTTCAATGCACATTTAATACTATCACCTAGCTTAAAAACTAAATAACTAATTACTTCATCATAGTGATTCATAAAGAAATCATTTACACAAGTAATAACAAACCATATTCTACCTTTTATATTAAATTTAACTACAAGCATTAATATCTTCGTAATCTACTCAATTTAACCTTAAACGACGAGGCGGAGATATAGTATTTCACGAAGTGGACACACCTTCCTTTAAAAGCATCCATCTCCTTGAAGTTTGTCCCAAACAAATGATTCAAAAGGGTGCTCTTCCCTGCGAATATGAAATAGAGATAAGTGGAAGCATGTGAAAATGACATCATTCATCTTAGTTCGAAACTAATAGCGCAAGAGGATCTATAAATAAAAGGAAGTTCAATAACATGGAAGCGATTGGGAGTACGAGTTTCTACCAGCGGGCTCCAGAGAAAACATAAAAAGGAAAAAAGATTAATACCGCTGCTCTGGGGACCCATGATTGAGACCACCGCATAGGACAGGCCACACTCGCCTAGCTTGACTTCTTTCATGAAATGCTCAAGCCCCGGCACACAGAACTCACCATCCCCATCTATTAGCTGCGTCGAACAGCATTGATCTGTCCCAGCGGTAAACACATCAGTAGGCAGGACTGCTCACAGATTGCAAACACACAAGCTAACACACAGCAGTCAAAGTATAAAACTACTCGAGCTGAATACACAATGTGGCATGTCGGCAAGCTGTGAATGGCCAAATATAAATTCAAAAAGCGCACTCCAGCAACCAGATGAACAGCATAACACGCTTAAGCCGGCAGCTCCGCATTGTAACTCTCTCGGACAATTTAAATCCAGACCCAAAAGTGCCGCATTTCTTACCAGTAGAACATCTTAGCTCCCCCCAGAAGATCCAGAATTCTTAACAGTATGATTTTTTAAACTTTTTTTATATTATTTATTACACCGGACAATCTGTCTGCGACCCGGCAACGCGCAAAAGCCCTAATCAAAACTCCACATGCAGATTGCAAACACAGCATCTGATTAGGGCACATGCAGCGCGCTGTTATTGAATGACCCGTTGGAAAAAAAATTCAACCTTTATATGGATTCAGAATCAGTTACATAACAATAAATCAAACGTAAATCAGTCAAAATCTCTCATCAATTTTAATACAACGTACGATAATTAATATAACCGAAATGAAACACCAAAAATGTATAAATCAACCAAACGCATGCGACAATTTCGAATAACAAATCTTACCAGTTTTTTTTTTAACGAAGAAGGAGAGAACCTACCCATGATTGATGGAGAACGAAAGCGAGCGACTTGCGAGCTGATTCGATATTCTCCAAAGCTGGGGTTGCGAATCGGAAGATGGGGTGCAAAAGAACGTACCAGAGAAGATGATCAACCTGGGATATCGGGGAAGCTTGGAAACTTTGTACAAACGCAGGAATGAAAAGCGAAATACTTTCACTTCTTTCCCCTTTTTGAAATTTCATAAACATTTTTTTTCTTTTCTTATTCCAATCTTTTAATCTTAGTTTTTTTTTTCTCTTTTTATGTAATTGATTATTAGATTGTTTACGATATTATTCACAAATTGGAAATATTTATCTTTTCTGATACTAGTTTAACATTTCATCGTTTAAAGTTAGAAAATAATTTGATTTTAGATTAATGTCCCAAAAAAAGCTCCATTTTAAAAATAGTTCAAAATTAATTTATAAATTATTTTTAAATAAAATTTTAATTTGCATATAAATAAGGTGGTCTCATATTTAATCCTTGTGATATCATCAAAAAATGACATAAGCTGAAAAATATTTGACTAGTGTTAAATTTTAGATACGTATTTTCAGAGAAAAACAGAAATATATAGCAAAAATTGGAAGGAATTTTAAATAAGATAAGAAATTCAGTTATCAATCGTCTAATTGGACAGCTTAAATCGGATCCGGATCCGGATATAAGTATCGAATTAGTATATATTAAATTGGGCATAATCAGAGCGAACCAGTCGATTCATAAAAAATCATTCAAACCAATTAATTTTGTTACAAACCAATTTATTACAAATATTAAGTGATTAATTAAACATTAAAGACTTGCTAGCTATTGAAGTTGAAATATAGATATATAATTATAATTAATTAAGTTTACGATTTTCATCAAATCCGTCCCTATGATTATAATTATAATTATATATCTGAAAGAACCGATTCTCTAACAGATCTTACCAACCGGTCTAAAAGGCGAACCAGAAACCGAACAACAGCCTGGTTTGAAATTCCGGTTCAGCGCCACTAACTATGCATACAAGTTAGAGCCAAGAAAACTAAACAAAAATTAAAAACAACCCCAAACCTTTTCATAATTAGATTCTAGCCCCTATAAATTTTCAATCTTCTCATCGGACCCCTCACAAATTCCAGCGTAGTCTTCCGTCACACTCTTCTCAAAACCATCTCCGTTACTCTCCGCTGCGCGACGCTTTTGCTTCATCGAGTTTCAATCAATCCCTTCGCGGCCGCAGCCCAGTCCTCGCAATCCGCCGCCTCCGATTCAAACAAGTTTTAATTGTATACCTTCGTTCAGTTATGGATGATCTGGAGAGGGCGATTCTGATCAGCTTCGACGAGTCGGGCGCCGTCGATTCGGCGCTGAAGCTACAAGCGCTGGCTTTCTGCCAGCAGGTGAAGGAGGCGCCGACGGCGTGGCAGATATGCATCGAGCGGCTGGGGTTTACGAAGCTGCCGCAGGTGCAGTTCTGGTGCTTGCAGTGTCTGTACGAGGTGGTTAGCTCCCGGTACGCGGCGATGAGTTCGGAGGAGAAGGCGTTTGTGCGTGAGTCGGTGTTTAAGATGGTGTGTTACGAGCCAGTTGATGAGAAGAATTTGGTTAGGGTTTTGGACGCGCCAGGGTATGTGAGGAACAAGCTTGCGCAGGTGTTGGCGACTTTGGTGAAGTTCGAGTATCCCGTGGTGTGGTCAGGGGTGTTTGTTGACTTGTTGCCGCATCTGAGTAAGGGAGTTGAGTTGATAGATATGTTTTGTAGGGTGTTGAATAGGTTGGATGCTGAGTTGATAGATGCGGAGAGTCATGGGAGCGATGAGGTGACCACGCTAGCTGTGGCGTCGAGGGTCAAGGATGCAATGAGGCAGCAGTGTGTGCCACAGATAGTGAGGGTTTGGTATGAGGTTGTGTCTAGTTACAAGAATTCAAATTCGGAGATATGCATTGCAGTGTTGGAGTGTATGAGGAAGTACATTGCGTGGATCGACATTGGATTAATTGCAAATGATGTGTTTGTGCCACTGCTGTTTGATTTGGTGTTGGGGGAAGGGTTGGATGAGCAGTTGCGTGGTGCGGCTGCCAGCTGTTTGTTGGCGGTTGTGTCAAAGGGAATGAATTTCCAATCGAAACTTGCTCTTTTGCAAAGCCTTAGGATGAATCGGATTTTCAGTTTGGTGTCCAGGGAGAGGGAATCGGAATTCAAGTCAAAAGTAGCTATATTACTTGCTGGGTATGGTGCGGAGATTCTATTGTGTTTTGTTAAATTAAATTCCGAGGAGGCGAGGGGTGTTTCCATGGAGCTTTTAGAAGAAGTTTTGCCGTCTGTTTTACGTGTTATGCAAAATTGTGAGGCTGATCTGGCCATCAAGATTGTGGAGTTTCTCTCAGGCTATGTTGATTCTATTAAGAGCCTGTCACCAACATCATTAAGTGAGAAACAGCTCGTCCATGTTGGTCAGATATTGGAGATGATTCGCATGCACATATGCTATGATCCTGACTATCGCCACAATGTGGATGTTTTGGATAAAATTGGGCAAGAAGAAGAAGATAGGATGTCTGACATTCGAAAGGATTTATTTTCATTGCTCCGAAATGTTGGCAGGGTAGCTCCTGAGGTTACTCAAATATTTATTCACACTTCACTGGTTAATGCAGTTTCCTCCCCGTCTGAGAAGAATGTTGAGGAGGTTGAAGCTGCGTTGTCAATTTTCTATGCCCTTGGAGAGTCAATTAGTGAAGAGGCAATGAAAAATGGGAATGGGTTTATAGGAAAACTTGTGCCAATGCTCCTGTCGACTAAGTTTCAATGCCACTCAAACAGGATTGTAGCCCTTATATATTTGGAGACTATAATGAGATATACTAAATATGTTCAGGAAAATACGCAATATATCCCCATGGTATTGACTGTGTTTCTTGATGATAGAGGCATTCGTCATCCTAATGTGAGCGTCTCCAGGAGGGCCAGCTATCTATTTATGAGAGTAGTGAAACAACTCAAAGCAAATCTTGTGCCTTTCATTGAACAAATTTTACAGGTTTCATTTGATCATCCATCTTTGCTACCTTTTTATTTTCTTATCTCTTTGTGCGAGATTCCACTCTATCCTGTTCTTATTAATTTATGTAAAGATTTGGCAGAGCTTGCAAGATAAGATTGCTCAGTTCACATTGGATATCTCATCAAAAGAGTTCTCCGGTTATGAAGATGGCAGTCACATTTTTGAGGTGAATGTTCCATCTGCAATGTTTACAATGCAAATTTCAACATGACATGTCTAGCCTATTCTTGTGATGTTACACCTAATCTCGTCCTAATTCCATAGGCGATTGGTATACTTGCTGGAATGGAGGACGTTCCTTTAGAAAAGCAGTCTGAATACCTCTCTGCACTGCTTACTCCTCTTTGTCAACAGGTTCGACCTAAACCTATGCAGACAATATTTACTCAACATTTTGCTCATTAAATTTTCACCATAGGGTACTAATCTGACTGTACATGTTATCCTCAGGTGCAGACTTTGCTAATGAATGCTCAAGCAGAACCTGTCCAAATTTCATCTACTCACATAGCGATCATTCAGCAAAATGTTATGGCGATCAATGCACTTAGCAAGGTGACACCCATTTAACTCTCATAAAAATTAATTGGCATTTTATGATCATAGTTTTCACTTACTCTCTTACCTCAGGGTTTCAGCGAGCGCTTGGCAACTTCAATTCGTCCGACCATAGGTCTCATGTTCAAGCAGGTTTGCAGATTTCTTTTTAGAATAAAGTCCCTGTCTTCAGGTTTATATTTTGTAGCAATCTGGTTTATTGCTTAAATTGATGGAGACACATATCTGACATGATTGATCCAATAAATAACTGAAAACTAATTAAAAGTGAAACAATTGTTGGTAAGTTTCATTGACTTATGGATTCTGCTTGAAGTTAACCACCCTCCAGAAGCACACATCAGATTCCGCGAGCGAAATGATTTGAGAATGCTCTACTATTTTAAATGTCTTTGTGTCCTCAATTTTTTTTTTGTTTTCTTTCTTCTTTCCCGCAGACTCTGGATGTTCTCTTGCAAATTCTTGTTGTCTTTCCAGACATAGAGCCCTTGAGGAATAAGGTAATTTTCTTTTTTTCTGTAGGTGTTTAAGTTATATTGGAACAAGAACGACATTTTTCTGTTTTCCATTTCTTTTCATTTGCGTTGTATATTGTTCTTCTCCGGCATGAAGGTGGTGATTGATGGAACATATTAAAGGGAAAAGGAGAATAGAAACCAAGATGCTCCTGTTTGTTGTTTTTCAGGTTACGTCTTTTCTACACTGTATGGTAGGCATTCTGGGTCCAGCTGTGATACCGTACCTTCCCAAGGCATTGGATCAGTTACTTAATGATTGTGAGGGGGTGAGATTTCTTTTTAGAGTATTGTGTCTGAATTTCGGAGCAAACTTTTTCGGTGAGGAGATATGTAATTGGGTTGTTATGATGAATCTCCATCGAACTCATTACTGCTATGATTGTTTTTGTATCATCAGCTTCTGCGATTGCTTAACCATGCAAAGTTAGGGTAGGGGGCTGTCCTGTTGAGCATATGGATAATGATGATTGACTGAGTTTACATTGGTAATAACAATTAATAAAAACACTCTGCATTTTTTGCTCCTTTTCATTTGTTTGCAAATTGTCGTCGTGCATACTATGGAGCGGTATCTGGTTGGATTTAAGTTTTTTGAAATGTGAACTGTGCTGGATATGTGCATCTACTGTATCATGATTAGTACATTAATTAACTGTGTAATTTATCAATCAAATTACCTATTTAAATATTGTTTGTTACAGCCGAAGGAAATGGGTAATTTTCTTATCTTAATAAATCAGCTTACCAAATTTCGTACTTCCATACTTGACATAATGGAGGAAGTGTTTCCCATCATTGTTGGGAGAATCTTCAGTGTTCTCCCTTCAGATCCATTTCCAACCGGTCCTGGAAGCAATACTGAGGTACGAGTTAAACATGATGCTTTTATGGCTTCATTGTCTTTCTCATCATATCTGCAATGTATCTCTACAATTGCAAGGTGACACATTGTTGACATATTTTTTGAGCGAAAATTAAGAATGCTGTTTCCCATCTTGTAGGAAATTCGCGAGTTGCTAAATCTTCAGAAGACATTTTACGCATTCCTTCATCTGATGGCTACAAATGAATTGTCATCTGTGCTCATATCCCCTAAAAGTAGGGTCTACTTGGATCAGATAATGCAGTTTCTGTTGTCATCATCCCGTCACCATAAGGATATATCTGTACGGAAGGTCTGTTTTCAGTGTCTCACCATTTCCATTCCATTCACGAATGTGTTCTTTTGCTAACAATTAGTTTCTTGATTGTCATGCTCAGTCATGTGTACAGATATTCGTCATCTTGATTAAAGAGTGGTATGCCACTCCACATTGTGAAGAAAAGGTAATGCTCAAGCACCTGTACTATCTTTTAGTAAACAGATGTATCATACCAAACATATTTAGTTAAAACAGTTTTACCAAATTCCAACAATCTTGCTGTATAACATATCTCAGGTACCTGGCTTCCGTAATTTCATCATGGAGCGTTTCGCAACAGATTGTTGTTTGTACAGTGTGCTTGAGAAATCCTTCAACCTTCACGATGCAGCTACTGTAAGTTTGCATGCTGCTTAAACAGATCTACCATTTGCATCGCTTTAAGCTTGCAGCTAGTTCAAATGTGTCTCCATGGCAGGATATTCTATTTGGAGAAATAGTTACAGCTCAGAAGGTCATGTATGAAAAATTTGGGGATGATTTCCTCAATCATCTTCTGTCCAGAGCGTTCCCAGCTACCCAGTGTCCTCAGAATTATGCTGAGCAGTACTGTCAGAAGTTACAGGTACTACAGATAGTACTTGTTTATGCTTCACGTTTTTTAGCATGTAGCTAGTTGGCTTTATTATGTTCATCAGCTGTGACTTGTTCATAACCAAGATAGCTTGTTGATGCTTCATCGTTTTCTTCAGCAGACCACTGACTTCAAGGCCTTAAAGTCATTCTACAAATCTCTTGTTGAAAATCTGAAGTCTCAGCAGAACGGGAGTCTTGTATTCAGATAGCAGCCTATGTCCACTTTCCTCGAAAGCTTGCATTGAAATCCATTCTTCAGACACCGCAGCTGCTAAATTTTGCCAGCACTGCGATGCTAAAAGTTTTCTTCCCTTATCCATGGACCCTGCTGGCTGTTCTGTGTATATAAGCTTCATGTTGGTGCCCAACTCCATCGACAGTGAGGTAAGCAAACTCCCAGCTCGTGTTGTGAACTTGTGATATTCTCATTGAAAGCAATAGGCTATTGCAACCCTCTTATGTCTTCCTCTCACTTCTGTCAGACTGTACATTCACGGCAGATGCTCTTATCTATCTGAATCCTGAAGCAAAACCGATAATATTCAAGGTACAAAAAAACCCGAAGAGGTGAAGTTTTATTTGAGTCCAAGTGTTGTGTTTATTTTTGAAACTTTCTATGTTTGCTCTTTTCTGTTACCCCCTCGTCATCCATGTGTTGGGTGTGTAAATTAATCGTCGATTGCGTTTGGATTTTGAGCCTAGGCACGAACTGTTGATCTATTTTATCCGTTCCGCACCCTTTTTTTCGTGTTCCCCAAGGAAAGGGCTCATACCATATCACAGGTTTGTGAATCTTATGAAACACAGTTTTGTCTTTTGGAATTAATAAGGTTGTCTCTCAAGTAGCTGGGATTCGAGTTTGCTCAATATCTTATCCTGAGGCCGGTGATCAACCACAGCATATAAATCTAGAAAGTAGCTGTCATGATAAAGATCTGCAGGCCTTTTTGTAAATAAATCTCCAAGCCCTAAAGCCTCCACTTTTCCAAAAAGTCCCACTAGTTGAGATGCCATGAGTTTTATCTTTGACTCACAGAAGTGTGAGAGACAACAATGCCCATTAACTTTTGGTAGGTCACATATTCTCATCACACTTCACTCATCTCCATAATTCATTTCAAGTGCAGCCCAACTTGAGCATCCACCCATCAACCACCCTCTGCTCCTCCCATCTCCATTAACCCCAAGCTCCATCCCTTCAGAGAAATTGGAGGAGGAGAGGAGCTTTCATCTTGCATCATGCTTGCTTGGCTTTGTTTAGAATATGTTGATGATATCATCCAACCATTATTGCTCCAAACAAATGCCTCCAAACATCATCCCCAAATGGACTTCTGCAGCCCCTTCCATCAGTGACCTCAATCCGACTTCTTATTCTGTTTTTTACCCCCATCTTCCAACCCAAAGGACAAAACAAGAGTCTTCATTCCATGCACATGACCTTGTTATTGTCATCATCATAACTTCCTATTCAATCAAGCAATCCTCATTACGTATATGTTGTTGGATGTGATGGTCTAACATTTGGCTTAAAAATTAAAAGTCTTAGGTTCGAATTTTCCGGATGAGATGGTCATGTCGGTTTAGAAAATTTAAGTGTTGGTTTCGAATTTCCGTGAAGATATCTAACTCACTTTTTTAAGCATTTTTTATAGCTCTACAAGAGATTTTTTTTTTTTTTTGTGATTCTGATGATTGAATAGATTATATAGTGTTTGAGTGTTGACTTTCAGGCAAGTTTACTTTCATTTTTCTGTTGTGTCCCCTTCACTCAAAATAAGCATACCACCATAAACAATGGCCGATTAGGATACCATGCCTTATCGAATCAAATCGTTGGAATATCGAACGTAACCTGTCCACCATTCATGGATTTGAAAAACTCAATATTTCTTTCTTTTGGATTAAGAACTTGCGCAAATTGACCTCTGGAGAAGAAAATAAAGTCGCTTACTTTCAAGCTGGCATGGATGCAAAGTTCCCACCATCTCCTCCGACCTCCATTCATCTTCAGGCTCAAGAAAAAACATATTTGATCATTAAAATATTTAAAGCTCTTTTAAAGAAATTCTAGGAACAAAACTGAAATAATACAAATATTTTTTATTATCTAAATAATTATATTATGTAATTCAATTTGATGGAAAAATGTAGAGTCCAAGTGGTGGAAAATGAAGAAAGCGGATGAATAATAATAAATATTAAGAAAAGTAAATATATAATTAAACACATTTTGAAAAGTAAACGTCTATTTTTTTATTTTTAAATAAATAAAAAAATCACAAGCTTTTTGTGTTCTTATGCTTCCTTTCCCGCACTCTTCATCATCTCACCACATTAATCTCCAGTCAGATTCTCCGGCGCCGATCGCAGCACCGACCTCATCATCATCGCCACCGTCATCACCGCAGACGATCGATATTCTGACTCTGGTTCGGGCGGCAGCGGCAGCGGCAGACATTTATGGTTGAGGTCCGACAAAAATGCCGGCCGAAGAAAATAATTCAATTCCGTTGATTCCACGCTTCGCTGTTGTAACGATTCTGCTGCTTTTCTTCCTCTTCCGATGCTCGTCTGCGTGTCGCGATGATGATCGGAGCTCCCTGCTGCAGCTGCAGGCCGATTTCGGAGCGAAGTTGAACTGGAGCGGCGGCGGCGGATCAGATTGCTGCAAATGGAGTGGAGTCGCCTGCGACGCGAGCGGTGGAATTGTGAGCTTGGATTTATCACGACTAGGACTTCGCGGAGCGATGTCGCGGGCGGTTGGGAGCTTGACGAGCTTGAAGTATCTGAACCTGTCGGTTAATCTGTTAACTGGGGAACTGGACGGTTTGATCTTCGCGTCGCTGGCGAGTTTGGATGTTTTGGATTTGAGCTTCAACGGATTTGAAGGCGAGCTGCCGCCGTCGATTTTCGCGGCCGCGGGCATACGTTCGGTGAATTTGTCGAGCAATCGGTTGAGCGGGGAGGTGAACGCGTCGATTTTTAGGGCTGGGATGAGCCTGGTGAGTTTGGATTTGGGGTATAATAGTTTCAGCGGCGTACTGCCTTCTGGTGTTTGTGTTGAATATATGGAGCTAATTGAAACCCTAGATTTTTCAAACAACAATTTCAGTGGAGAAATTGGGAGAGGGTTTGGTGAGTGCTTGAAGCTTGAGGTACTGAGGCTTGGGAACAACTTGCTGACTGGGTTGATTCCTGTTGATTTGTATAGTGCTGCAAGCCTGATGGAGCTTTCTATGCCTGGGAATTCTCTGATTGGGGGTATAAGTGATGAGATTGTACGGTTAGGCAGCTTGAGGATTTTGGAGCTTTCGTTGAATGGATTGAATGGTTCTCTGCCGGAAGGTATTGGGAAGCTTCTGAACCTCGAGCAGCTTTTGATTGACGACAATCAGTTTAGTGGTAGTCTGCCGGCCTCACTGATGGAGTGTGTTAAGCTGAGTAAGCTGAATTTGAGGAACAACAGGTTTGCTGGGGATATGTCTGGGATGGATTTCTCGAAACTAGTGAGTCTCAGCACCATGGATTTGGGGGATAATAATTTCACAGGTGAGATTCCAGTTAGCATTTATTCGTGCAAGACATTGACTGCAATAAGACTGGCAAATAATAGCCTGCGGGGCGAGATTGCTTCCGGAATAATGCAGTTACGGTCTCTTTCATTTTTCTCAGTCTCTTTGAACAATTTGTCCAACATTGGTGGCGCAATTTCGAGTCTGTTGGGTTGCAAGAATCTTAGCACTTTGATCATCTCAAAGAATTTTATGAATGAAGCTTTACCAGATGGTGACAGCGTCGACCTTGGGTCCAACGGGTTCCAGTCCCTTCAAGTGTTGGGTTTAGGGGCCTGTCAGCTGACAGGCAGCTTCCCCTCCTGGATAGCGAAGTTGAGCAAGCTGAGAGTATTGGATTTGTCTGTCAATCAGATTGAAGGAGTGATCCCTGGTTTTGTAGGCTCTCTACCAAGCCTCTTTTACCTAGACTTGTCTCTCAACCGCATGTCCGGGGAGTTCCCTATAGAGCTTACCCTGTTGCCCACGCTGACTTCTGAAATACAAGGAGGCAACACGTCTAAAAGTTATTTGGAACTGCCCATGTTTGTCCTACCGAACAAGGGTACCAATCAACAGTTCTACAACCAGCTGGTTAGTCTTCCTCCAGCAATATACTTGAGCAACAACTCATTTAATGGAACCATACCAGTTGAGATAGGCCGGTTGAGGAACCTTCATGTGTTGGATCTTAGTCGTAATAACTTCTCTGGAAGCATTCCTCAGGAACTTTCTAACCTTACTGATCTAGAGAGATTGGACCTGTCGTCAAATAACTTGTCAGGACAGATTCCACAGTCGCTGAATTCCCTGACTTTCTTATCCTTTTTTAACGTTTCAGACAATGATCTCGAAGGTCAGATACCTTCAGGAGTTCAGCTCGATACATTTCCCTCCACTAGTTTTCAAGGAAATCCAAAGCTATGTGGGAAAATCCTGAATAGAACCTGCCAAAGCAATAAACCTGGAAGTGTAGGGAGTGGCAGACGCAGAAGTCTGAATAAGAGGCTCTTTTTAGGATTCATGCTTGGAATCTTCAGCATTGGTTTTATCCTCACTTCATTGGCACTGTGGCTGATATGGAGAAGGAAGTTTCTTCCTAAGATGGAGGTTGGCAGTGTCAACTTGGACACAGTTTCGTGCAACTCCTACGAAACCGCATCTGATACCAGTTTAGTCATGCTTTTTCGCAGCAATGCAAATGACGTCAAGGACCTGACGATAGCTGATATCTTAAAAGCCACTGACAATTTCAATCAAGCGAATATCGTTGGTTGTGGAGGTTTCGGGCTGGTCTACAAGGCGACTCTGTCAGATGGGAAAAAGCTCGCTGTGAAGAAGCTCTCAGGCGAGATGGGCTTGATGGAGAGGGAGTTCAAAGCGGAGGTGGAAGTGCTCTCCACTGCCCGACACAAAAACCTTGTCGCCCTCCAAGGCTACTGCATCCACAACGGTGTGAGGCTTCTCATGTATTCCTACATGGAAAACGGCAGCTTAGATTACTGGCTACACGAGAAGACTGACGGCCCATCCCGACTCGATTGGCCGACTAGGCTCAAAATACTTCAAGGAGCTAGTTTGGGGCTGGCATACATGCACCACACCTGCGTGCCCCAGATCGTTCATCGGGACATCAAGTGCAGCAATATTTTGCTAGATGAGAAATTCGAAGCGTATCTAGCCGACTTCGGACTCTCCAGACTGATCCTTCCGCATCACACTCATGTCACCACCGAGCTCGTTGGCACCCTGGGTTACATCCCGCCTGAGTATGGACAAGCCTGGATCGCCACGCTGAGGGGAGATGTCTACAGCTTCGGTGTCGTCATGCTGGAGCTTCTCACAGGCAGGAGACCCTTCGAGGTCTCGCTGCCAAGATCATCGAGAGAATTAGTGCCTTGGGTGAACCAAATGATTTCCGAAGGAAATCAGCATAAGTTATTCGACACGCATATGCACGACAAAGGACACGAAGAGCAGCTACTGACTGTCCTAGAGGCTGCTTGCTTGTGTGTAAACCAAAACCAGTTCAAGCGGCCAACAATTAAGGAAGTTGTTGATTGCCTCCGCAATGTACACTCAAGGAGAAAATTCGAGTAACCGAAGACAATCATAAATCTAGCTTCAAATACTCGAATCCTGCATTACACATGATCATTGAGGCTCTCAGCCCACTGCTCTGTATAGATTTGATTTAAGATTACTCTCTAGCTGACTAGCATCCCAATTTACATTCATCACTCTGATCATCCACGCTTGGCAAAAAGCAGCTCTCGGACCGCATCAGCGACTTGAGAGGCACCCTCTCGCTCGTAGGGCTGCTCGGCAGCGACCTCAGCGCTCTAGGCGACTCCAGGCTCCGACGCAGAATCTGTCTCATGGCTGCAATCAGATGCGTAGCGGGGTTTGGCGGAGGCCCGGAGGCCTTAAAACTCCCGCAGAAGCTCATATGCATCTTCATGGCTTCCTCGGTGCTTATAAGCCTCTCAGACCTCACTATCTCATCCTTGATCGCCTCTGAGCACAGGCCGCATATCCACGTCCCGTTGTATCTCTCCCTCACCCTCTCTATGTATGACTTGGTGCACTCCTCCGTCAGCCCGCAGCAGTCGCATTCCGCATACTCGGTTTCGTACTCATTCACGCCGCTCAGCTTCGGTTGAGACTCCGGTGGGATCGCCATTGGGTCTGAAACAATGCTTGCTGACATATCCAACTCAATCCTCCTGCACATGAGCCACATCAAGATCCATCAAAGGTAGAACCAGTAGAGACGACTACCACACCAAGCCAAACATACCAATAGGAAGGAAGAGCTTGTTGAGTCTGATGACCTCCTGACACTTTGTGACAAAAGAGCTATCTGGGTTCTTCTTCTTTCTGACACCTACAAAGCCTGATTTTGATTGCTATCTCTCCTTCTCCCACGCTCCCTCAGCCTTCTCCTCTTCCTCAACTAATAAGCTCCCAGACTTGATATACATTTCAGGTACCCTCCAAGCTGTGAGACGGCCAGATGGAGAGAAAGAGAGAGCGGTTTTGCAGAGACAAATGATTAGAGGAATGATGGTATATAAAGGACTGAGAGATGGAGATAACAGAGAGATTGACGTTAGAGGGAGTTTGGCTTGTTCTACCTCATCCCATCAATCATTGAGTGTGATGCTAGTAAATTATTACCAGAGAGTCCTCATAAAGACAAATTGAAGTAGCCAAGTCAGCAAGCTGTATAGCTGGCGGCGATTTCAGACCACGGGTGTAAGTGGCCTTGGCCAACTCACCCATTTTCTCTCAACCTAAGCTTGTCCATTCATATGAGGAGAAATTTGGATGGACTTACGCCTTGCATTAATTGAGCTCTAAATCTTATTAGAGATGGTCTTTTATTATATTAAATATTTAATGAATTGAATATTTTTTTAATGAATGTTTGGAAAGTCTGAATGATTTATTATCAATTTTATATCTGAATCATTCAGATGTGATACCTATGCGATTATTATAATTATCTTTTTATTTTTTACATATTTTTCTGAAATCAACTATGCTCGGATTATATTTCAATCAGAATCACATCAATACCGACCGTAGCTAATTTCTTCAATTAAAAATTTAGAATATCACACACTTCATAAATAAGTAATATTTATTAACATGATTATAAATTTTATTTTTATTTTTATGTTGTAAAATTATAATTTTAATTTAATTTTATATTAATAAATCACTATATATTGAGATACTTAAAAAAATAAATTACCAAATGAAAATAAATCATTCATCAATCAGATATGATCTGACCATTCAGATTCTCATACAGCATTCATCTCTTAATTTTACAGAACGACACCTTCTATGTTCTGCTGGCTCACAATCATATTTAATATAAACTAAATTTAAGGGGAAAAATAGTAGAAGGATGTGGGAACAAAATGTCAACATGAATAAAGTGTGTATCTCAACATAAAAAATTATTCATATACAATACTAACTCCGTACGAAACATACCTAATAATTTCGTGTGTGAAATGGTTAAGCAAACAATCCCGTGTCAGCCTGAAAGATTTAATTAACTATGTAACTAAATAAGATTAAGCGACTTAAATATTTCGGGTGACCACCAGCGTGACATCACTTCCTTCACACTCGACCCAGTAGCCTTCCGACACGTGTCACACGCACTGGGTGAAACGTGGCGCGAATATTTAATCACGAGGAGGCCCAATTGGGGCCATTATTCTTAATTGAAAGTGGGCCCAGGCGCTAGTGGCGGATGGGCATATGCCGTGTGCGGCGATACCCTGTTTTTCCAGATTCTGAATTATCTCGCGTTATTTAATTTTAATTTTTAATAAAACAGACCCATTAATTTCATTTTAAAAAAAATAAAAATTGATAAATTTCAGTAGGGCTGTGTTTGGACATGGATTGGTGCGGAATGTGACAACGTTGCTATTTCTTGTTATCACATGGTCGATGATGATTATAGCAAATCATGGTTTACGTATCTCCGATTTGTTGGCTTGTACAAAACTCTCGCTCCTCGCTTACTCGTGTTTCACGATTCATCATGGATATGAAGAAAGCATCAAAGATAGGTTTATGATCCTCCACGAAACTCAACTCAATCATTATTGATAGATCCAGAGATCGGTTATTGAAACATGTTTTTCACGCTTCCAATAAAATTTGAACTCAAAATATTTAATCTGAAAATCACAGCCAACATATCTCGATATATCAATTTAATACACATACATCCTTACGAGCAACTATCAATGTCTAGCCATTTATTGTGCACGAAATGGACTGATAACCTTGATGTGTCGGTACCATGCATATGAATGTGTATCAAAGTCTAACACATCCATCTATCCAAATTTAAACACGTGAAATGCGATTCCTACCTTGTAACAAAGATTACTGTGGTAGTGATGAGTTTGTCGAATAAAATTTTCAAATTTTTGATTTGATTTCTAATGATATCACATGATTATGAATGTGCGGTTCCTAATCCCTAATGTATCTGACTTTATTATTCAAATATAAGAGGTGTGTGTCTTTTAACCACAATAAAAATTTATTATAAACGCTGGCGGGAGGATTAAAAGTTTTGACACTTAATATTTTCGTCGCTAAAGGACTGAGATGTTTATCATGCTTGGCAAGTTTATAATCACTAGAGAGAGAATGATTTTGATTGTCAGAATATTATTTAAGTTTGTATTCGCATGTGACAGATGGCTATTAATGATTTTAATTCTCAAAACTTAGAATTGACATCTCAATCCTTAAATAAATCATCAAATCCCAATAATATTTAAATTAATAACGATGGGATTGGTATTAACTTATTATGATATGATATGCATGTTGATGGAGATTTGAAGGCCATGGAATGTGAATATGGAAGTAGATGGTCGATGTGGGAAAAGTCTTGGGATGTTTATATTCTTGGCATAATGCTCATTGCCAGCTTTTTATTATCCTAGTTTTTCCGAACATTGTGATACATGAGATTCGAATATGAAAAAGTAGATATTATCATTCGAAACAGGGGATTAAAATAAATGTGTGGTAATTGTTCGATTTCGATCTACTACAATATCTTACTATTTCAAAAAATATAAAAATTATGATTTTTTTTTGAAATACCCAGTATAATTATCAAATTTTGTATTTAATAGAAAAAAGTCATTTGTGATTGTTCTATAATTAATTAAATTATAATTTAATTCAACAAATGTAAAAATAGTTACAATTAGTTCCACAATAACACAACTAACACAACAAAATTTAATATATATATATATATATAATATTGTCATTTTTATATGAGATGTCGTTTTGTGTTGGTATAAAAGGGAAGTTTTTTTTTCTTTTTTTAATTATATTTTGTTAATTTTATATTATTTGAGATCAAACTATATTTATAATAAAATTTATAAGGGTTGGACTGTAAAGTAATTAATTACAGGGCAGCCTGAAATAATTTTTTATTGAGAATTGTAAAATTTAATACATCAATTTTTTATTTCAGAAAACGTGTTAGTTCGTAGTTAAAATTTTTAGCTTTACAACAATAAGTGAAAGGTGGACAATTTCGGTCGATCCGAAATCCGGTTTAATTTCGAACTATCTACCGGTCGGACCATTCGGAAATGTTTCGGTTCAATTAAAGGCCGAAACGCCGCCGCGAATCTCTCTCTCCCTCAATCTCTGATCTCTCCATCTCCCACGAAAATCAGACAAGATTTTCCCTCTTCGAATTTCCCGCCATTTCTGCAAACCGCAATCGCGTTGTCGTTTCTTGTACCGGCGGCTAATTCCTTCATCTCAACCAGAAGAGGTCAGTTGATAGCATCCGTCGCTTGGTGGATTGCAGCAGTCTGCGATGCGTAAATTGTTGAGTCGGTTTGTGTAATCGGATTCGATTTCGTGCTATTTGATTTTTCAGGCTGTGGATCGGATATGAATGCTCAGGCGGTTAATTTTGTGCTCCACTCGCTGCTTGCGGTGATGCTGACTGGATGTTACTGGTAAGTGGATTACATTAGGGTTTCAGTAATTCAGTGTCTCAGGTCTGTCAATTAATTGTAGCTGAGGGATTTCCATCTCTGTGAAATTGAAGCACATAGATGGATCTGTGTAGAATTGTGATGTGTATACTTCTGGCAAAAATGTGGCCATGTGGTATATTGAAGTCTTTGAATCTGATCTCCAAGGGATTGTACTATACTACTATGGTCATTGGCTTGGGAGTTTCCGCCCTCTATGCATTAAAGCTGAGGCATATCTTCACCTAGAAAATGAGAATCGGTTCTACGATGAATTAATCTCTCATGTTTTGACTGATTAGAAATGAATGGATCCTAAGATTAACAAAGTGATCCACTTTATCATTGGATGTGTGCTAATGGGTATTTGATGTTGGTAGTTATATTAAGATTTTGGATTAGCCAGGTCATCTAGTTGAAGGAGTGGAGTCTGTTGGGAGTTGATGAAAAAACTTATTCTGTTTTCTTCCGCAAGCAGCTAATCCTGTGAATTACTGTAGTTCACTATCGTGACTTAATCTGCTGCTAGCCTGACAAGCTTGCTAGTTTAAGTGTCCAGTCTATTAGTACTGTATGTGGGGTCAAGAGATTTTCACTATTTGTTAAGTCTTTACCTTCGGAAAATATGCTTGACTCCACTGCGACAGAATTTTGTTTTGTAGCTTTAATTAGTATGTGTTTAGCAGTTTGGAAAAGTCTCCCTTTCTTCTCAAATTCTCAGGTAGTCTCATTTTTCTGCATTTCAATCTGACACGTATCAGTTACATTCTCAACAGGCACGGAGCTGCAAGTTACGGAATTGGCAGGCAAGAGCGTACATTAGTGTTGATAAAACCAGATGGTGTGAAGGGTAACTACACTGACCGAATTAAAAACACTATACTGGAGTCTGGTTTCCTCATCCTCCGGGAAAGAACTCAACAACTCAATGATGAAACTGCGGCAAAGTTTTACGCTGAGCACTCGTCAAAGGGCTTCTTCTCCAGTCTGGTGAAATACATGACGAGGTCTCTCATATTCCGTCTCCTCTTTTATTTTTTCCCTCATAAAGATTCCAGAAAACCAAATTAGCTTGTGAAAAAGGGGAATTATTTGTTGCTACTCACACATAGTTTCAAGCTATCCGGTTTTTACCCCTATGCCCATTTACCCATTGCAGCGGGCCGCTCATTGCTATGGTTTTGGAGAAAGATGACGCTGTTGCTGCTTGGCGAGGTCTAATTGGACCCACGGATGCACATGTAGCTAAGGTTACCCACCCAAACAGGTGACGAAGTATCTCAGTAGAGACACTTGTTAACAGTTAGCACATGCATTAGCTTTTCTTTCTACATGCTACTGCCATCTTAATTTCAACCTGATCCTGTCTGCACATCAAACGTTTCAGTATCAGAGCAATGTGCGGACTCAACATGGAGGAAAACTGTGTTCACGGTTCAGATTCTCCTCAATCAGCTGAAAGGGAGATATCATTTTTCTTCGAGGATCTGTCAGCTGGTAAATTTTTTTTTTATTATTTACAGTACAATTATTAATGAAGAAATGCTCTACTCGTCACAGAAATCTCCCTTAATGTGTGCTGCAATCCTCTTACACATCTACAGGTGAAAGTCTTATCAGGCGCGACGAATTATGATAGGTATGCATTCTAAGCGTAATGCTCTGACGCACATCATCTCTCTGTTGCGGGTTTGTCAAGACACGTTTTTTTTTTTGTAGAATCTTGAATTACCGTGCTATTTCTCCTTAAGTTATTTATATGATGTGATTCCCGACAATTTTTTGCGCCTTAAGTTTGAATCCGTGGTTGGTTTGGTGTACGCTTATAAAAATATATTAAGATTTTTTCAAACAAAAATAATATATGAATACATCCCTGACCTCCTTGGAGTAGCTGGATATTTTGAACCTAAAGCACGTTGCGGTATAGTCTAGTCATTTGCATTTGCACTTGATCAGTTTCTATTTGATCATCTCAATTAATCAAACCACTCTTAAACCAAGTAAAAAACATCCTTTCAAATCGGGTGATTAATTCGGTTCAAGAAACCAATTTCCGACCGAACAGGGATATCCCAATCTTCATATCCAAACAACCGTTAATTATTGTATTTTAGAGGCCGTCGAAATAACTAGGTTTTATCTTCTGCCATTGTGCGTGCAATCCTAGTCGGCGGAAGGCAGCATCTTCTTCAGGTACTCCTCGACTGGAGATCATATCCTCCCTCCCCCGTAAGAACCCCTTCTCTTGTTCAATTTTTTCGTTCGATTATATTGATTTAGGGCTATCCGATTTGAAAAGGCTACACTTCTTTGATTGGCGTGTTTGGTTTTAATGCTTGGATTTCGATCTCAAACCAGGGCTCTGTTTCCAGAGTGCTCTTTTTGATGCCGATGACTCGTTGTGATCAGTTGGGTGTTTAGTTTAGATGATAAAGTTTTGATCTTTTCCATATCTGGGGCTTCAGAGTCTTGTTGTTGTTGTTGACTGCGTAGTTGATTTCTGTTCTTCTTGAAATCTTACTGCACTACTTTACTTCAAACTGTCATTAGCTGCCAATCTTTACGTCAATTGTTTAGCTGCAGCTTTTTTTTGAGTCATATATATACATAGTGTAGCATTTCTTTTTCTTTTTTCTTGTTTCTATATGGATGGAATTGAGATCAGGTTGAACTTGAGCAAACAAGATTTACATTTCTGCTTCCAGATTGCTCTTCTTGACGCATTGCTGGTTTGTTTTGGTCAGATGGGTACTTTGTTTAGGTGATAAAGTTTTGATCTTTTCGTGATTGGCGTCGGCTTTTTGTTTAGTCATATATATATACATTGAGTAGCATTTTTTGTTTCTTATTTCAATATGGATGGATTTGAGATTAGGTTGAGCTTGAGCAAACAAGATTTACATTTCTGCTTCCAGATTGCTCTTCTTGACGCCTCGGTGGTTTGTTTTTGTCTGATGGGTACTTTGTTTAGATGATAAAGTTTGGACCTTTATCGTAATTGGCGTTCGAAATCTTGGTGGTGATGTTGGCTCCATAGCTGTTTTCTGTTGAGTGTTTTTGTCATCTAATACTCCTTACTGGATATCTTATTCCACTGCTTAGCTACACACTGCCATCATTTCTCACTCCGTCAAGATTTGCATTTCTTTTGTGTACTGCAGTAACCTCTAAATTTGTCCATTGTTTTGTGAAGTAGTGGATCATCATGGCATTGAACATCAGATGCTTAAGAAACAGTATCACCGGCAAACACGCACTCGAAGTCACAGCCTGCAGAATGTTTGCTGCTGCTGCCGGAGGGAAGTCAAAGAAGGGTTCCAAAGGAGGCGCTGCCGGAGACGGACCCAAAGCATCCTCCCTCACCAATGAAGTCAAGTCCACCACAACAGTCGGCGCCAATATTCTCAAGGAAGCCGCGGACCCAAAGGTGCTGCAAGACTCTGAATATCCCGACTGGCTGTGGCACCTGGTTGATAAACGGCCAGCTCTCAGCGAGCTCCGAAGGAAGAAGATTGAAACCCTCCCGTACGAAGACCTCAAACGTTTTGTCAAGCTGGACAACCGCGCAAGGATTAAGGAGAACAACTCCATCAGTGCCAAGAACTAATACTAAACTCCCAGTCAGTTGCTCTAAAAAGTCTTGCAGATCTTAGATTCATGAGTTTTATTCTCATCACTTCATCAGAACTCATTTTGTCAGATTTAGCAACTTTTGGATGACGTCTCGTATTTTCCCAGGAGCTTCGCAGATGACAATCCTGTCTTAAAATCTCCGGCTGCGCGTTTTGGCGTAGATATGGAACATGTGACGGCACTGATCTTCTAGAAATCTTTGAAACAACTAAATCCTAAGTCGAAGATCCAATGAAAGCTGAGCTGGTGACCACATGGTGAATGAATCTCTTCACCTTCACTCTCCTGCTGGATATATCTATAAGATTTCCTCATGGCCCGACGCCATCATTTCTGGTAAACATTCCATATAAGGCAGGTGGCCTCATGCATCGCCTCGAATTCCACCATTGCTCTCTTCCTTTCCATCTAACATTTTTGCTGGCATCGGCGCAAGTGCATCTTATCTTTCTTCTTTCCTGATCTTCTTCAATCTCAAGACCCTTTACTTTTCCTCATTGGCAGGTTTAAATAATCAGCCACGACATTCTGACAGGCGCGTATAATCACCTCACATTGCAGATGTCGTTACGCTCTTCTCCTTTCAGCTTCCCCCAAATCTACAAAGCGCACCAAATCCAGAGTGCAGCTTGCATCAAACTGCGGTGCAATTTCCGATCGAATCTCCTAATTTGTTACCCTGGTTACTTCTCGAAGGCCAACTTTAAACTCGCTGATCAAGCGCCATTTTCCAGACTCCGAGGCTCCCTACTACCCACCTGCATTATGTTAGGAGAATAAAAACAGATTAGAATTTGTGTAATGTCACATCACTCCCTTTCATAAATTTTTTTTTCATAAATTTCTCTCACATTAAATAAATTTTTCGTATGGCCCATGTGTCATATTACTTTTTGTATACATTTTCATACCAAACTAATTATCAATATAATAAACATTTCACTATGTTATTATTATTTATTTATATTACTTTAATTATTTGTTTAGAGAAGAAAAATAAAAAAACATAATTAAAATTTTATTAATTTTTTATTTTAATTAACTTATTGTAATGGTAATTTTTTTGGTACGTTGAATTTCAACGGTTATTTTCTAACGTAAACTATAACGACTATAAAATATTTAAATATTTAAATCTAAATGTTTATAATATGAAAACACCGTATAAGTCCGGCCCAATTCATTTGAAAAATCCTAAACCCATATACGACGTTTATAACTTTAAAACGTCGTAAGTAAGAAGTATTAGAAAATAACATTATAGCGTTTTCAAAGTATATATATTATACAACGTTTTTAATGCGGAAACGCCGTACATGTTTCATGAAGCGCTCTGTGCAGATGAAGCGGAATCATATCAGAAGAGAATAAACCGTCTTCCACATTCAAACTTCGTGCTAAAGCTCTTCCATGAAGCTTTAATGGGGGATCCCAGAATTTGGCCCGCAACTAGTTGATCCAAAAATACTAACCAGGTTCAATGACCGCTCCCCTTAATGTCGAACAATAATGCTAACAATAGTCATAATAAGTTATTCCCCAAGTTCCGATTTTGTTCTCATTTCTGACGCGTGTTTGATCTGATCACTCGTTCCTTCCGGTCCGGATTCCAGCATCAAAGGGTAAGGCTCCAACGGGTACCTGACAAAGTCGACAAAGCATCCGTGTAGCAGGTTTTTAATCAACCCATCACTCGATTTTGTTTCCTAAGTTACCTGCCAGAGCGCGGCAATGGGACACATTGGTTGGGAACAGCGCGCAGGCGAGGGAGAAAAAATTGTTCAAACATGGACACATCGAAATCCGATAAGAATGAGTGAAGTGGCAGTATAAGTATGCGTACACGGCCTTGGACTGGTCATATAAAAACCCTCTCGGGTCGGCTTTCAGATCAGCTCTCCTCCTCCCTGAGCGACTCTCAGATCATTGATCAGGGTCGAAGATGAAGGTGTGTAGCTGACTTAGTAGCTTATGTGCATATTGAGATTGTAATGAAGCTGAGATCTTCGTTGGTTTTTTGGTTGCAGATCTTTGGCTGGATGCAGGATAAGCTCGGGCGATCTGCCAAAAATGCACCCAATGCCGCGCCTTGGAAAAACTGTAAGGAGTCTGCTGAATTACCATGCCTCGAGCACTCAAGTGGCTTTAAGTCTCACATCACATCAGTCATTATCAATAAATTCTAAATATAAATTCAACTAATCTAATATGGAATCACATCAACCGCACACTTCATTTAATCAAACTGATCCATTTATCAAATCCATCTAATCTATCATGATATCAGACTAGTCACACACTTCACTTGATCCGTTTACCGAATCTGTTTACCAGGCCCATTGAAGAAAGAGGCGGTGAAGGAAGAGTTGAGCGACTGGCCGCGCGGGCTACTGACCATCGGGACCTTCGGAAGCGACGAGCCCGGAGAAATCCCACACCGGGAAGAAGAAGACCCCGCCTCATCTCCGGACTTCACGCCCCAGGAAGTCTGTAAGCTGCGAGACGAGCTGAAAAAGCTCTTGTCGCGTAAATCAGCTTCGAAGAATACTAACAGGGAGATCAGGGATCAGCTCCCGCTGGACAAGTTCCTCAACTGCCCGTCGAGCCTGGAGGTCGAGAGGAGGATCCGAAGCTCGTTCGGCTGCGAGGCAGATTTCAACAGGACTATAAGCGCGATACTGGGGAAATGCAAGGAGGTCTCGGCTGCGAATAAGAAGAAAGATATTGGGAAGAAATCGATCTCATTCTTGCTGAAGAAAATGTTTGCAGCTTTCGCGCCTGGCCCCAGTCTCAGGGATCCGCTGCCCGAATCTCGTATGGAGAAGGTACAAAAATAAAAAGCAGCTCAAATTTGAATCGATTTTTGGCACCGGAAAATTCATTCCTTGATTTGTTTTTCCAGCTCTTGAGGGCTGTGATCTACAAGACAAGATTCCCACAGCCATCTGCCCGGCCGTCCTCAGCGGCAAGGTACTTGGAAAACAGGAAGAAGTCCGAGAGCGACCAGGAGGGGAGGCGGGAGAAGGCGAGGGATCAGTCCAAATGGGTCAAAACGGACTCCGAATGTAAGCGCTAAAAATGACTGAGTGTACCTGCATGACTTATTTCTTATCCGCGGTGGAGCGAAACTGACTAGCTCCGCTCCGCCTTGGTCTGTTCTCCGCAGACATAGTCCTGGAGATATGAGCCGCCGGGTCTCAGGAGAGAGCGCGTAAACGAGCAATGACACTCGACGGGATCAAAATCAAACTGACGAGGGGTCAGGAGATGATAGAGTTGCCCTGGCTAGTTTCTTACGAGGTTAATTGGTGAAGTGATCGGCGCCATTGTCAAAAGCTCCGAGTCCGTGATTGAATGAGATTTCTTGTGCGATCAGTTTCACTCTCTCCTCCGACATCTGCAATCTGTACCCGACACTTTCATTATCATCACTTCAGAAAGAGGAAACTATCTTTATGATTTTGAGGTTAATTATGACAACAATGTTGCCTCATTATTCATATCCTGTAATTTTTGCAACCAAGAATTCATCAATTTGATAGCATGCAGACGCACGTGACGCTCACGTGACCGGCATCCTCTCACTGGTTTCGTTTTCTTAGACGAGAATCACATCATACACAACTCGACGAATCGAAGACGGTATCAAACCCGATTCGCGTAGTTAATGTCTCAACCCAGTTCGTCACTCGACCTAAATCTCCTCGCTTTTCCCGATTCCTCGATCTCGCGCTGCTCACTCCTGTCGCGTCAGATCTCGATCGGGTGAGTCTCATCATCCACTGCCGACTAGTGCAAAGTCGGGTGCTTTATCAGCCGGGCTTCGTCGGATTGGCACTTGAGGATTTGGGGTTGCGGAAGGAGTTTCTCTGCGAGTTGGTAGCCGAGTTTTCGATCTAGGGTTTTTCTAGTGAGTGGGTAGGGCGAATGCGAGTTCTGGAAGTTGGGGTTAGCTGTGAGGATTCGTTTGGTGGGTTTTTGAGGGTGTGAGAGAGAAGAAGGAGATTGTTCAGATAAATGTCATGGGCAGGTTCTGAAGATGTTTTCTTGTCAACTTCTCTTGCCAGTTATTTCGACAGTAAGCTTCCATTCTTCTACACTTGCCTTTGAAACATCATTCATATTTCATTACATGTGTTTTTAGATACTGTGATTGGCTGAATGGATTGGCTTTGAATGGATTAGGTTTAGAGTTGATGATGCCTGGGAGTGTGGCTGGTTGGTGTTTACTCAATGCATGTGTGTAAAGGCTTGGTCTATGTATTCTGAGCTGTGGATGTTTTTTTTGGAGCTTTGTGGTGCTCGAAAAAGAAGAGAAATGATAGTTCGAATGGTCATGATCGTGATCCGAATCATGCCTAGTGTCTTTGGTTTCAGGGTAGTTCGAGCAATGAGAACAACTTCTTATGTGTTCTTCTCTTGAAAGCAATTCTGTTCATGAGGTCTGAGAATGGCTTTGGATCTTTGTCTCAAAGGTTGCATGAGAGAATCGGATGAGAAAGAAGGATGAAATATGTTTGTATCACTTGTCGAATGATGCTTTTAATTTTCATATTTCTCGTTTCGAATATGCCTTTTGTGTTTGAGCGTTATGCTTTTCGTAACATATGTTGTCTCTAATACCGCGTTGCGTGTTCCAGAGAAGCTTCTCGTGCTGCTACGAGACGGGAGAAAACTCATGGGCGTACTTCGCTCTTTTGATCAATTTGGTATCGACTGTTATCTTTTACCCCCTTCTTCTTGACCTTGATACGGCGTTTATTGTTCATAAACGCCGTATATAACTAAAAATGGAAACGACATTTAGTAGTTAAAAACGCCGTATAATGTCTAATTATATTCGGCGTTTGGAACCTTTGAGCTTATACGGTGGTTTACAAACGCCGTATAAAACTAAAATAAATGCAACCCATCTTAACTTTCTTGACTGACTGATTGCTTATTACGCTTCTGCCCAGCCAGAGGGTGATAGTAGGTGACCTTTACTGCGACATCCCACTCGGCCTCGACGTCATTGGCGGCGAGAATGTTGTGGTGATCGGGGAGCTGGTACGATTTCTTAACTTCTCATTCGTGTCGTATTCTCTTTGGACAGCTGCGTCATTCCATGTTTAACGACTTTTTTCTTCTCTATAGCATTTGGAGCAAGAAGAACTTCCGCGGCACATGATTCGCGTTTCAGTCGAAGAAATTAAAAGGGTATGTACGCAACAAAACTACTAATCGGCACTCGTTCCCTTCACTCGCCCAATATCATACCTGCTTTACTCACAAACAGTGCTCGCTCGTAAGTAACATGAATTTATATCTTTCCGCTTGGTGCAATTGTCAGGCTCAGAAAGCGGAAAGGGATCTCATGGACCTCAAAGGTTCGATGAGGAAGAGGATGGAGTTTCTCCACATGGATTGACCCAAAGCGCAACGTCCTCCGCCACCTCCGCTCAACCTATTCACGCTCGCTCCTGTCCGTCCGTCTGCAAATATTAACATTGCCGGATTCTAGCGAGAATTTGAAAAAGAAAATGATGGATGGACGGGCGCTCTGCTCTATACTCCGCCCGTGCTAGTGGTTGTATTGTTTCTCGAACCTCTTAGGATTTTGAGAGTTTCTTGACAAGGATCTTTGAAAGCGAGTATGCTTTGTCTGGAGCTTTGTGTCGGTTCTGCTTATGCTAGATCTCCTGTTGATTATGGTGTCGGCAAGGTTGGCGGAAAAATTGGAACAAAGATGTTATTACCAAAAAAGCTGGAAGTATGTACAGGCCAGTGGTCAGTTGTCAAGCTCGGATAACAGGCCGTAGAAGTTGTGGTGAGATTTGCCTGTATTTATTGCAGTTTTATGATGCATAGTGTTGTGCTTGGTTCCCTGACCAGTGGAGTAGCCGTCTTGCTTCAATATTCTCGACAGATCTGAAGAATTCGCCTGGCCGTGGCTCCTCGTCTTCCTGGGTGCGCGACTGCTCACTGACGCATCCCGGAAGCTGTCGCTCCCGCAGCTGAGGCGGTCGGACTGGCTGCAGTGGCCGCTAGGTTGGGCTCGCCCTGTCGGGTCGCAGCCTGGAGATTGAGTATGGAATGAAGTGAAGCTTGTGGAGACTGAACCGATGGAGAGGGATTCGATGCTGAGGGTGTGATGGGGATGGTGGTTTTCGTCCTGGGCTCCGATTTGGATCTGCTCGATTCTGGGGACGGCCTCGTCGAGGGCCAGCCGCATGTCCGGGTTCCGTTCGGTGCAGTCGGCAGCTATGTGTAGGAGCTTCTCCATTTCCATCCGGGAGGCGACGGGGGCGTTTGCCATCAGGTCAGGGTCGAATGCCTCGGCCGTCTGCCCCTGGGAAATGCAGGCCTCGACCCACTCCACCACATCCACTCCGCGGGCGCCGTTGGACAGAGACGGAAGCTTCGCCGTGAGGATTTCGTGGATCAGGATGCCGAGGCAGAACACGTCGCATTTGGGGCTTATGATTTTGCGCTTCGCCGCCTCGGGGGCCTTGTAGGCGAACAGCAACTTGCCGGCTTGTTTGGGGCTCACCACCGGATCCAGGCCAAACTCGGAGAGCAACGGCTCGAAGTTGGAGTTGAGCAGGACGTTGCTCGATTTTAGGTTCCCGTGCGGCAAGGCGGCCTCCGGAAACACCGAGTGCAAGTAAGCCAGGCCTCTCGCTATCCCTTTTATGATGATTAGCCGGATCGCCCAGTTCAGCTCCCGCCTCAGCTGCGGATCACCTGCTTCGCGGAAGAAGACACGGGTTAGCGAAGAAATCGAAGAAGGATCGGAATCTGCGCAAGACATACCGTGGAGGAGGAAATGCAAGCTGCCGTTGGGGATGAACTCGGAGATCAGAAGCTTCTCGTCTTGCCGGTAATGGTAAGCGAGGGGCGTAAGCAAATTCGGGTGCTTGACTGTCCCGAGCCGCCTCATCTCCGCCTCGAACCCCTCCCGCCCAACCTGATTACAATCCCGCATCCTCTTCACCACCACCGTCAGCCCAGTCGCCATCATGGCCTTGTACGACAGCCCGAACCCTCCATCGCTCCCCTCCTTAAGCGCCTCCGCGCCTGCCTTCATCAAATGCGCCATTCCAAACACGCCCCTCCCGTCGTTCACCACCACCAAATCCGTCTCCTTCTCGCTCCCATTCTGCTGCTTGACGGACTCCAGCCCCCTGTACGAAGTGCTCGAGAAGGAATCCTTTGCCCAGTTGGCGGCCCGCCCGCTGTCCCGAAAATACCTCTCCCGCCTCTCCTCGCTCTTGATCAGCATCAATGCTACAAAGACCAGCGTCATCAGCACCCCCGCGCCCACCATGATCACGTTCTCGATCAGCTCGTCGATCGCCTTCTGGCGTTCCATCTGCATTTTGTTCCGCAGCTCCGATCCGTCTCCAGGCGCACACGCCTTCTCCACGCTCGTGCCGCAAAGCTTGTCGTTCCCTGTCCAAAACCCAACACCATGAAACGTTAAAATCCTCGAAAATCATCGGAACTGTATCAAAAAAATTGGAAATTTGTTACGAAAATTGAAACTTTTTCAAGAGAATAAAAATAGAAATGTAAAATTTTATACAAAATGAATAAAAATCGAAGCTTTACCTGCGAACGAGGTGGCGTCGAACCTCGCCAAGGTACGCGGAATCTCCCCGAAGAGGTGGTTGTTGGAAACGTTGACCATTGACAACGACTTCTGTCCCATGTCGGGAATCCGACCGGTGAAGAAGTTATTCTCGAACGCGATCTGCACCAGGTTGGGAACGCTCGCCAGGGACCACGGCATGTTGCCGCTGAATTGATTATCGGCGACTCCGATTTTCCGCAGCGACTTCATCGATACGAAATAGTCGCCGGGGATCGTGCCGGAGAAATTGTTCCTGGAGATGAAGACCGATCGCAGACGCGGCATCCGATTGAATGCGGGAATCGAGCCTTCGAACGCGTTGTTCTCGAAGCTGACGCGTAAGAGGGTTGCGACCTTGGTCAACGCGTCGATATCGATTCGGCCCTCGAGCCCCATCGAGTCGAGCCGGAGCGCGGTCACGTTGCCGTTGGAGCACATAACGCCGGTCCACTCGGGCCCGTCGACGCAGGGCGTGGTTCCGGACGCCCATGTTGATAAAGGCTCGGTCTTTTTTAACGACTCTTTGAATTGCAGCAGCGCTTCGGCATCGGCGGTGGAGAGTGATATCGGAAGAAGTGATATTGCGGTGATGAGCAGGATGGCTGCACTTCGCCGGACGAGATGAAAATCACCCGGCATGGAATCCGACCGTTGAAACGGGTGTGATCTCAACGAGAATTTTCGTCAATAGGGTTTCAAATTCAGTTACTGCTGACTCCATTTTCGGAAAACTGAAAGCTGTTCGGAGCTCTGCTGACTCCCAGCAAAGCATGGCTGTCGGAGAAGATGACGACGTCATCAAATGACGTCAGGTTCTTCCCCATTGGGCCACGTCGTATCCTAATTTTCTCTTGATCGCAAAGTATGGTGAAAATAAAAATACACTTGTCCCCGTAAGCAACACATAATTACAGATGGTTGGGGTTCTACTTTACTTTAGGGAGATTATGATATCATTTATGGCGTCATTATTCTTCCTGGGCCGATCTATCGGGCCGTATGAAGTTTTGGGCTGGGCTGCGAACAGGTGAATGATTGCGAAGTATGAAGAAAATACAATTACCACCCTGTAAGTATCGTAACATACGAACAGGCGGGGTGGGGCTATCTTGAAGACGTAGCTCTGTAAGTTCGACTTCCTCAATTGGGGCCATCCGCGTTCGCGCTAGAATCGACGAAGCCCTAAGGACCGAATCCCACCGGAGAAGCTTCAAATATCGCGTCGAAAATCGCCGGAAAATGCAGCAGCAGCATCAGAGGCTGAAGCAGCAGCAGCAGCAACAGCAGGCGTTGATGCAGCAGGCGCTACTGCAACAGCAGTCCATGTATCATCCTGGTCTTCTCGCTCCTCCTCCGCCTCAGGTTTGATTTTCTTTGTTTCTTACTAAAGTGTGTGGACGGGTTGGTGTGGTGGTGGTTTGTGGCTGATCTTCGGATTTTTGAGCTTGGGGTGTTAGGTGGGAGCGTAGGGTTTCGTAGGTTGCGAAATGCGGGTTTGGAGTTTATATTTGTTGTGGTTTTCTGCGAAGTTGATTACTTCGATAGTTGGATAGTTTCAATTTTTAGTTTCAAATGGAGTAAAGGTGTTTGGCTTCACCCTTTGAACAGGGAACAGATAAAAAATGGCGGAAATGATATTGCTGTGTTTTTTTATTCATATTTGATGTGTTTGCAGTTCAATTGTTTGTGGAGAGTGGTGAAATGTAAGGACAGCTTCTTGTTATATGAATCAGCTGGTGTGTGAGGCATTCTAGTTTGTTCCGAATTGTTGCTAGTTCGCTACGTCTGAAACAAGATAGCCTATTCTTGTTTCTTAGATGAACTTAGTCTCGATGAGCACGAGTAACTGGCTCCAGAATGTTAGGCTTATGTGTCGGTTTTACAAGTTAGATGATACTATGGTCTTTTAGATCTAGTCTCCATCAAGGGATGATGTGCAATTTTACATCAGTTGACTTGTTTGTCTCCAGTCTTCAAATTGTCCCTCCGTGTGTTTCTTTGTGAAGTTGCATCTTAATTTTTAGATTTATTGAAACCTTAGGTGAAGAGTGAATGTACAAGTATCCCAAACTTTTTTGGTAATCAATGGAACAACATCCTTTTTCTATCTCTTTTTTGTCCTTCATTTTATTTTATTTATTTATTTTGCAGATAGAGCCTATCCCAAGTGGAAATTTGCCTCCTGGTTTTGATCCCAGTACATGCCGCAGTGTGTGAGTCATTTGGCCTTTGGTCTCATTTTTGCCGCTAGCATTTTTAGCAGTGTCTTAAACCTTTCCTTTTATTTATGTTTTATTTGTTTATTTTTTGGTCGTTAGTTCTCACTTCTCAATTCCTTTTGTTATCTTATACCTAATTATTTAGTGAAGCGTTGTTTATTGACGGGCATTTTTCGTTCAGAATTTTCCTTTATACCACTGGTAAATGCATTAAGTTTATGTAGTTGTGCAAATTTGCCAGTGTTTTGTTTTTTGCATGAAGGCTTGTTGCTTTTGACATTCGGGTGGTGTTTATTGCACATTCTTTACTTCTCCTGCAGACCGAATTCTTTTATATTTTGTTTGAGTGTGCACTCTCATGATGGAGTTGTTACTTGTTAGCCGCCACCATGAATATCATTTTTACACGTGGGGACTTGGAGAATACTGTGTTCAAATGAATTGTTCCTTTTGCATATACTGCTTTTGATTCGCCATCATCTGTGTTTTTTGATTCGCTCTCATATCAATATTAGGCATTGCATATTTTTGCGAACTTATTTAAAGTTGTTTCTATTTGCTTCTTTTTAAATCCTTTTACTGACCTAGAGGTTTCCTCATGTCAATGCAGATATGTAGGCAACATCCACACTCATGTCACAGAGCCACTTCTGCAAGAGGTATTTGCTAGCACTGGGCCAGTGGAGGGCTGCAAGTTGATTAGAAAAGAAAAGGTATTCACTTATCTTATTTATTTTTATCTCTTTTGATATTCTTGGGAGCTTCGTTATGTACTTGGTTAGTTTTAAAAAGTTCTCGTCATTAAATAAATTGTTATTATTGTTTTGACTTCCAATTATTTTTTCCGACCCCGATCTGAAGATGATGTTCACTTTTCTTGTTTGCTCCAAATGGGGGTTACCACTGTTTAAATGACCCTTTTTTGTTTATTCAGTCATCCTATGGATTTGTTCACTATTTTGATCGAAGAGGAGCTGCTCTTGCTATATACTCACTCAATGGGAGGCAGTTGTCAGTATTATTATATTTTCAGTGTTCAAATTACTTATACAAAGACAGTTTGAATGATTAGGCATATATAATATTTCCTTCTGATGAAGAATCTTTCCTATTGTGGTTTCCAGGTTTGGGCAACCCATAAAAGTTAACTGGGCTTACGCCAGTGGCCAAAGGGAAGACACCTCTAGTATGCGTAAACTTTTCTAATGTTTTTGAAATTTGATATTATGTTCCAAGTGCTATCTTGTGAAATCCTCTACTTTTACTGATATCCAGGCCACTACAACATATTTGTTGGTGATCTGAGCCCTGAGGTTACTGATGCGACATTGTTTGCCTGCTTTTCTGTTTATCCCAGCTGTTCGTGAGTCTAGTTAAACCAACCTCTATTTTTATCTTATACATTTTTTTGGTTCAATCCATACCCAGTATTTTATCATGGTTATATAGAGGGCGACTAATTAGTATAGTTTGTTGAGAACAGTGATGCAAGGGTAATGTGGGATCAGAAGACTGGGCGTTCAAGAGGGTTTGGGTTTGTATCCTTTCGCAATCAACAAGTATTATACTCAACCGTATACTGCTAGCTTCTTATTTTCACTTGGATGAGATATATTCTAATATCACATCTCTCTTGTCAGGAGGCGCAAACTGCTATCAACGAATCCACTGGTATCTATTATGAAGCTGATCATCTCATTTCAGTCTATAATATAGAAATGTGCCCAAAGCATTGCCTTAAAGCCTGCTTTGTGTTGTGTCTAGACTTTGATAACTAGTTTACTTGTTTTTTTTTCTCATATGAATGCATAGGAAAATGGCTTGGTAGTAGACAAATTCGCTGTAATTGGGCAACTAAAGGTGCTACCGGCATGGATGATCAACAGAGTTCAGACTCTAAAAGTGTGATGGAACAAGTGAACAGTTCATCTGGTAGGCAATCATCTTTAGTCTGGTTTTGTTTTGTTTATTGGGGATTCATTCACGTACATCCTTTCTTCATCATGCTCTAATGCATACTTGTATCCCTGCATCAATTACAGAGGATGGCAAGGAGCCAATAAATAGTGAGGCACCTGAAAACAATCCACAATATACTACTGTTTATGTCGGCAATCTTGCCCTTGAGGTAGAATCTTTTTTTTTTATTTTGCTGTGCATTTTTGAAGTCAACATCTTTATGGAATATTATGTTGGATTACGCTGCGAATGATTTATACATGTTGCAGGTAAACCAAAATGATCTCCACTACCATTTCCACTCTCTTGGTGCTGGGGTTATTGAGGAAGTACGGATACAGCGAGATAAGGGTTTTGGTTTTGTCAGATACAGTACACATGCTGAAGCTGCACTTGCTATCCAGCTGGGCAATGCCAACTCTATTATTTATGGAAAGCCAATTAAGGTGTGTTTCATAGCTTTTGTAGCTGCATGCCTTTGCTTGGGTGTTGTCTTGTGCATATTTCACTAGTCCATAAAGCCGGCCTGTTGGAAGTTGACGGTTGCTTTATATTGATCATCGCAGTGCTCATGGGGCAGCAAGCCCACTCCGCCTGGAACAACTTCGAACCCACTTCCGCCACCTGCTGCGCCTTCCATGCCAGCTCTGATGGGCCCGGATCTCTTAGGCTACGACCGTCAACTGGCAATGAGCAAGATGGGTGGCGTGAACGCACTGCTATACGGGCAAGCCGCGCAACATGCCAAGCAGGCAGCCATGGGGATGGGGTCCAGTGGAAGCCAAGCTATGTACGAGGGTGGGTTTCAGAACGGACAGCAGCTGATGTATTATCAGTAAAGCCATCCAATAAGCCTCAGCCAAATCTGCAACCTCCGCCCCCTCTTCCTAGTCACTATATTCCGACCACCTATGATTTTAGCTAGTGTACTTAAAATTAAATGTGTTATGATATCTTCCTGACTGGCTTGGAGGATCAGGCTGTTAACCCAAAGCCAGCCCTTTGTCACGCAATCGATACTTTGCATCAGTACCGGTCCGCGTACGTCATGTAATCCTCTCCCCCCCTCCCTGCTGTATGCACGTGTTGTTTTTTTTTTAAAGTAAAAGATGAGGCCACCAGTAGTGGTGATGGGATTGAGGGTGAAACAAATAGTAAAATTGCAGTCGTCATGTTTGGTTGGGCAGAGGGAGGCCGGCCAACAATATCCCTAAAGCCCAGCCCAATAGTTGTATGAGTGGATGCAGACAAACCCTAGTTGTCATCTCTTGTTTATAAATAATAATTCTCCGCTGCTGCAGCAAGGGCGGTGCTGTGGCTGTGAATCGGGTGATTAGTGTCGGTGTGTGTTGTAGTTGTTATCATGAGGGTGGGTTGCGGTGATGATATAACATAACATATCCCAGCTCATTATGAGACCTGGTCTGTGTGTCCGGGTCCGGGACTACAAATTGTTCTATATACACAATTGTCTGAGCAATCCCTCCTCCTCCTTTGCGTGGTTCTTCCTCACTCCATTTCGAATTCTCTGTTTGTTTTTATTTCAGTTTATGTACTTTGCTCGCCTTCCCTGTGATGGAATTTGTTGAACCATGCTAATTCTGATCACACGTGACGTGATCGAAAAAATCTTCATTCAATTTCTGAGGGAGGGAGAATTCTTTGTTATTTTTTATTACATATTTCCTGATGTTATTACCTACAGATATCTTTTCAAGTATGTGTGGTTCAGTCTGGGATATTTTTTGTCCAAGTCCACAAATTGCATACATTTTTTTTCCTTTGATCAGTTGTATGTCAAATATATATATCCTCAAGTGCTTCCAGAGAGCCTCAGTCTTCCAACCAAAGGAAGGAATGGAATGGAATGGAAGAGAGCTGTTTTTTACAAATTGAATTGACGCTTTTCTAGTGTGTCATGACTTACTGCTCAATTTGTGATGTACAGAGTAACTAGTATCATCACAATAGTTTAATCGCAACTTGGTCACTTTGCAAAGAGTTTTGAGCGTCTTTTATGTCTGGAGGAATTCGGAGAGATTATTCGCCTCATTGAATTTGTGTCTATATTTTCTCTGACACAAATTTTAGCTTCAATGAGGGGCACAAGATCACAGCTTTATAGTTAAACTCAACCAAAGAGGCAACATATCATAACTTGCCAACTCCATTGATTGTCAACAATTCTCCAAGCCAGAAAGATAAATTTACTAACAGGGCCTGCTCGTTTATGTATAACCCTGCGTCTCAGCATTATATCAAGAGCCTGACGAAATTGATTAGTTTTAGTTTTGTGGAACTATGAGATAGCTGGAGGTGGAGAAACGACGCGGAAAGCTTCTCCACTCGAAAACAAATTACTTCTTTTTTTTTAATTTATTTTTTTATCAGACAAAATAGTTTAATTTTAGCACACAAGTAATGTTTTTGTAAATTCTTGAGTGCACCACAAGCAGGCGCTCTCGGTCAACGTGTGGTTTTTAACATTCATTAAACATTATGCTCTTTGTTAGAATTAACGTCGTTTTAGTTGTTCTTTATTTATCAGTTGACTTGCTATATTCATATGATTTGTTTCAAATGAACAATTCTATTCAATTTTATATATTCATCAGAGTAGCTAAAATAATCATCAGTTATATTTTTATATTCATCAGAGTAGCTAAAATAATCATCAGTTATATTTTTATATTCATCAGTTTCAATAGTGTTTTATATATTCATCAGATGATTGATATTTGCATCAAATAATTATAGGTATGCATGCATCTCTTTATAATAAAATAATGTCATTTTTCTGCAAGAGCAGGTGCTCTCGGTGCACCCAAATTGATGGGTAAATTATAGTTAAAAATGTAATATAAATTTTATTTTACAAAATTTATTTATTATTTTTCTTGAATTTTTTTTATATTTAGATAATTCTGAACGAAATTAAAGAACTGAAGAACCTTTTTAATAAAAAGATGGTTATTGTAGACCAAAAATCAGTACAATGCCATCTTAAGTTCTCTATTTCAAACAAAACCAGTCAGTTCAATGCTATCTAAAATTTTCTAATTTCAAAATAATAACTCCCAATAAAATAATATTAATTGTGTTTTTAATAATTTAAACAACACATTGAATCAGGAATTAAAATGGCATCGTGGATCATAATCTTTAATAAATAAAAGATTTTGAACTAAATATTAAATAAATTAATTTGTCAACAATCTACTAAGAATTTATCTGATCAATTATCTATCTAAATTTTAGTTATCGAAGGTTTACTTTTGAAAACAATCGAATTAATTTTTTTAAAAATTACGAAAAAGAAATTATATTCAATTTTCGATTTCTCTCTCCGCGGTTCGCAAGTTGAAGTCAGCACAGCACACATTGTTTAGGGTTTAGAAGATGGAAGCTGCGTCAGCTACTCCGCCGGCCAACCGTATCGGGAAATCGGGCTCGCGATAAATGACGGCCGCCTCAGCACGCCACGTGGACTTCGGCCGGTCGTTTCAGCCACTATTTCTCTCTGCAACCTCACTTGGGTTAAGCTGTAGCTGTTGTTGTTCATATATCACAATTGGTACTGGTTAGGGTTTAGCCGTTTTTTGCAGCTGGAAGTGCACCCGAGCTGCAATTGATGGTAGTGGGATTCAGCAATTCGTTCGTAAACCTGGGGGGAAGAGTTTGATGTGGGGTTCAGCCCGCAGGTCAGTCCCCATCAGTACATTTTTGAAAAGGCACCGTCTTCAGCAATATACTGCTTTTTCATTGCTAGCCCATGTCAGTAATAGTTGGTCTGAGTCAAGCTCGGATGAACATGATACAATCCCGGTGCCCTACAATGCAGACAAAGTTGATGTTATTGGGATGCTCAAATGTATGAGTGGAAACCCTCGCAATGCATTATCATTCTTTAGGCAACTGAAGCGAAGTGGTTTCAGGCATGATATATGGACTTATGCTGCGATGGTTAGAATACTTTGTGAAAAGCGTTTGGACAGGCAGCTGGATGCGCTACTGTCGGAGCTTTTGAGGAAGGACGAGGTTGATTTCGAGGTTCCAGATTTGGTGGAAGTTCTAGCGAGTAAGATAAGGAAAGAGGGGGTGAGCTCGTTGCTCTTGGCATTTGACGTGCTAGTAAAGGGCTATGTTACTTTAGGCATGTTTGAAGAAGCTATGCAGATGGTATTCCAGACTACAAGATCATATGGGATTGCCCCGCGTGTTTTTTCTTGTAATTTTGTTATGAGTAGATTGGTGGAAGAAGATAAGGCTGGTACGGCGATGGCGTTTTACCAGCAGTTGAGAGGGATTGGATTGAAACCGAATGATTACACTTACACGATTGTGATCAAGGCGCTGTGCAAAATGGGGTGTTTGGAGGAGGCTTTTTGTATACTTCAGGAAATGGAAGGTTCTAAGGTGAAGCCTAACCCGTTTGCTTATTCCACATATATCGAAGGGCTTTGCTCGCACGGAATAGTTGGGTTTGCCTACACTCTGCTTCAAGAATGGGGAGCTGCGGGAAAACCGATCTGTTTGTTTTCCTATTCTTGTGTAGTTCGTGGGCTTTGTCATGAAATGAAGCTAGAGGCTGCTGAAGCCCTTCTTATTGTCATGGAAGAAAAAGGAATGGTTCTTGATGCACATACTTACGGTAGCTTGATCACTGCTTATTGTAAATCGGGTAATTTATTGAAAGCTACCTCTCTTCACAGCGATATGTTGAAAAAAGGTATCAAAACTAATTGTGTGATCGCTGGCTCTTTGCTCAAAAGTTTGTGTCAGAAAAACAGGATTCAGGAAGCATTAAAATTATTTCATGAGTTTAAACGATCATGTGTGTACCTTGACCAGGCTGTTTACAGTATCGTCATCGACGGCTTATTTAAGACAGGGAAGGTAGACGTAGCTATTGAGTTAGTCAGTGAAATGGAGAGCAAAGGGATGGTGCTAGACATTGTTACATATACGACCATGATGGAGGGATACTTCATACAAGGAAATACAGTGGCGGCCCTGAGGGTGTTCAAGGTGATGGAGGCTAATGGAATTGTGCCAGACCTTGCTACTTGTAATGTACTTGCTCGTGGATTTTGTAGAAATGGCTTTGTGACCGAGGCGACAGATCTTCTGGATTACATGGAAGCTCAAGGAATAAAAACTAACCATGTTACACACAACATGATTATCGAAGGTTTGTTCATAAGAGGGAAGGTAAAGGAAGCTGAAGCTTATTTTGAGAAGTTGGAAGACAAGAGTTTGGATAACTATGCTGCGATGGTAGACGGCTACTGTGAAGCAGACTGTGCAAGAAAGGCCTATGAACTATTTATTAAGATGTCAACAAATCAGCATCTAGTGAGAAAAACATATTTCAAACTCCTCACTAGCATTTGCTTGGAGGCCGATGCTGAAAAGGCTTTGAAATTACTTGAGACTTTGTGGGCTAATAACTTGGAACTCACCAACGCTGTGTATGGAAAACTGCTTTCCATTCTTTGCCGGGCTGGGGATATGAAGATTGCCAGATTAGTGTTTGAATCTATTCTTGCGGCAAAAGGAGAATCTGTTGTTGACCGTTTCACATACACGATAATGATCCGAGGATACTGTGCGATTAAGTGCTTGGAGGAAGCACGCGTGCTATTCAACGACATGAGGGAAAGAGGATTAAAGCCCGATCTTATAACTTATACTGTTCTCATACACGGAAATTGTAAAATGGGTAATATGGATGATGCTCTTAGTCTCTTGCATGAAATGGTTGACCAGGGACTGAAACCTGATAATGTGACGTACACGGCTCTCCTGGCAGGATTTTGTAGTAGGGGAGATGTGGTAAAGGCTTTAGACCTGCTTAATGAAATGGAACTAAATGGGATACAACCTGACGAGAGGACACACATGGTTGTGAAAGATGGGGTTCTAAAAGCCAGGAATATCAGATTCAAGAAGTGAATATTTATTTTTCTTCTTAGGCCATTGACTTACCGAACAGAGGACTTCGCTGAGCTGAGTTTGTGGTCCATCTCGTAAATGAAGTAGATGTGCTATTACACAGCATGTTTCAAGTCCGTCAGCCATGGAACTACAATTAGGTACCAGATTTGTTTGTCATTATCGTAGCGTCCAGTCTGAAAATAATCATGTCTACTTATGTGCCTTATGTATATTTAATCTGCGGTTTCAATTCCTGGCAAGTTGTTGATGGTTCATTTTTTGAGTTAAAATTTGTTCTTTTAACCCGTCCTAAAATCCTCCTCTTGAACATGGAGAGAGAAATGCAGAGGGATCTGCAGTTTCCTTACCTCTCGGGCTGAGATGTATAGCCCTTTCCTTGATATTCATGCTAATTTGGTTAGTTATGTCGCTGACTGATTCAGTAGCATCTCGAGGAATTTATGTAATAAATTGTTTCCGCCTTTTATTTTCTGTTAGAGAGTCCATTCTGCATATTTTTTTTTTTTTCCGTGCTCGAGTATTGGCTTTTGTTTAAATATTCTGATTCATTAAAAGTTACCTGCTGCATAATATGGTTGTGGCTATGCTTAAAAGTCCTCATGTGAAGTGTCTTGAAGTTGTCTGATGTTTTTTTTTGCTATCTATGTTGGTTTCGTTAGTGATTGCTCGGCGGTGCTAAGGTGATTTACAAACAGATAAATGGGCAATGTTATCTCAAGGTTACGGCGAGCCCTGTTCTTTTTATTTCATTGAAAATAACCATTACATTTTTCTCACTTTTTTTTTTCTCCTGCTTGGGTGCAATGTTTAAATTACCCCCCCTTTAATGTAATTGTGCAGCCACCTATGAATTTGTTCGGCATAACAGCTCCTTATTACATGCAGTGAGTCTACGAAAATGTGCCTCAAATAGGATGAGCCATTTCGAATCCCTGATTTCCGTTGCCAATATATTCAATTCCACACTACCAGGGTTTTTCCGCTAGAATTTGATTTGCCAAGAACAAGCCAGAGATCACAACTCTTTGTGGACTAGTGTTTGAAGTTATGGAATGCAAGAAGCCGCAAATTAGTTTCTCTCAACATGGTGTTCCAGGCACAGCCGATGCCTAAAGATACAGTTGAAATTTATAACCAAGACCAGGATCAAAACACTAGGCAACAATTCCTATATACTATCGCTCCATCCTTGAGTTGTTTCTGCAAGAACATGACACAAAAGAATGAAGAGATGATCAGTCTGACTCCAGTCTTGCAATGTACCGATCATAATATTTCCCTGCTTGCTCGAGATCGCCCAGTTCAGTGTAGCAGTCAGCAATTGCTCCGTAAGCTTCTGTGCTCCCAGAATGCTCACCTTCCCTTTTGGAGATGTCGAGAACCATCAGGTGATACTTGATGGCTTCCTGGTATTTGCCTTGCCTTTGCAATGACGCTCCTGCACAATTCGAGAAAGAAATTGTATGAGAATGGGACACACGTTTGACGTAATTGAGGCTTCGTATAATCAAATACTGGATCGGAAGCGAATTTACCTAAGCCACGAGCAGCCTTTTTCTCCTCAATGGGATCCTTTAGGTTCTGCGCAAGTTCAAGCGCAGCTTTGAATTCGAAAAACGCCTTCTCGGGATTCTGGCTTCTCAGGAAACTCTTCCCAGCTTTAAGACGAGATATCAACTCTTGTTTCCTGGGATCAACAATGACTTGACTTTCTGCAACTTTACCAACCGGAGTGTAACTCAAACTTGGGGCGTACGACTCAATCTTAGCCTGTCGCCTCAGCGCCGTGTTGATCTGGCGCAGCTGCTCGTTTACCCGTTGCAGCTCTCCTTTTCTCTGTCTGGCAAGCAACCCTGAAATTCAGAGTAACCATGAGATGAGGATATGCACACAGTGCACTGAAATCTAAGGAGCTAGTGAGTAAGAAAACTTTCACGACTTACTCACCCCCAACAGTAGCACCTATGAGGGCCACAGCTAGTAGTATTGGCATTTTGAACATGGAATCAGTGGCCTGGCACGTCTCTGCGCTAGCTTCAAATGGTTCCACCAGCATAAGAACATTGGCGAAAAGTAGCGCCATTGGTGGCAGCTTGTAATGTGACTTTCCCTGCAAAAAGTATTATGCAAAAAAAAATTAAAAAACTACTCTACAAGTATATAGATCAATGTATAACAAAGAAAATGCACTCAAAAAAATACATGATGCCAGTGTTCGGCAATTTAATGAGTTTCATCGATGAACTTGTGACTATGAAATTTGGCGATGAAATTGCCCAATTATCAACCATTTTTTGCCTGACAGGACACAAAGCTTTACATCAAGAGACTCACCATCATACCTCATGTAAATTTTTATTCAAACTAGGAACACGCTCACTCCGCAACCCACAAGCCTTCACTGGTCTTAAACTCGCCCTATCACACAAGCTCAGCGTCATAAGGGGCCTAGTGACCAACTGCTGAGGACCAATCGGGTTCCCAACCAAAGGCGCAGCTGTCTTCAACATCGACACTGTAAATGGTAAAGCATCGTCTTTCTCCGATTCGACCCGTAGCTTGCCTGCAGTACAAACCTTCAGTAAACCACTTGGAAAAATTAAATTGCAAAAATCTAAAACATTACACAAGTTCTTCAGTCTTCTTGACTGGATCATTGACCACCACTATGAAATTGCAACCAGTTGTTGTTCTCTACCTCCATAAATGCATACCCACATTTTACAACTCAAGCACAACAAAGGGATCAAATCACTACAAATCCAACAACTCCAGAGACAAAATTCCGCCTAAAAAAAGACGATATAGCGACATAGCACAAGTGCCTATCTTGGCTTAAAAAATGAAAAAAAAAAAGGAAAATAAAAAGACGGACACTTTCTTTGTCAGTTATCACCTTATCAAACTAAAACAAACCCATCGACTAGTTACATTTCAACTTTCTCAACCTCAAATTCTTAACATCATCAGTACCAAAATGACTAAATGAGCTCTTTTTTTTAAGAAATTGCACAAAATTCAATAATAAAATTGTAAAAAAGAAACTCACTTGCATCCCAGAATCTGCTCGAAATCCCGTTTCTGGGTCGACCCCTTCTCGGGAAATGTCCAGATATCGAGCTCGCGACGTCGCCGGAGCAACGCACCGCCATCATCGCCACTGTATGGTTTTTTTTTTTCTTCAGATAAAATTCAATTTTTCAAGGATAAAGACAGCTCCAATGATAAACCTTCCCGACCGAGATTTTCAGATAATTACGTCCCTGCCACTGGGCCCATTCAAAGCCCATCCAACAGGCCCATTCAAATTTCCCGTATTATATTTTCAAATAAAATAAATAATTAATTAAGCTATATTACATGTGACTGGATATAAAAAATAATAATATTGAAAGAAGTTGTGAATTCTCTCAATTTCCTCGTCCAAATTATCTCAATTTTCTATATCATATTTTATACTTATATTTAGAATATTATGTAGTTTTAATCATAAATTTCTTTTTCTTTTTTGCATTATTTTTAATAATTGAAATAGTTCAAACAATATTTTTTTTGGCATTAGATAAAATATATATAAAAAAATTCGAAACCTTAAAATACACACGTACCAGCCACTTGGTGGCGTTCAGACAATAATTAAATGATAATAGTTCAAACATTTTTAGAATTTTCTCCTAAAAACAATTAATAATTTTCCTCTCAAATTTCCATTACATTTCATTTTCTGAAATTTCAATAAATTGAATAATTCAACTGTCATCCATAACAGCTTCCAATCCCCAAAACCCTAATTCCAATCCAATCCGAATTCACAGCCATGGAGCAGAAGCTCCTCTTCTCCCGCGCACCATCCGTCGCGCTACCCTTCTGCGTCTCCTACAAGCCGTCATCGCCTTCTCTCCGGCCACCGCGCCGCCTCTCCCTAGCATCGTCGTTTTGGGGCTCGAATTCGACTCTACGAGGCTCCAGTCTGCGTCCGAGGAGTGTGAGTCAGCGGCCGTTGCGGAGGGTCGAGCCGGTGAGAGCTGGCGGCCCGGTGAAGAGGCGGAAGGAGCGCCCGTTCGACAACGTGATTCAGCGAGACAAGAAGCTGAAGCTGGTGATGAAGATACGGAAGATCCTGGTGAGCCAGCCCGACCGGGTCATGTCGCTTAGGGACTTGGGGCGGTTCAGGAGAGAGTTGGGACTCAACAAGAAGCGCAGATTCATTGCCTTGTTGCGTAAATTCCCGGCCGTGTTCGACATAGTGGAGGAAGGCGTGTTTTCTTTGAAGTTCAGATTGACGCCGCAGGCGGAGGAGCTGTATTTGGATGAGCTGAGGATCAAGAACCAGATGGAGGATATCCTGGTGGTGAAGCTCAGGAAGCTGCTGCTGATGTCGATGGACAAGCGGATTTTGTTGGAGAAGATTGCTCACTTGAGGACGGATTTGGGCCTGCCGTTGGAGTTCAGGGACACCATTTGTCAGCGGTATCCGCAGTATTTCAGGGTTGTGGCGAGCGAGCGGGGGCCGTTGCTGGAGTTGACGAGCTGGGATCCTGAACTGGCGGTTTCGGCGGCTGAGCTGGCTGAGGAGGAGATGAAGGAGAGGGAGATGGAGGAGCGGGATTTGATCATTGACCGCCCGGTGAAGTTTAATAGGGTGCGGTTGCCTAAGGGGTTGAGTGTTTCCAAAGGGGAGATGCGGAAAATATGTCAGTTTCGGGACATGCCTTTTATCTCGCCGTATAAGGATTTTGCTCATTTGAGGTCCGGGACGCCGGAGAAGGAGAAGCACGCCTGTGCCGTGGTGCACGAGATGTTGAGCTTGATGCTGGAGAAGCGGACTTTGGTTGATCACCTGACGCATTTTCGTGAGGAGTTCAGGTTTTCGCAGCAGATAAGGGGAATGCTTATCAGACACCCGGATATGTTTTACGTGTCATTGAAAGGTGATAGGGACTCGGTGTTCCTGCGGGAGGCATATAGCAATTCCCAGTTGATTGAGAAGGATGAGCTCTTGCTAATCAAAGAGAAGCTCCGGACTCTCGTTTCTGTTCCTCGGTACCCGAGAAGTGGCGTTCCTCGGACAGAGGATGTGGATGGGAGTGGTGAAACTGATGAAGATGCCATCGAGGATGATGATGATGACGAATGGAGTGATGTGGATGGTGCGATGGGCAGCGGAGATGATTGGAGTGACGAAGATGAGAATGATGAAGGTGTGGATGATTGGAGTGATGAAGATGAAGAAGAAGGCGGTGATGATGACAGTCCCCCTAGCTTTGACGATGAGGATAATGAAATCATCAAGTCGAGCTTGGATAGACAAATTAAACAGGTGAGTAAAGCTTCCGGAGGAGATAGGGAAAGCAAGAAGAGTCTCGATCTTGTTTTCCCTGATGGCAGGCCGAGAGAAAGATGGTAAAGTGTGAATTTAAGTTCCCCTATGTACGTAAAACCTGCAGGAGCTCTCAGTCCAAGCATACGAATTCTTCAGTTATCCAAAACTCGAGCACAGTATTAGCCAGGGCTGTGCGGTGATTTATCTTTTGATCAAATGCTCATCCTCAGCAGAATGCAAGTCTTACTTTGGTAAGAACATCTGGTTAGAGTTCTGTCGGTAGAAATTTCATATCAAATACAAGCCTCTAAGTTGACGGTGTCATGTAATCTTCTTAGCTCTTGAACACATCATTTATCTATAATCTGCAACCAACAATGTCAAGTTGAATAAGCTATGGAAGCCATCTGGTTCACAAAATGGCTCGAAGGTGAGCAAAGATGAGCCTTCCTATTCGTATGCTTAGGCAGCTGAATTAATTTGCAGTAGAGGCACCAGCTGGGGACTATCCGTGGGAAAACTTGCAGTTGCTTCCAAAGCGGCATCTTCCTTCAGCGAAGTACCAGCAAGGCTGGCGCGGAGGATGCTGATGATGATTTCCTCGAACTTGTTGGCTGAACCGAGGACCGGCTGGCGGAGAGAAAGACCTTGCAGGGCATTCTATGTTCTCCCGACTAGATAGGGGAGGCTGATGAGCGTGGGCTGCCAGAGGGCGTCTAGCCGCTCCATGGTACCTTCTCATCACTTCTGTTGTACCGTTCTGCTGATTATGAACGTTCTGAAATGACCCAGGATGCAGTCGGCTGTTTTCATTTTCGAAGCCTCCGTGCGCAGGACCTCTGCCCCTAACTGAGCGGTTATGAGGATGATGAGTACTGTCCATACCCGAATACTGAACCTGAGATTTTTGCTGTGGCGCGGATTGGTTCCGCTGCTGCCCCATAATGTTTCTTGACTCAGTTGCATCAGGCTGGTTCATAGCTTGGTTATCATGCGCTGCCAGAGGATGTTTCTTATTATTATTCTGCGGCAGAATTGGAGGAGCATGGTCTTTGTCGTACTTATCTGTTCTGGGTACCCTGCGTACAAGAACGCTTCTCTCATTGATTGATTCTTTAAAAATATACCGACGGCCGATAATGTGACGCATACCTTTTCGCCCTGAGCTCTCGTCTCATTTTCTTTTCACGGATCCGCATCTCTCTGTCCGTCCTAGCCGCCGCGCCTCTCAAATGCTTGTCCCTCAAAGCCTGTTCTCTCAGGGTCTCATCTTCCCATCTCTACACAGCAAAGTTATGCAGTCAACAAATGAGTCCCAAACTGGCAATCAAATTACACATAAGCAAGGCCATCCAGACCTGCCGCAGTGTCTTCATCTTGTAGAGATTCCGGCCTTTAATTAAAAGGGGATGGAGCGGAGGAAGTGGCTTCTCCCCTCTGCTCCAGAGGACTTCAATCTAGTCACATGTATAAGATGCCAGGCAAGCAGACATTATTAACTTTTAATATATCGCATATGAGCCGATCCTCCAAGAATCCATTTTCAGAGTTGCTCACTGTAAATGTATGTTGCTGTTTAGCAGCACCGTAGCTTTCTTTGACTATACGGCCAGCGATAACCCTCGTACCAATTGGAGGACCACTCCTGGCAGCCAAGTCATACCTAAACATATTAAGGTTAAAACCGACCTCGGCTTGTATCAGATTCATGGATAATACCATGTTGAGACTTACGCTGCATAAACCTTCTGTTCAAACATCACTACATCCCCCATGCAAGCATCGCCTGCAAGGCAAATAACCCCAATCAGAATCTCCCACGAAAAGAGCCTTACCTGCAGAAGGGAAAACTCTACCTTTGCAGTTCAATACAAAGCTGTATGCTGGGTACTCCCTCTCCCCACCACCATTCAATATCCTAATTAACAAAGCCGAACAAAAGAAGCCTCAAGCCATCAAAGTGCCCAAAGGACGCTTCAATCAACATCCTTCACAAGAAACTGTACCCGGTAACATTGATGGTTATACAATGGTACCTGATATGCTCACTGATTCTCTTAATGAGAGTTTCCTTGTTTCCAGTCAATCTCAGCCCATATTTCCTTAGATAAACCTTACACTGCTCTATCTTAAGCTTCTCCAACTTCCCACCTGCAAATCAGCAGCTAAGGTTAACTATAACTACCCAACTCTAACAATCCCCTCAATGACAAAAATGACTCTACAGCCATAAACAAGCATCCATCTTTCACACACTCTACTTCTCTTCTCCAACTCCAAAAGCCAGACCTTCTACAGCTTTATTCAGACCATATACTGATATACATGTCTGTCTGTGCAACTCCAATCAGTTTTTCAATGCATTGAAAGCTCTTTCTGATCAACTTCATCCATCTTATCCACCACATTGTTACTCCAACTCCAAACAAGGCAATGAACATCAATGCTACCAAAACGCAAGCTAATAAAAAAATAAAAAAAAAGGTATGAGTGTCCACCAACCTCTTATGAGACCCTCAACAGCTTCAAAGCTGTTCCGATCAACTTCTTCCAGCAGCTCATCATCACCCACATCCATGTCCACCGCTTCCACTAGCTCCGACTCCAACCTCCTACCCCTTGTCAACAAAAAAACCACACTCACCGTCACACACAATGAAACAACATCAGCACCAAGGTACATCCTCAGAAAAATCCACTAAATCAAACCTACCGCGCGGAGGAGGAGGAGGAGCTGGCTTTCTTCTTCTGCACGGACAACTTTGACAGCCCGGACATCGTCTCCTCCAGCTCGTTAAACGTCGGATCGTCCACCGAATCGTCCGATACCGACAAGTCCGAGTCCTCCTCTTCCGTAAAATCTCGCTCCGTGTCTCCATCCTCACCGTCAACGACGCCATCCGGCCTCCTATCGGCGCCCAAATGTTCAGCAAACGCCATCGATTGATTTTTTTTTTCAAAAAAAAAATTTAGGGTTTGGAGAAATGGGAGAGAGGAGAGCGTTTGACGTATTCACAATTTTATATGGATAAAAGTGGAAAGTTACCGTTTAGGCCTTGCATTTGAAAATTTTCAAAAATGTATTAGGATCCTGTTTTTCTCATTTCCTTATTTAAGGTGTTATGGGTATTGTCACATGCCAAATTTCTCCGGTGCTAGGCATATGATTGTTTGTTATCTTAGTAAAATTTAGTCCTATTTTTTTAGTAGGCATTGAAAAAGTGGCATTAGCTCTTTACGGAGAGTGAAAAGTTTAGCGTTGTATTTGAGGTACTTCACTCGAATAAAATACGTCATTCGAGTCTGTAATCTTTACATAGGCGTGCTCTCATGCCTATTTGTATTGTAAGCTTTTGCAATATCAATGAAACATGTCTTTTCTTTTAATTGATGTGGCAACTCACTCGATTTACATGATAGTGTGACATGTGCCCTTTTATGTGAATACATTATTTATATGATTATTTTGTTATCTTAAATGTACTCAAATTGCGTGATAAAAGATGATTTGCTAACTTTTATGTGAGTCAATAAGTGTTATATGAGCTTGTTCGAGAGCTAGCCTATGACACATATGAGACCTGAGTTGTTGGTTGAGTGCAAATTCTATGTATAATGGCAACTCGGGCTCAACCAGGTAACGCAAAACAACATCATCCAATAAGAGTTAAAAGTTAGAAACACAACTATTAGAAGTATTATGTGGGTAAGGATGGAGTATGAAAGTAAGAAATGAGCCCTCTGTTACGGACTAGTCTTTCAAACTAGTTCGTACGACATCTGTTGATTCGTACAAAAGTCAACAAGTCAGTCTTTTTTATTTCAACTCGAGTATCTTTAAGGTAACAAAAAGATCATATGCTTAATGTATTCACATAATAGGGCACATATGATATTATCATGTAAATCAAGTGAGTTAAGATATTGATTAAAAGGAAAGACACATGTTTCTCTAATATCGCAAAAACTTACAACGCAAATAGACACAAGACACGTCTATGTGAAGATTAGAGAACTGTATGACGTACCTTATCCGAATGGAGTAGCCCAATTACAATGTTGAACTATTCACTCTCTTGTAAAAAGCTAATGAAACTTTTCCAATCCTTACAGGAATAAAACATGATGTTAACATATTAAATTTTACTAAGGTATAACAAACAACCATAGGCGTAAAAATATTTTGGATAAGCTTGGTTTGTGGCACCCTGCGTTTTTACAACATGGAAGAAACTTGAGAGAGTGAAAGCGCTTGCCGATTATTTTTCAGATCTTTGGTCGTATATAACTCTGCAAAAAATGAGCCGATTTTGGTTTCTCTTATTTTTCCAACCTACAGACTTCTATTTCTGAATCTGAGCTATGATCACGTTCTACATGTCGTCTGGAGATGCCATAAAACAGTTTTCATCGCAATCTGTTTCTCCATTCCTGTTCTGATTATCTTTTCAAAGTTCGTTCTTCGAGCATAATTTCTCTTTGATAAATCACTAAAACGGGCCTCTAATGTTTCCGAATCATGTGAACTTGGCTGCTAATCTTAAAAAGATACATTCTACATTTTGGACAAGTTAAATTTGATTTTTCTTTTTTAATTTTAATTACCAAATTTGTGAGTATACCATTACACACGGCCGCTGTTATTAATTTTGTCGGTATTCTTCACCCTAAGAACGTGTTTCTCCTTCAAGCCTGGTATCCCCTTTGGACCGTACCTCCTTGTGCGTCTGGTCAGAGGACCATAAGCCGCAGAGTCATGGCGATGTCCGAACTCACAAGAGGCCCCTGCAGTCCTTGGGAGGAGGCTCGTGGGGTTGGCGCCCTGTCCATCGTCGCTGACTCAAGCAACAGATCAGATGCTGGACTTATCCGATTTTTGCGTCTCCACAGGCTGTCTCCGCCGTTTCAGTGCTGTGCGGGTCAATGGTTGCTTAGTGAAATTGGTTGCTGGGTGTGCGGTGTCTGCTCAAGGTCGTCAGGTTCTGGCGCCGGCCAGTCGAATCCCGCGTTCTGCTCGCGGAAATTTTTTATGTTATATTATGGTCTCATTAGTTATGATTTTTATTTTCACACCCAAATCACCAAATTTGTGGATAACTATACGGAAAATTGGCTGATTTTTGTTCCTTTTAATTTGTCCTACCTGTAGACTTCTGTTTCCAAAACAGAGCTAGGATCACCTTTTGCGTGCAATTTATAGATGCCACGAGAATTTTTGTCCCAATCCGTTTCTCCTTTCGTGCCCAAATCGGTCTTTCAAACTTCGCTCTTCAGGAACGGTTTTTCATATTATATTGTGATTTTGTTAGTTTTGATTTTCATTTTCGAGCCCAAATCACCAAATTTGTAGGTATACCCTTATGGACAAAGAGCCGATTTTGGTTTTCTTTTATTTGTCCTACCTGCGGACTTCTGTGTTCAAAATTGAGCTAGGATCACCTTCTAAGTGTTGTCTATAGATGTCATGATAGATTTTTTTCTTAATTTATTTCTTCGTTCGTGCCCATATCGGCTTTTAAAAGTTTGCTCTACGGGCACAATTTTTCTTGGATAAATTGATGAAATAGGTCCCGAAATCGTGTCTGAATCACATGAATTTTTTCTAAGAGTCCTAAAAAGTTTCATATTACATTGTGGTCTTGTTAGTTCTGACATTCATTTTTGCACCCAAATGGCCAAATTTGTGGGTATACCCTTATGGAAAAGGGGCTAATTTTGATTTTCTTTCATTTGCCCTACATACGGATTTCTGTTTTTGAAAACGAGCTAGAATCACCTTATGCGTGCCGTCTATAGATGCCACAACAATTTTCATCCTAATCTGTTAATCCATTCGTGCCTAGATTGATCCTTCAAAGTTCGGTCTTTGAGCACAATTTTTCATGGATAAGTCGCTGAAACGGGCCCCTAATATGTGTCTGAATCCTGTGAAATTGGTTAATGGTCTCAATAATTTTCTTATTATAATATAGAATTATTAATTCTGATTTTTATTATTTGGACTCAGATCTCCAAATCTGTGCGTATACTTATGAGTCGATTTTGAATTTTCTCATTTACCTGACCTACGAACTTTTGTTTTAAAAATTATGCTTAGATCATCTTTTACATGTGGCATAATGATGCAACAATAGTTTTCTCTTATTTCATTTCACCTTCCCTTCTCAGTTCAGCTTTTTAGTGTTTGCTCTTTGAGGAATGATTTTTCAAGCATAAATAGCTGAAACGGATCCTAAAAATGTGTATGAATCTCGTATAACTAAACCAATGTTCTCAAAAAATTTAATATGACATCATGGATTAGTTAGTTTTAATTTTCATTTTTTGACTCGCATCACCAAACTTGTGCGTATAGCCTTTGTAAAATGTGGCGATTTTGCTTTTTTCTCATTTTTCTGGCCTACAGACTTCTTTATTAAAAATCATGTTTGGATCACCTTTTACATGTGGTCTATTGATGTCATGACAGTTTTCATCTGAATGTAATTCTCTTTTCCTATCCAGATCAGTATTTCAAAATCCAATTTGTCAAGACACAGTTTATCGACCATAAATCGATGGAAGGGATCTCAAAATGTGTCGGAATTTCATGAAACTTGATAAATAGCCTTAAAAAGTTATTTATCACACTGCATGCTAGGTAGTTCTATTTTTTATTTTTTTGACCCGGATCACCAAATCTGTGGGTTTACACCCCTAAGGAAAATTAGCCAATTTTGGTTTTTTCTCGTTTAGCCTTCGTACAGACTTTTGTTTTTAGAACCATGCCTAGATCACCTTTTACATGTTTTCTAGTGATGTCACAACCATTTTCGTCCCAATTCAATTTAACCTTCTCTGCCCAGATCAACCTTTCAAAATTTGTTCTTCAAGACACCATTTTTGCTCATAAATTGTGTAAACGGATCTAAAGAAGTTTCTCACTCCAATTGAAAATGGCTTATAGTCTTAAAAAGTTTCATAGTACACCATGGGATATTTAGTTCATATTTTTATTTTTTACGTGAATCATCAAATCTTTGGAGTTACCTTTACGAAAAATGGGTCAGTTTTGTTTTTCTCCATTTTCTCGGCCTACATACTTTTGTTTTCAAAACCAATCAATGACCACCTTCTACATATGACCTGTTGGTTTCACAAAAGTTTTCATCTCAATCCGTTTCTCCTTCTTATCCAGATCACCTTACAAACTTCGCTCTTCGAGGTATTTTTTGAGCCTAAATCATTGAAAAGGACTGCAAAATTGTGTCTGAATCCCGATAAACTTTGTCAAACTTACTAAATCATAGTTTAATATGAAATTTTTAAGATTATATTGGTATTTCAAGAGATTCTAACATGTTTTGGAGTTTGGTTCAACTTCTTGAAAACCATGCGTTGAAGATCAAATTTTAAAAGGCTGGTTTAGTAAGGGAAAAAGAAACAGATTGGGACACCTACAAATTTAGTGATTCGAATCAAACAATAAAAATTCCAACTATCTAATGGAATCATATAAAACTTTATAGGAATATTCGTAAAAAGTTCACAGTATTTGACATGATTTAGAGGTCCATGTCATCACATATTTGGTCAATCACTCATGGGTGGACCGAGAGCACCCATCTAGATGGGTGCTGTACCTCCAAAACGACGTCGTTTTATATCATTTTCATTAATACACTCTCTTATTGTTTAAATAAAAAATAAAAAAATCAGAAAAAAATTTAAAAATTTATTTTAAAAGAAAAGTCCAAATAAAAAATAAAAATAATTATTTCACAAATTTATATTTTATATTCATTAAAAAAAGTTTATTCATATCATGAACATATTATTAAATCTGATAAACATAGCAGCTCATCTCATGAACATATTATCAAATTTGATGAACATAATAGCTCATCTGATGAACATATCAGCTCATATAATGAATTAATCATCCAATGAGCAAGTTCAAATTAAATGAACATTAATACGAAATATTAAATTTATTTAATAAATTTTTGGATTTTTTATTTATTTATTACTGTTTATTTGAAAGAAGAATGTATGTTTTAATGAAAACGAATCAAAACACGTCATTTTGGAGCGAGAACACCAATGCACCCAAGAATTTGCGATATTTGGTGATCAAAGTCAAAAGTTTAAATTCAAATTGGCAAAGTTATTATATGGATAATTTTAAGACTATTGAAGAAGTTTCACGGGAATCGCACACTATTAGCGTTCCACTTCAACAATTTTCTCAAAAACTAAATATTGACTTTTGAAAATTGTTCTAAAATGAGAGAGAAGCGGATTAGCGCGAAGATTCTCGTGACAATACATAAACGCGAGTTAATGAGAGAAAAACTGAAATCCATTGATGATCTGAAGTCTGTCCTAACCCAAAAATATGGCTTCCAAGCCACCCCTCGTTGAGACATGATGATACAACCATTGTTTTTCGAAAGGCTCTGTCTGATATTGACCAGTTGATTCTTTTTGGCAAAGGGGACTGGTTTGATACTACTGCAGTCCTTGGACTGGTTCTTCTCTTCACCAGATCTTGCCTTTCACCCAGAACAATAAGCAGACAATACCCAGCACAATGGCAACAGGAGCCCATTTTCGAATCAGAGCCTGACAGACACATCGACAACATTGGTCAATCATCAAAAAAAAGTAGAGACCAAAAAAAAAAAAGTCATCTTCTTCTTATAGCACCGATGTATAGATCAAACTGCTCAATGTAGTGGTTGAAATAGATAGAGAGTTATAACAGCTTGACTACAAACCTGTCGATTCAAATCTCTTGCCTTGTCTGCATATATACGAGACTCTGATGTCAACCGGCTTGACATCTGGCTTACCTCTGGCATTTATTATAAAACAAAAGAGTCATATCCGACACATCCTTCAGAAGAAGCCGACATCTAAAGGAAAAAGTAAACGATAACTGAATTAAAATTGGGAAGAGAAACTTACTGTCCAACTTTTCACCAACACCCAGAACCTCCTGGACATTCCGAGTCATGATCTGGTGGACCTCATATAGCTCATCATTCAACTTTGCTATGTTTCTCTGAGTCCGAGTGTCCTGATATAATTTCTTCGTCTTCTGTATGAATGTATCTTTTGGATGATACAAAGAGATGAAAAATTAAACATGCATAGCGAAATCCAGAAAAAAAATAGCAATAAACAGGAACAAAGAACCCCATACCAAATTTGATGAAGGCATAGGGTCTGGCAGCAGTCTCAATTTGAGCCCCATTAACACGCTCGAATTCATTCTTGAGGTCTTCCAAATATTGAAAAGCTAGTTTCTTTGGGTATGTGCGGTCACACATTGTCAAATAGCAAACACGGCCTTCAATTATATAACTGACGATTTGTGTCAAGGTGACATGGATATTCGAAGAAATGCTAGAACACTACAAGAACATGGCCATAGCATATTATGTCAATGTGTAAGTGGGTAAGTAACAAAAAACAATGGCTTGATTTTAAAGAATCTCCACATCCGCAATCACAGCAAAAAAAAAATTACAAATTCCTTGGCTCGTTAATTAGTTCGTGAAATTGCATCAAAGTTACCAAATAACTTAGCAAATGCTGTCCTGAATAAACTTGAGAAATGACAACCATGCGTCAATAAGCAAGCCTGATCTACGAATGTGGATAAGATTGATGCGCAATGAAGTTAATGAATATACCAATGCGAATGATATGATATAAATTAGTATCTGAAAAATAAATAGACAAATGGGCATTGCAGATTAGCCAGAAGGATACTGGAAAAAGTATGGCCCAGTTTCGATGGACATCCTAGAAGCCTCATTATGGCCTCTCGAGAGGTTCTTAAACAATGCCTTGACTTGCTGTTTGTAGAATTCAGCATCTTTCAGATCACGACCATCATCCAATCCTTCTGCTAGTGGAAGGCCATCAGTAACACGAGCAATCATAGTCAACTTCACCATTTCTCACTTCCCCAATTTGCCGCTTCACACAAATGGAAACTATAAGTTAAAATCACAGTAGTAAAGGTTGCTAATCCCCCTATCTCAATTAGATGATCCTAGAGAGTAAAAAATCAAATCAAAACTAAGAATATGCATTGCATCCTTAGAAACAAATTGAACTATGAAAACCTGATAATCAAACAGCAATATACATTCCTCAAAATACAACGAATACCACTGATAGCACTTCAACTCATAACTCGGTGAACAATTTCCAAAATCACTCAATGCCTCGTAAATTTTCACATCTCATATCTTAACATTTTGTAAATCAAGCAGCGAATCCGCTTCTACCATGATAAGATTAATCTATTGAAACCCAACCAATGTGAAATAACTTCTTCAAAAAGCTGAAGTACTCATACAGCTTTTCAATAACCAATTTGTTGTTGTTTTCAACGCTCTTCTTACTTGCAAGCTAACAAAAAAAAAAAAATCTATTCCACACATCAACAAATTCAGAAGAATTCCACACACCTCATTCTTGCTAATCAACACTGATTTCAAACCACATCACGGCAGCATTCCACTACCTGAACCGCCCAATAACAATCACTTGCCAGAATCAGTCTCCAATCAATCAATTATGACCAAGTAAGCTCCAACCCTAGGACTAAATCCCAATTCCTATCATCACAAAAACCTAATGCAACACCGACCTAATCACACGGCACGCTATATGAAGACAACAATCTTGTGCATATTAAACCTCTATACGATCAAAAACCCCAACATTTCCAATCCAAACTCAACCGATAACAAATTCACAAAATCAAAAATTCTCAAACTCATCAAGTTATTATCAACCATATCACAACACAAATTCCAACCGTGAAAAGAATAAAAAAGAAAAAAGAAATGACCACAAAAATACCTGATCGCCACGGCGCCCTGCAGATCCAAAACAACCTCCCGATGCCTGAATTCACGTCAATCGAAATGCGCAGGCCGCCGCTCCCCGCCGCCTGACGGATCTGGGAATTCGCGGAGACGATCGTCGTCGATCAACGTAAGCTTTTTGCTGAAGAAGAAGAAAATCTCAACAATGAGGAGAAATCGAATTCAGCATTTTATGCCTGTCGAGAGTTTTCGTTGACGTGTTGCGGACCGCGGCGATTCACGCTCTCGTTTGGATACAGGAATAACGTTCTTCCGGAATTAAACTATCGGTAAAATAACATCGGCCCCGTAACTTTAAAAAATTACAAATGATCCCTAGGCTGATTTGAGCATAGCAGCGTAGACAGGAAACTGATCTCAGTTCGCGGATTCGATCCCGAGAATGAGAGCTCGCTCCGCGACAGCAGCGAAGCGGAAGTCGGTCCATGAGCGGCGGAGACTGAATTCTCAGAGTGATAAGAGTAGCAGCTGCAGCCACGAGTCCAACGTTTTCAGAAAATCAAGAGAGAGAATAGATGCGGTGTTAATGACGGCGGAGGATGTGAGCATGCCGATACCAATTTAGAGTTATTTATATTTTTCAATAAATACTATACATTTTGCAATTTATTCGAAATAGATAAGGTTCATGATTTGACCTCATTGTTTTCTCTTGAACTGCAAGGCAAGTAAGAATCTGGCAACCATAGCTTCCAATCCAAGACCCACTTCAAAAGTAAGACCTCCATTTCGTGCTCCGTAAGGCCCTACGATCAATCTTTGATCTTTTCACACGTCAAATCATGGAAACGCGAGTCACTAACTTGATTCTATTGAAGAGAACAACAACGTTTCCAAATAAAAGACGTCTTTTCTTTTCTGGCACGAAGGGTTCAGTTTTAAAATTGTAAGAGATGTAACAACGTCGTTTAGTTAAAGCATCAAAGCATTCCTTGCTTAAACTCTAACAACGTCGTTTAGTCTCATCTCTTCTCTTACTCTGTATTTCCTTCTGCTTATCCTCGCCTCTTCTCATCAGTATATATACGCATTTCCCTTATTGTATCTGTAATCTTTTGATGCGATCAATAAAGTGGAGATGTTATTTAGCTTATAATCTTCGATCTTGCTCAAAACCCTAGCTTGATCTCATGGTATCAGAGCTTGAAACCGGTTGTCAATTCTGTAGATTCTGATAAATTTCTGCATCCTCCTCCCTTCAAATCTGTAGATCAAATCTACTTCGTTGGTTTCTTGCTACGTTCTTGAGGTGATATTCGGTGAGAATTCTATCAAATTCACAGTTGAGGAGAATTTGTTTCTGGTTCACTCTATCGGATCTACCTGGTGAAATGGGGAACTTAGTACCTACACACCTGTTGTTGAACCTATAAATGAAAGTTGAAGTAATTTACAGTCTGATTTGGTTTCACCTCTCATCAATGCTCGTCATCCTTATTACATCAAACCGTGTGAGCACTCTAGCACAAAGATTACACATATTATCTTGACAGGAATAGATAACTTTGAGCAGTGGCGAAGAAGTATTGTTACAACTCTCTCAACTAGGAATAAGTTAGGTTTCATCTATGGAACTGTGACTATTCCTAATGTTGATACTGAAATCTGGTTTGATTACAACTATGCTAAAAAAACGATAGTATCTTGGATCAATCATTCGCTGTCACCTGATATATTCCAGACTGTTCTGTATGTAACTTGTCCTAAAGAACTCTGGGATGAGTTAGTGACCAGCTTTAGTGAAAAAATTAGACCAAGAAAAGCACAGCTTAAGGCTGAATACTATGCTATGAGACAAGAGAATTTAACTATAGATCAGTTTTATTCTAAACTGAAGATTCTGAGAGATGCAACCAACAATATGGCATTGCTAAGAAAATGTGATTATATTGTTAAGTGTCTGTGGCACACTGATCATAAACTGGAAGAAGATGAGGATCATACTATGCATTTTCTGATGGGATTAAAAGAAGAATTTGTAACCATAAGAAGCACAATCTTACTGATGCAACCTATTCCAAAAATAGAAGCAACCTATTCAATGGTAGTTCAAGAGGCGAAACAAAGACAAAATTCAGCAAGAAGTTTCACTGAAGCAATTGCATTTTTCATTAAATCCTCTTATGGTTCTACCTACAGTACAGAGAAAAAATTTGTGAAGAATGATGGTGATAAGGCAAAAACAGGTGTTGTAGAGTGCTCATACTGCAAGAAACCAGGACAAACAAAAATACAGTGTTATAGACTCATTGGATTTCCTGAAAATCATAGACTGTATAAACTATTGACAGCTCAACAAATTGCAAACAAGAAAAGATTTGCTTCATATCAAGCTAATATGATCTCCACTGATGCATCAGCTCCTGTCAGCAACTCTCAGCCTGAGCCTCCTGAATCTGACTCTCTCAGCTTACCAAGTCTCAATTTCAAGAGCTGCTGAAGTTAGTAACATCTCAAAATAGTTTTGATCCACATACAGCCACTGCAAATACTATTATGGCAGGTAACTCCCAATGTTTCACTAGTCTATTGATACTGATACTTGGATAATTGACTCTAGAGCCTCAAATCACATTACATTCAAACTTGATTTCCTGAAAAATCCTCTACCAGTACAGTCCATAAATTTTCTGCCTAATGGAAAATCAACCTCCATCACTCATATTGGTGAAGTTACCCTGACTTCCACACTTACTCTTCACCATGTCCTTTATGTTCCTACTTTTAACTACAACCGTATTTCTATATCCCAACTCCTTCATAATACCAATAACACTGTCCTCTTCACTGACACTCACTGTTTTTTCAGGACCCTGTATTGAAGAAGAACTATGTGATTGGTAAATCCTGCAAAGGCCTGTATAAACTTCCATCACTCATTACTTCTACCTCGACCTCCCGTGATACACCATCCTCTTGCAATCTTACACAATCCAAGCTTTTGCATATGAAGTTGGGTCATGCATCTTATTCTACAATTAGTCATATACCTCAACTGAGTATTGCTACAAATAAGAACTTGTTACCTTGGTTTGTCTGTCCTATTGCTAAACAGTCCAGACTGTCCTTCCCATCTAGTTTTTCTCATTCACAAACTAGCTTTAAAATAATTCATTGTGATGTATGGGGGCCTTATAAACACAAAACTTATAATGGCTACTCATATTTTCTTATAATTGTTGATGACTTTACTAGATGTACATGGGCATATTTGATTGTCCAAAAATCAGAAGTTTTACCCTAAGTTCAGAACCATTTTTCCACAACTGTCAAGGTTCTAAGATCTGATAATGGTTCAGAATTTATAAAATCATTCCATGACTTCTCTTCTCTCTACCAAAGGTATAATTCATCAAACCTCTTGTGTGGATTCTCCTCAATAAAATGATAGAGTGGAAAAAAAACATAGGCATATTTTAGATCTTGCTAGAGCCTTGAGGTTTCAAGCCTCATTACCTATTTCTTTTTGGGGAGAATGTAATTTTACCTCAATCTACTTGATAAACAGACTTCCATTCTCTGTTCTTCACCAGATTACCCCTTTTGAAAAACTTTTTTCAAAACCTCCGACTTATGATCACCTCAAAGTTTTTGGCTGACTTTGTTTTGTCTTTATCTTAAAATCTCAAAGAGATAAATTCTCTCCTAGAGCCATAAAGTGCATGTTCCTTGGTTATCCTTTTGGTAAAAAAGATTATAAACATCTTGATTTGGAGCATTACAAAGTCTTTTATAGTAGAGATGTTTTCTTCCTTGAAACTATTTTCCCTTACTATAAACATGTCAATTCCTCATCTGATTCAGCCTCCTTTACTGACTCAGATGAGTTCTCATCTACTATTTCTCTATCCCACTCTCCATTACCAACTTCCCCTATTCAGTCTGATTCTATTCATCAGTCTGAGTTACCCACATCATCATCTCTGTGTGAACCTCCCTCTCAGTCTACCTTATCATATCAGAAATCACCTTCTTTACATCATCCTAGACCTTCCAGATCCATTAAACTACCTACTAAAACCAGTGATTATGTTATTCCATCAGGCACAGGATTACCATCTCATGCTCTTTCTTCATACAAGGTACAATATCCTATCTCTCATTACTTATCCGATGGTCAACTTTCACCTTCCTTTCTTTCCTATGCTCTCTCTATTACTACTCACACTGAGCCAAAATCTTATTCTCAAGCCTCTAAAGATCCCCACTAGATCTCAGCTATGGCTCAAGAAATCCAAGCATTAGAAATCAATAACACATGGAAAATTGTTGAGTTACCACCTAACAAAAAATCAGTTGGGTGTAAATGGGTGTATAGGCTCAAAGTTAAAGCTGATGGAACTCTCGATAGACACAAGGCCAGACTAGTAGCAAAGGGTTTTACTCAAACAGAAGATCTTGATTACTTCCAAACCGTTGCACCTGTTGATAAAATGACAACAGTAAGGACTCTACTTGAAGTTGCAGCAATGAAGTGCTGGTCCCTCACTCAACTAGATGTTACAAATGCATTCCCACATGGTGATTTACAAGAGGAAGTTTATATGAAGATTCCACCAGGTTACAATCTTCTTCATAAATCCTCCTATATCAATCCTGTCTGTTTACTTTAGAAATCTCTCTATGGGATTAAACAGGCTCCTCGCCAGTGGTTCTTTAAATTTTCTGCTGCTCTACTAAAATATGGCTTTACTCGGAGTGCGTGTGACCATTCTCTATTCACGCTATCTTCTGGTCCTCAGTTTACAGCTTTATTGGTTTATGTTGATGATATGATTTTCACTGGCAATTCTTCTTCGGCCATAACTGCTCTAAAAACATATCTGGCTTCTCAATTTCTTATTAAAGATCTTGATCCTCTACACTACTTTTTGGGCATTGAGATAGCTCGGTCCTCCACTGGTATTTCCCTCTGTCAGCGTAAATATGCTCTCGAAATTTTGGCTGACACAGGTCTGTTAGGATGTAAGCCAAGTATTGTGCCTATGAACCCAAATCTGAAATTCAGTTCTTACACCAGCAGTCCAATGTCATTACCTGATCAGTACAAGAGATTAGTGAATCGATTAGTTTATCTAATAATTACCAGACCTGACATCTCTTATGTTGTTCAACAACTCAGTCAGTTTCGGTCCAATCCTTGTGATCATCATATGCAGGCAGCTACTAGAGTGTTCGTTATTTGAAATATGCTCCAGGCCAAGGTCTTTTGTACCCATCTGCTTCCACTTCTGCTCTGACTGCTTACTGTGATGCAGATTGGGGGGCGTGCTCAATTACACGTCGCTCCATCACAGGATATTGTGTCAAGCTTGGTAGTTCTTTATTATCCTGGAAAAGCAAGAAGCAGCCCATTGTGTCCCGAAGCTCTGTCAAAGCTGAATACAGTGCCATGGCAAATGTCTCGTGTGAAATTACTTCGATTCTTTCATTGCTCCGATCTCTAACTGTTGATTCCTTATCTCCGGTTTAAATCTTCTACGACAGCAAGTCTGTTATAGCTCTTGCGCATAATCTGGTGCTTCATGAAAGAACCAAGCACATCGAAATTAATTGTCATCTTATTCGGGACAAAGTTGCGGATGGTACTATTCAGTTAGTCTATCTTCCGGCAACCAGCTGATCTTCTCACAAAGCCGCTTCATCCTCCTCGTCAATTTCATCTTCTCCTCTGCAAGTTCGGCGTTCACAATCTGGATCAGTGCGCGAACTTGAGGGGGGTATTGAAGAGAACGACAACGTATCCAAATAGGCGTCGTTTCTCTTCTGGCGCGAAGAGTTCAGTTTTAAAGTTGTAAGAGATGTAACGACGTCGTTTAGTTAAAGCACCAAAACATTCCTTTTTTAAACTCTAACGACATCGTTTAGTCTCATCTCTTCTCTTACTCTGTCTTTTCTCTCTGCTCATTCTCGCCTCTTCTCATCAGTGTATATACGCATTTCCCTTATGGTATCTGTAATCTTTTGATGCGATCGATAAAGTGGAGATGTTATTTAGCTTGTGATCTTCGATCTTGCTCAAAACCCTAGCTTAATCTCAGATTCAACGGAACAGACTGCACGTAAGCCCGGCTCACAACTGACCATTGACGAGACCACAGCCGCAGCCGGAAGCAACGGGCCTACTCGTTAGACACAACCCCTCCTCTCAGAACCTGCCTTAATCCTGTGATTCCTCAGGTTGAGCTTTGGTGGCTCTGGAGGAGAAGAAGGCAACACCTGGGGGCTTCTCTCAAGTCCCCCACTTGCCGACTTTTCCTTCATTTTCCCATCTGCCAAATGTTTCAAGACGTCGTTATCATAAAGAGTTTCAATTTTTTCAAACTTCCATCAGCTTCTTGTCTGGACACCTAAACCTAACAAATCATCCTAAGATAACAAAAAAACATCAACATGTTATCATCCTGAGCTGCCAACTTGCGTTCCAGCAATAGAAGATAATAAATCATGTTATCAACAGAAGAACAGGCCAGACTCGGCCAGCTTGCTAACAATCATAAAGGTCATCCTAGTATCGGCCAAGGGACTATCAAATCCGACACATTCCACCTGTATCAGACTAATCCAGATAACAACTCTGACAGCCTTAAATACAGGCAGACGACTTCGACAGATGAGATGTTATCATCCTGAAACAGACAGATGAGAATGTACGAATAAATGCTAGACTGGCATTGATCAATATGTGAATTGCGAGCAAAGCTCCTGTGTGTTCGACAACTATCTGATTTTACATAATGCAACTCCATGAAGGAGCTTGCATGCATAAACTGTAGCTCGGTGATACTTTTGAGTCATTCACTGTGGGTGAAATAATGCAAACGTCATTTTGTCAATCAATCAGTCGGTTACTTCATTCAATGACGAGTCTGCCTCGAGTTCCTCCGCTTGCTTCTGTGGTCCAGCTGCGACGACCCTCCCCCAACCTAAAGACATTATAACCACAAAAGGACCGAATCAGGAATTTTTTCGATAGAGCAGAACTAGGGAGTGTCAAGAAATATAGCGCTCAGCTCACCCCGACAAAGAAATTTTGAAAAAGAGGATCGAATCCAGAAGGACCGAAACTCGCGTCATTAGAATTCCTCTTGTTGTTTGCGTTGGAAGTCTCGCAGTACGACCCAAATGTAAAGGAGCAGGAGGTGTTCAAGCTTGTCTGCTTGTTGCTGTTATGCGTAGTTGACGAGCTGAATGTGAAGGTGCGAGAGGCGTTCGAGCTTGTCTGCTTGATGCTGTTATGAGTAGTAGTAGACGAGCTAAACGCTGCCATGTCGGCTTGAAACATCTCGTTAAACAGATCCTGCAGGCTCTCGAAGCTATCCCCTCCCTTCTCCTGCCACAAACCGCCGTTCAAATTCAGATCCACCGCACGAAATGAAATTATTTCCTGGCTTGGGTAAGTTCTTTAAGTAACTAGATTTTTGAATCGGTAACGAATAACAAACTCACATCGGGCTTGTTCTGCTGCATCAACACGGCCATTTCGTTCAGAAAATCTCCCATTCCATGAACCTACATTCGCCAACAAAAAACCAGACACAATGTCAACCTCAGACCACAATAAATTCTAAGACGATCCCATACACAAAAATGTCTTACATTCTCATCATCGTCCTCCTTGTTGTACAATCCAACATCGTACAAGAGCCGCTTACTCGAATCAGACAGCACTGGCGAATAATACCAAATCAACCGGTCAACGATACTAGCAATTAACCAACAGTCGATCTCACATTCCTAACTACATCCAACCTAAGTAAACTCGAAACTCCGAATCCTTAAATTTAACAACTTTAGACACATTGATCGAAACATGTCAATCAAGGAAACCAGTCTTTACCAGAGTAGGCCTCCTGAATGTCTTGAAACTTCTTCTTAGCTTCCTCCACGAACTTTGAATTCCCGCCAGCCGCGCACCGATCAGGATGCCATCTCTGGGCATTAAAAACACATCCACAATTTACCAGCAATCAGAACTGAAAACTACCCAATTCAACCAATCCATGAGCAAGAAATAAATTAATTAAAAATCAAATCTTTTTCCAAAATTCACGAAGCTGAAACCGACCAATGCAAGCTTCTTGTACGCGCTCCTCAGCTCGGTCTCCGTGCACTCCTTCTTCAGCCCTAACACGCTGTAAAAATCACTCTCCTTCTTCACCCCACCTCCGCCTCCACCGCCACCTTCCCAGTTCGCCATTGCCGCAACTGAGAAACACCCAATTCGCCGATCGCACCAGCAACCCCAAATCCTCAACCACACTCGACTTCAACCAATCACATATCGCCCAACGCCGATCAAAAGCACCGAGAACCAAAAACAAAAAAAATCCGACTTCTTCAATTCTTTTTTCCAATTCAATCAAGCGACAAACTTCCTTCTTTCTCAAACTCCCAACACACGAAACTTCAACCCGCAAACAACGAGACGAGAAAGAGAGAGAAAGGGGCAGAATTCCGCGGCTAGGGCTCTATGTATGATCGATGAAGACGAAGAATACTCTAGAAGCCAGATAAAGCCCAAGATTTTTTCCCCTTACTTTAATTGCTTTTTATAAAATAATATTTTACAATCTACGGCCAGAGATGCGATGCGTCGAAATGGACGGTTGGGATTCGATAATGAGAAGATATTTTTGTTCGTTTGTGATTCCAGAACGTTCTTGTCGTACGTTTTTTTATTTGTGCTTCATGTTCGTGGCGGCTAATGATTCGCGGAAATTTTGTCCCATGGCTAAGAACTCAAAAGTGCGCGAGATTAAAAATATTTATTTTTTATCACATTCATCGGACACGTCGGTGTCTTAATCTAATAATGGGCCTAAGACTGGGCTCCAGTCTGAACAAAAATGGGCTGCTTCGAATAAACGGCCCACCATTTCTCAGCGGTTTGTTTTTTCATTAGTAATAAAAATATAGAAATAGTAATTTACAATTTCCCACTTTATTTTCCTACAGTTTCATGCACAAAACAAACCGACACGACGTCATGTCGTCATTCCAAACACTGCCGTTTCCTCCAGTCTCGGTCACTTCCCACTTCACCACATTAAAGGGACCACCATGCACAAAACAAATCAGCACGACGTCGTAGCTGTTGATAACTACGCCAAAATGGCGCCGTTTGATCCCAGCGTCGGCTTATGTCCCAGTTTCAGTAGCTGTAGAACTCGACCAGCTCATCCATGGAGTAATTCGCCAGCTGTGACTCGCTGTTCTCCAGCATCCACAGCAAATGCTCGAACATCACCACCTCACAGGCCACCACCAGCGCGCCACCATCCTCTGAGCATTCAGACGCCGACTGGTCCACCAGACACCGTATCAAAGGGTGCTCCACGAGGTCCGTTCTCAGCAGGTAGCGCCGTCGCGACTTCCCCACGAGCACCGTGCGGAGATCCGCTCGGAGCGCACTCGCGCTGGAGCTGGCCACGACGGCGCTCTTGGAGCGGCCCAGCTTCCTTATGGCGGACGTGAGCTTTGCGAGTTTGGACATGATCGATATATATATGATGATGATGATATCGAGAAGAATTCGGATTAGGGTTTTTGAGAGAGGTAATGCTGCTATATTAGGGTTTGGAGTGGAGGTATATATAATGGAGGGGTTGGGGAGATGGGGGTGGACAGCTGGGGTCCATAGAAATGTGAGTTTATGGTTCGGAAATGGGAAAACCAGCTGCACCATTTTTGTTTGCTTGCTTGACTCAGACTCCTGTGATGCCTCTACCACATTGTTTCATCATGTTATTTTTTGTTCATCATATATATATATATATATATATATATATATATACATGAAGAAGTGCAGTATTATAATATATTTTAAATGTTCACCTGTGAGTACAGCTAACTAAGGCTTGAAAAAAAATATTAAAATCACACATATCACTGATATATTGGTCAAAAAAGTAGAACAATGTTTAAATGTTATAAAACCCTAACCCTAGCACACTCTGATTTGGCTGATATTCTTGATTACATGCTGAAAGAGTCTCCTCAATTTCATTGAAAAAAATTTAACAATATGTTTGTGTTATGTCGCCTAGAATTTGTATCACAATATTTCATTTTTTTTCGTAAATCTCAGTTTTCACAAACTGTTCATTTATATTGAAACAAATCTTGCATATAATTTTGTACAATCACTATAATTTGATTTGGATAACTAATAGTAATAAAAGATGGCGTTTTCACACTTAAAATGTCATAGAAAGCACAAATAAATGAATTTTAGAAACCCTAGACGATAGACGGCCATTTAAACTTTAAAACGGCGTATAAAACCCTACCTATTTAATTTAAAAGATTTTAAACGGTGCTTAAAGCACCGTATAAAGTATCTTTATATAATAGGCGACTGCTTTCTGAAAAATATATATCCTCTAAAATCTTTTTTTTGCAAGAAGGTGCTTTACTTGTATAGATGAAAAGAGTGTATGTACAAAAAAGAATAACAAGAGCTGAGGGCACCTAGAAAAGAAATCTAACAATGAATTTTAGTTCAACTGTTTGAGTTAGGATTGTGTATCTGACAAGAAATCTAACATGAATCTTGCAATAAAATTTCAACTTCCCGATTCAAGAAAAACAATCGTTTGAGCAATATATATAAGAGTAAATCCAGAATGAAATTCATATCAAATTATTCAATCTTCCATACGTGTCAGATATGATTTATTCTTGCATATTTGTGTATTTCTAATTAATGTATATATTGATAAATGAGGGCTTGTTATATATGAAAGTTCTAAAGGCTGGTGTCACTTCATATGCCCTACTGATCACGAGGTAAAGAGCATATATATACATGATCAAGTGGTCCTTCCATTTTCCATTGCAATTATGGCTGTCATAGACTTTAACTCAAACACTCAAGTTTGTAGATGACTACTCTTTTTACTAGATCCCATAAATGAAGAAAAATCAAGTTTTTCGTTTTTACTTTAAAATTTAAATTTATTCTTAATACCAATAAAATAATAATCACCGTAATTGTCTATTTTTCAAAAATGTGATTCATTTGTTTATTTTAGTTTTATTCATTTTAACTCAATTCCAATTCTTATAGTTTCACACAGATCTATTCACGTTTTATTTTTTGAACACACACAGAGAACCGTCCATTCGATTTCTTTGGAGCAACGATCAGCCGATTTAGACATCAAGGAAGAGCACTGGACGAAGTGCCCCCCACCCTGGGCCTTTTGGATTCTGAACCCTTCAGTTAGATTCATGGTTCAGCAAGTGTTGTTATTCGAATTCGAACTCGTAACCAAACGATTCACAAGTGATTAGTGAATTATTATGTCCACAAATTGTTCGTTGACATTTGAAAAATCAAATTATCATTACATTAATTGACTGAAATTTAATTTAACTTTTCAAACTCCGGAGGATATGACATATACATTGAAGAATCACTTAGTAGGAGGCAGACCATTATTTATATATACATATATATCAATCATATAGCCAGCTCGATCATTACTTCTCCTATGCACAAAACACTAATAGTCCAGAACCAATAATCATGTGAGTCGTCATCAGCTGGTTTAAACCTGAATGCGTGGGGATGGACCATTTCGAGTAAAGGCCAGTTAGCACCGCGCGAGCCCCAGAAAACAAAAGCTCATCGCAACGGAGTGGAGGGGGAGAATTAGGCATGCATTATGGACGAGAGGGACCGGCCGGTCGAGGGCCAGCGCCCGCCCTGTGGTGGTCCTCCTCCGATTAGTCGCATTCATCGGACGATGGATCACTCCCGCTATCGACATCCAGCTCCGCAACGGTGCAACGTTGTCGAGCTTCCACTGGTCGGGTCGAGCAACTCCAAATTAATATAATTTGAGGAATGATTTCTATTTTGTGGGGGACGGTTCTAATGCATGCCGAGGTTGACATTCCATTCAATTCCTCCTCACCTCCTCTGTCTGCAGTTATTTCTAAAGGTTCATTTCATTATTATTCGGGTAAACTATAAAAATATATAATTCATGAAATTGCGGCCATAACTATTCATTTTACCAATTCTAAGAAACCGACAAAATTCTACTATAGACCCCTTATAACACAAATTAGCAATTTACAATTAAAAAATTATCGTTTTTAACATTTGAAGTTTATGATTGTGTTGTGGTTAATTAGTTTATATTATTAAGGAGTAAATTATATATTTTTTTAAAAATATTATCAAGATTATATATTAATCTAATCATTTATTGAATAGTCAATCATTTTTGTATGAAAATTTTAAAATTAAAAAGTATGCTAGTGCATACATTCTTTTTGTAGCTTTCCATTATTACTGATAGTACATTTATCTTTTTTAGTGATGAAATTTTGTTATGGATCAATATCCCATGCACCAAGTCAACAAAATGCAAGTTAAAACAATTGTTTCGGATCAAAATCAGATGGTTTTGAATGTGAATATCAACATAGTTGTTGTCACCTGTAATTTAAAATATAAATACTATTATTAATTAAATTATTGAACACGTGTCACCTAAACAATGATCATTGTAAATGAAAGCTTCATTATTTCAATCACTCAATTTCATTTATCAAATGTCACTAGCTAGCATGTGAAGTAGAAGATTTGGTTAGCTCAACTACAAGTGTAACCCGAATTTTAGCTTAGTAATTTGAACTCATAAATCACATAATTCCATAACTTTTTGTAGACTTAACTATTGTTTTCACCAAATGTACTTGCACAGCATAAATTGTGGGAGAAGTGTTTCTCATGTGTTATCTGATGTTGCTGGCCAGCTCCAAGATGAAACATGTTTGATTTTGTATGGCTCAGGGCTACCTGTGGTGACAGATGTGTCCAACGTCGGAAACTAACACCTCATTGACAGGTCACTAGCTGAATCCATCCCGTATGAATTATGGACGTAATTATTAAAAATTTGTTAATAAAAAATTAAACTAGTACGTGATAAATTGTTATTTAATTTTACAATTTGTCATGTGATTAATTAAACTAATGCATAACCCTCTCTAATGATTGATTAAGAGAGTATAAGTTAGTATGAATTTCTTGTATGACTATTTATAATTTATTTAGATTTTAAGGTCGATTTTTTTAATATAAAAAATTAATCAATATTGGACAAATAGAAGTTCACAAAAAATATTTGTTTGGTACGTCATCCATATATTTCCACATTTTTTTCATTAATAAATAATTTGGGCTTCATCGACCGACCCAATGTTAACAAGGCCCAGTCCACCCAAACGCCCATCAATCTGGACCGTTCCCAACCGTCCGATCACTAGACTTGGCGCGAATGTTCCAGAACGCTTCAGACGCTCTCCACTCGTACCACAACTTCTCGAACCTTCCACCCCAACGCTCTCTATAAATCCGCTCTCCAACTCCTCACTTCATCATCTCTGTCACAACTCCAGCTCAGATCTTCACGCATTTCCCGCGAAACAGAACCTTCTAGAAGCTGTGTACTTTGCGAATTGAAGATGAACGGCCTGGTCGACACTTTGGGAGACGACATCGCAGCCACGGTGACCCACCTCCTCAACTTCCCGGACCTGACCCCTCGCCGAGTCCCCACCGACCGCAAGTCACCCATCGCCTCCTCCACCATTCCGACCGACGTCGTCGAGCTGGAGAACGAGTACGTCTTCTACCTCGACGTGCCGGGGCTGTCGAAGGCGGACGTGCAGGTCACGGTGGAGGAGGAGCAGCTGCTGGTGGTGAGGAGCGTCCGGAAGCGGAAGCGGGAGGACGGGGAGGACGAGGGGTGCAAGATTCTCAGGCTGGAGCGGCGGGGGAGGGAGAATCTGCAGCGCAAGTTTCGTCTCCCCGAGGATGCGGATGTCGGGAAGATCACGGCCAAGTGCGAGAATGGCGTGCTGAAAGTGGTGGTCGGGAAGAATCCGCCTCCAGCCAAGGGAAAAACAGTCCAGGTCAAGATCGCTTAGAGTATTTTCGGTCAACTCAAGTCAATGCTCGTTATGTCAGTGTCTGTGGATGTAATGTCAGGAAGTTGAGCTGGTCAACTAATGTAGTTTGATTTGAATGTATGAAATGAAAATCGGGTATTTGTCAAAACCATAAATTGAGCATTTTTAGAAACTGTACAGCTCAACATCGCTTAGAGTGTGTTCAGTCAACACTGGTCAATGCCAATATCTGTGGACAAAATGTCGGTAAGTTGAGCTGGTCAACTGATGTAGCTTAACTTGAATCTATGAAGTGAAATCTGGGTGTTTATCAAAACCATAAATTGAGCTGTTCTTGTTCATCTCTTCAACCATTTCACTGCACGTCTGAGCTCTGAATTCTCAATAAACAGATGCCATCTTATGTAGATTTTCGCTTCTTGTGGTGCTTCCTCTTGCCGGATTTTCTACTAGCGTCTTTTTTCGGATCATCCGCAACGGTGAATAAATGCTGGTAGTCATCAAAGCTTGCGAAAGGCGAAGCGCCGCTCTTTTTGCCGCGCTTTCGCTTGCCGGATGCTTTCACAGCGCCAGCTTCTTCATCTTCTTCGTCACTCATGTCCTCGGTATCACCAACTGCAATAGGGTCATCGTCAAGTTCGTCCAGGTCTTCGCCCTCCCCTTCCTCCATGTCGAAATCCTCCCCTTCTGGGAGATCAATTTCATTGTCGCTGACGTTGCCCACCAGATCATCGTCATCCTCGCCAGCCACCTGATCCAAGTCTTCGTAGTCGTAATCCCCATCTTTGCCAAGCATGGCGTCCGTCGAGTCCAGCATTGTCTCGATTTCATCATTGTCGCTGTCGTCCTCGCCTCCAGGCATTCCCAGGAGGTCGTCAATCGCCTCGTCATCCTCCTTGGCCTTCTTTTTCTTCTTCTTCCTCATCTTCTTTGTCGAGTCCATTTTGTTCATGTAGAATTTGTGGAACACGAAGTCCTCCGGAGCCACGTCCGTTTCGGCCAGCAAGAGAATGTCCGATCCGATAACGCGGGCATTCATGTCAAGCTGCGGAAAAGATCACAAGCCAATCAGTATGGTAGACGACAAGTGAGCGTAATTGTTGAAATGCTAAAAAGCGAACCTGTCTGGCAGGCTCGATTGTGGACCCGTGCCACTTGATCTCCTTGGGTTTCTTCTCCATAAACTTGATGAGAAAAGCGGAGAGCGACAGGTCATTCAATGGATTTCCGTTGTAGACAATGTGAGTCCCGGAGAGAAGGGTCGAAGCCATTGCAGCGACTGATGGGTGGACGTGAGACGCCAGCACCGCCAGCTCCCACCAAGCCGTCCGATTCGCGTTACTAGAACTCAAAATAAGGGAAAACTTGAGAAGGCCGTAAAGCATGGAGAGCGGAAGCGCCTAAGAGTGAACGGATATAAACGAGGTACCAGAATGAGGGCTCTCTGTTGCGCGGGTTGTATCCACCAGGAAGCGCAGCATCTGACGACTGTGATTTCTGCTCGCTCCGATCTGTTGATGCCCGGTCTTGATCTTTGGAATCTTTTAACTGACCGTCTGCATGCTTGTCCTCTGAATCAGCTGATGTAATTTTTCCAGTCTGGCGCTCGTTACCATCTTTATCATCTTCATCCACGATGTCTTCGAAGTGTTCCAGCTCTTCATCGACAGATTCAGCCTGAAGAATCATGTTCCTGCACAGAATGAAACAAAAAAGATAGATCAGAATTCCGATTCTCGAGGTGGCAGATGCATCGATCTAGTAATATTTACCATAGCGGCGGTCTCGCTTTGAGAACTTCCGAGAGCAGGAAAAGTATTCCGCAGGAGTACTGAGGCGGTTGCTGCAGCGCAACCTTGACAAAAAAAGAACGGATATTATCCACGCGTTATACGTAAAGCTCAATAACGATACTACTGAGTATACGACTAACCTGTAATAGACGCTTCGCAAAGGCAGCGACACGCTTCAGATTTATATCGTTCTTCATAGCTCGGAGGAGGAGGCCGATGAACAATTCTGTCTGAAGACACGGATCGAGCAATAGCATTTGAGAATCAACCCCAAAAAAAAAATAGTTTTACCATATGAAAAATTGCCTTGGAGGTGTTCATAGCAGCCGGCAACAAGAGTTTGGCATACAGGGCCCGGTAGAAGCGGTCACTGACGACCTGATTTCTCGATGAGATCTTATCGAGAAGCATCAACGCCTGGACCCCGACGTTGAAATTCTTCGAATGAACCTGCAAGGAAAAAGTAAAATATGATCGGATTATAAATCCTTCAATCTGAAGACGCGGAGAAATAACAGCCTTGTGTTTCTGAGTCATACGAGCTGGAAGAGAGTTGGGGTTTGAGCTTCGACAATGTCATCGGCTTCATTACTTGCGACATACGGAAATGCTCTATTGACCCCCTGCACAACGTAAGAGAGCAAAAATTTATAGTAGAATTCTGCAAAAGGAGAGATTTTTATTTTCGATTTTTCGAATAAAAAAAATTATTTCAACTTCTGGTGACTTAAATAAGAGAGACTCGGAAATGATGGTAAGAGTGAAATGGAGGACACTGACAGTTAAGAGAGCTGAAAGTAGCCTTGAGTCCATCTCGACGTGTGATTCTGCGCTCGACTCAGGCTTGGATTCTTTAGAGAATTTCTCCCCCTTTTTATCTCCTAACGGAACATTTCTGCCCTTCTTGTCGGCGACATCAGCATCAGATATCATTACCTGAGTTGCATCCGAAATATCCGAAAACGCTCAACGAACATATCTCAGCTAGACCGATGAAAACTTCAGTCTATCCGAAATACATAAAAAAAATCAAGCCTCGTACCTTAAATAGCGCAAAATATAGGTCGATTAAACGCTTGGCAACTCTCGGGCCATCTCCTCTCTGACTAAGTCGTATCTGACTCAGAAAATTAACCGCATGATACTTAGCTCGTAAGGTTAGATGAGGCCGGAAGAGAAATGAGTCAACCTCGTCAATCACAACCATCTGTAAAAGTGAAAACTGAGCAGACAGCAAGACTTAAAAATCGAATGACATCGTGTAAACCACAGAACGCACCTTCATGTTCGGATGAGCAGTTAGCAGCTTAGCAAGATGAAAGTCTGCGGATGAAGCGCCCTTATTCTGAGGATCTCCAAGCTGCGAAAAGCAATGAGTTGCTCAAAACAAATGGCAGAGTTGCATGCTTATCTCAAAAAGGAAGGAGTCGATAGCTAAATCGCACAGACCTTGTTGACCAACGCCGTGAGCAATCGCCGCTCCTGCTCCGGCTTACTCTTCAGCAAAAACGCCATCATCTACACATCCAACCAAGACGCTAAATGTTATGGGTAATGTTTATACAACACATGCGCTAATTAGAGTGCAAAACCAAAACCTTCAAGGCCTTGTCTTTTAACGCAGGCAGCAAGTCTTTCGAAGCTTCTTCAAGAGCGATCACAAACCGTTCATACCTGATATCACACGCATAAAAAAAACTCATCGCCAAAAATCGTGTTTACGTAAATATGAACTACATTCATGAAGGGTAAGTTTTCATGAATGATCGAAGTCACCAATTTATGCAACCTAGTTTCAACAAATCGCCTTGTAAAAAAAATGGAAAAGGAATTACTACCTTTGCTTCAAGCAATCCTCCCAGTACCAAAGCAACAGAAGCGAATTACCATCCTTTGTCTCGGAAAGATGATTGAGCGGCTGTTGGAAGAGACTCTTAAGTTTCCGATCAGGCAACAGGCTGAAAGAATCAAGCAATCCCGCCAACTCAAACACATGTGCACACATAAGGAATCAAAACAGCCGCCGCAGAGAGGGTATATCACAAACCTCAAGAACAAATCTCCCAGTGCATCAAAGCCCACGAATGCGAATCGCTTCCCCACTTTCGACGACACCAATGCTGCACCCACAAGCAACACCAAACATCAAAACTCCACGTCTCACCCGAAGCCCAACTAGCAAAAACTAATCTTTCAATAAACTCAAGCTGAAAAGTGATCACATTTTACCTATAAGCGCGTCTAGGGATCTCATATTCGCCACCGGATTCTCCTCCAGCAGAACCGAAAAGGCGGAAACTTTATCAGCGGCAGTCCCCACCCGCTGAGTGGTCAGCAGCATGTTCACATCCCCCTTCTTCCCCTCCGTCCTCTCATACTCCACCGCGTACTGTGCCATCAGCCGCTCAGCCAGCTCCCTCTTCCTCTCCACCACCGCCTTCCACTCCCCCAAATCCCGCCCCTCAGCCCTCCGCCCTGCCCCGATCACCTTCCCCTCCAACTCCGCCGCGAAGACGTACCACACGCCCAACCCGCTGACCCTCATCAGCGGCAGCCGCGGCGCATTCTTAAACTTGTCAAAGTTACGGCCTTTGGCGATCAGGTTCTCGGTCAGCTGGGTCAAAGCTCCCGCCTTTTCGCCCCCCGTTTCATTCCCAGCCTTCCTGGAATCGACCCTCTTCTCCGCCTTCCGTCTGCCGGCCCCACTTCGCTGCTTCTCGGATTTACTGCCTTTCATCGAACCAGTTTTGCGAAAATCAGAGTCGTTGAACCCCGAGCTGGGCGCGGTGGTGGCCAGTCCCAGCGACGAGGCGAACGAAGCTATGTCGGATTTCAGACTCTCTACGTCGGCCGACGCCGCTGACGTGTCCGACTTCTTCGATTTCGATTTCGCCATTATTGCCACCGTAGGAGCTCGCTCGAAATCTCTGAAGCGAAAAATCTCAATGACGAAGAAGCTCAGTAAGTCAGTAGGGTTTATGGTCCGAATACGAAACAGGCTAACCCGGACCCGAATTAAAATCAGGCCGATTTTAATGGGCCGCAAGTGCGAATATTCAAGGGGCAAAATTTGCAATTGGATCAAACCGGCCCTAATGAATACAGGGCCGAGATAAATGGGCCGAAGGGGGGGTCATGAGGCGAGGGGTAGTTTCGGAATTCGGACTTAGGGCGTTGTTTGGGGGACATCATATAAATTTGCCACGAAGCGATTTTTCAGAAACCCTAGCGAGCCGTAGACGAGGTGAAGAAGAAGCAGGGGAAAGGTTGATTTTGCATCGTCGTACTTCCCACCCAGGATCCGAAAATGGCGAGAGCGTTGAGTCAAAAGGAGCAGGATATCCAGATGATGCTTGCTGCTCAGGTGCATCTGGGTACCAAGAATTGCGATTTCCAGATGGAGCGGTACGTGTTCAAGCGCAGGACTGACGGTGAGTTTTGATGGGTTTCTTCATCTGGGCGTTACAGTTTCTGCTGTGTATTTCGATTGGCGTACACGAATTTTGAATTTCGCACACTGATACGCTGATTAGCTTATCTGGTTGAAAGTTAGGATTTTTATCTGTTTTGAAATGAATTGCATTCTAGGGCAGCAGTGGCTGAGAAATTGATGCGTTTCAGGTTCTGGGTTTTTCAATTTTTGTCAATTGTTGAGGTTTTCGTATTTGGTATTAGGCTATATGTAGCTTGAGCTCAAGGTGGCAGTGTAATCAGAGTAATTAGGGTTAATTATTGTTCAATTTAGTGTGTGTAACTTCTAATGAAGAAGTTAATTTTGAGGTTTTTATTGTGATGTTGTGCTCCCTTAGGTATCTATGTGATCAATCTTGGGAAGACATGGGACAAGCTGATGATGGCTGCAAGAGTCATCGTGGCCATTGAGAACCCCAAGGACATCATTGTCCAGTCAGCTAGGCCATACGGTCAGAGGGCGGTGTTGAAGTTCGCTCACTACACCGGAGCAAATGCCATTGCTGGAAGGCACACTCCCGGTACCTTTACTAACCAGCTGCAGACTTCGTTCAGCGAGCCCAGACTCCTTATCCTCACTGACCCAAGAACTGATCATCAGGTGAGAATCGTTGATTTCTTGTTGAGAAATTGCTGTTGACAGCGGTTGATTTGATGTGATGTGATGGTTTTGGGCAGCCTATTAAAGAGGCTGCGCTGGGGAACATTCCCACCATCGCTTTCTGTGACACTGACTCGCCGATGAGGTACGTTGACATTGGCATCCCCGCGAACAACAAGGGTAAGCACAGCATTGGGTGCTTGTTCTGGCTGCTGGCGAGGATGGTGTTGCAGATGCGAGGAACAATCTTACCTGGTCAGAAGTGGGATGTCATGGTATGTTTCATTAATTTATCAGATAAGTATGTTCTATCGGATTGGACAAATCTCATTTGTTTTGTTTTGGTTTTTTTTTTGTATAGGTGGATCTCTTCTTCTACAGGGAGCCTGAGGAGCCCAAGAAGGCGGAAGATGATGAAGTCGCTGCCATTGACTACCATGTTGCAGATTTCTCCACAGCTACTGGTGACTGGGCTGCTCCAGCTGACATTCCTTGGACAGAGGCTGCACCTGTTGCCAGTACGATCTCCTATATGGAGTGATACCAATTTTGATTGATGAAATTAATCTCCTCGTCAGTAACAATTTCTTCTTCTATGCCTCAGGTGCAGTCCCAGTGGTTGAAGGTGGATGGGATGCAGTACCAGCTCCAGTTGCTGCCGATGTCATACCCCCAGTTCCGGCCACCAACTGGGAATGAGTCCAAGATGTTAATGGAAACTCTAGCCTGCTCTTTTTTTCTTTTTTTACCAAGAACAAGCTCACTCTTCTATGTGCACTCTCTGAGATGTAGATGCTCTAGAAATTTTGAATTTATTTGGATGCAACACATATTCAACATCCGCTTTCCTCTCATTTTCCTTAAAAATTTCATGTAATTTCATCTTTAACAGAATCTAAGCTAGTGCGATCTCAGGCTTCGTGTACCTAAATCAAGCTTGTGTGTTTAAGGCTTAAATATCTTTACTCAATGATTGAAGCTGGGTTTGTTCGAGTTGTGGCTTAATTGTACAGCTCCAGGGCAGTCAAACCAGAAATGGAGACCTTTGGCGATGAAATTATTAATTTCAACGACGAACCTGCCCCTTTCTGGCATGCATTACACTGTGCTTCTTACTTCCAACCCCTTATGAAACACCAAACCGAGAAAAAGAAATACAACAGAGCCATACACCAACCCCTAAAGAAGAAGCTCCCAATATTTACAAACCAAAAGTTATACAGCTTCAAATCTCTAGCTACGCTGAGCTAACATGTTTTTCTACACCATTGCGGAACATTTTTACAAGTCGCAGGCAGTCTTTTTTCCCAGAAGAATACAGGAGCTCGCTCAGTCGCTGCGCTTCTTTCTATTTATTGGATCAAGAGAAACTCACACCCTTCGGATGTGCTGGTTAATTCAGGTTATGATTTGTGCCAAAACTGAATTTCTTTTTCCCCTTTTTTTTCTCTTTTTGTTCGGGTTAGAAAAATGGGACTCAATGGAACAGCGAGTCCCCATAAGTTACCCAGCGCACGAAGTTGTCAGAGAATTCAGAAAGATCGTCTCGGAGATGAGGACTGCTCGAAGTTATCTCAGCCTGGACGTGTTCCCCGCCCTGCAGCACAATTTCGACGAAAATTTATCCATATCTCATTTTCACCTCATTTCAACATTGACTAAAAGATTTACTCACAATTTTCAATCCCGAACCGGTTTCGCTGGAACCAGCCGTTGATTCCAGCTTGAGCCCGTTCGGAGCACTGTTGGAGGACATCGCAATTGCAGTGTTGATGAGGGTGGACCTAAAATTATGAATAGTATCATACTTTTTATATTTGAATTTTACGATAATAGAAAAAATATTTGAAGTCGTACAGGAAATTACCATGGAGATAATTCTCAACTAGTAATTCGAAGTAATTCAAAATAAAGAATGTAAGATGGATCAGATGGGAATGATGAGAAATAAATTACCTCTCATAAGCTTCCTCGTCGCATGAGTTTCCGGAAGACGACAGCCACTCCACGTCGAGAAAATTAGAGAAGTCGAGCGACTCACCATGCTCACTTGCTCGGAAATTATTAATTTCAAGGCTTTGCTCTTGCAGCGGATCCGGGAAGAGCTGCCTCCGAGACATTGACTGAGTATACCTACAACCGACTCGAAAAAGCGTCAGATTCGTACTGAATTTTACTTACCACGAAAATTGAAAATATCTACTGACGACTTGACTGACTAATGATAGCGATCTTTTCTGTGATTTGTAAACGAAGAGATTTTTGAAGTCTGATGCTGACCTGGAGCTGGATAACTCGCTTTCGCACGTCAAGATGTCGGGTGTGGACTCGGACATAGCCTTGTTGTTATCATCACCTCCCCCGTCAGGCGAAGGCTTGCCCTCGCTCAGTTCTTGTTTGATATTCATGGCCGGTATGGATTCGTTGTTTTCGGGCATGATATTTCCATCTGATAAAGATCTTTTGAGCATCGACCTACGATTCAAAACCAAAATCGGACCAGAAAAAAAAATTTTAAGGTGCGTGAAATACAGAACCAAAATAATAATAAAAATAAAAATAAAATGAGAGAAGTTCTTAGAAGTAATGACTCTACCTGGAATTTTCGTCAGTAAAATAAGGGATCCGGCACCCGACAAAGCAGTGCTGGTCCGAATCAAGTTCCCATAGTGCAGGCCGACCCTCTTGAGGCTGGAAGTGGCCTAAGAACCTGCTCATCAGAAGGTCGGAAAATATCAAGGATCACCTCGTAAAAAAACTATCTTTATCAATAAAAGTGAACTCTTACACGTTGATCGCATCTTGCTTTTCGGAATCCATATACGCGTTGCTGTAGTAGCGCTGGAGTGTTCTCAAGAACTCCTGGGACTGCGTCGCCGCTTTCCATTGACCTCTTCTTTCGGAAAATATCTGAGCACCACATTTCAAGATTAAATTTTAAAAATGTATGATCCTTAAAATAAATTATAATTTATTTATCAGAAAAATGTATCTAACTAGTAACCGCGTAAATGATAATTTAAGTGTGGCTGATCACCTTATTGTGTGCAGCGGAGCCGCCATATTGAAAAGCGAGCGTGTCGCCCATAGTCTCGAAGACTTTCATCAAGTCATCGGCCAACGCAGCGTCCAAGTCAACACCTGCGCTGTCCACAAGCCCTAAGGCGTGTAACTGCTGTCCAAGAGCCACGAGTCCATAAGCGTACTGGGCGACGTTTGTGCGGTCCAAGCAATCAATGCAATTCGTTCTCAAAATCCCGTTTTGAAAACTCTCCGGCTTCCAGTAGTTCCCTGTAGCCGCAACTTTATCATTGTTATCTTCTTCAATCTCGCAATTTCCGTGAGATAATATTCCATCCTTCCTCCTGTAACATTTTGTAATGTCAGCAAAATTACAATGTAACGAAGGAAAATATTTAGTTTTCTCGAAGAAAAATTCTTACTCGCTATCACAACCATTCACGGAAGTATCGGGCCATGACGTCTTCACCATTTTACAGTGAAAAATACCGGTCAAGTTCAACGCATACGACGCGACTCTACTTAGAAGAACCAAAACACTGGTTCCTTTGCTGCCGTAAAAAAATGAGGAAAGATATCCGTCAGATAAGTACATAAGCAAACCGATCGGAATCAAGTAATCGAGCTACGAAGTCGATGTGACTTACGTTCTAGAGTACTTGCTCAGATCCCAGTGAAGAAATCTCAAGCGATTTTCCTTCGAGAGGTCTCGGTTAATGAATTCAATAGCATTAGCGAATTCGGCACGCAGGATAGATTCTCGAGGCTTTTTCTCTCTCGTCTGCACCGAAAGTTCTCACACGTGAATTTTAAGGAAAAACATTTATTAGCAAAGAAAAAAGCCGGCGACTTGAATAAAACCCGGATATCTTCAAAAAAACGAATATCTTTAAAAGTGAGGAATAGCGCGTACCTTAATCAAATTTAATATGATTATTGGATTGCCGTATCTTCGAACTAAATTCTCAAAGTGGAGTTTAGTCGCCTCGTAATTAAGGTCCTTCCTCCATACTGCAAATACGCGAAAGAAACTGAGATCCAAATCTAAAAAAGAGAAATCATATTTGTGTTCGCTGATCAGTTATAATAGTAATGTGTGACTTGCGTATGATGTCGGGTTTCACTTTCAGCTTGGAAGTCTCTTGCGACCAAAAAAGAGGGATCGATCCGCGATTTTGCACCACGGAGGAGACTTGGACAGGGCGCCCATTTGGAGCGTCTTCGTACACGATTTGCTCTGTTTCAACGTCATTTGCAACTCTGCCTTTTTCATTCACACCCCGCTTCAAATATCTACAGAAGGTAAAATAAATAAATATGCGATGTTAAAAACGTTAAAATAAAGAAAGACAGAGTCTACGCGCAACTGTGTCAGAATCTAGCCGAGGTCAGTAACTAAGCAATCGTACCTGGTACCAGCGTAGTGACGAGATCGTCTGGCGACAAGAGTAAAGACAAAATTCTGTTCCAAAATTGAGAGTTTGACCTGGGGAAAAATATATGGTTAGTAAGAAAGCTTAACATCGACGCTCCAATTCCAGTAAATAAACAAGACATCATATCAAACTAAACGAGAATTTTAAATATACGAAAATGCACACAAATATTTCTCTGATCAAGCGAAAATGGAACTTGGCAAAAATAATAACTCAGATAAAAATTACAGACAATTTGCGGCCAGAGTTAAGTTACCTGTTTAAAGAAACCATATACTAACGGAACTGTCCATGCACATCCGGTGCTTTTCAACTGACCTCGAATTTCACGAGTCAGAAACTCATTCCAGACGAACATGGTTTCATAAATAAACTGGCCTGCTTCAATATCGCAAATATTCTTTTGAAGGCTGTGCATAATGTGGTACGAGTAGCTGAAGAAGAAGTCCTTTGTGAGATCCACCGAGCACAGGAGCTTCTTGTATCTATTCAGCAGCAGAGGAAGAGAAGCAAACGCACATTTAAAAATATATATATATATATATCAATTAGATACGAACATATCTACATGTAAATAAATAAATGTTAGCTTGATATCAATAAATGGTTAAAATAACGATGAAAAAAAAACAAAGGGATGGGAAAGGTATAGAAATCTCGCCGTGTAACCCGAAGGGTACCTTGCAATATCCAACAACTTAATTTAACACCACGACAGAAATGGAGATTACCCCGTCGAAACTGATCACGCATAATCGCCATATGGAACAACATCAACTGACGAAAAGCAAGCAATATAACAAACTATGGCACAAGCTAGAGGAGGAAAGGAGAAAATAGAACGGGGTAGAAATAAAAATAACGGATAATTAGTAGTAATTAATTCTCAGTCAACACGTAGCAGATGCTAACACTAGCGGGTGTACTTACAGTCAGTGGAAAAGAAGTCGCTCCACAAAACTGCGACTTCACATTCATAAGAAACTAAGTTTCAGTCAGCTCTATACATCTCACCAGACGTCACTCGTCTAAGTACAAAAAATGTAAAATTTTGTGTAATTTCTAAATGTTATTCGCTAGGACAAAAGACCTGTTCTCGTTCTTAGAAAGTTGCATTCTTGATCGCACGGATGAATTTGGGACCGGTATCATCTCGCTTTTCGCAACTGAGTATACTATATAGCCGCATATAGAACCTATCTTCTGCCTCTTTGTGATGAGCAGCATGTAGTACGGACCCAAGAACTTGACAAAACCTGTTACCCAAACCTAAGCGTTAAAATGGACTAAGTGATGGAGCAAGCGACGGTGGAACATGTTACAAGACATACCGACAATTCCATAACAAGCGGTGACGAATTTAAGTCCACCAGTTGACCTGTTACCCTCGTGTATCCGCCTGAGCACGTCGCAGCATTCGGGTTCTGAGTATGTAGCCGGATCTTCAACAATAATAAGGTCGTGAGGCTCTTGTCGGTTGACCTTCAACACTCTCCACACGGTCCTGCTTTTGTCTCTTCCAACCATGTAAAAGTTCTGGCCACGAAGAATAAGTGATAAAGTAAAAAATCAAGGCCGCATCATGCAATGAATCCGGTCAATCAACCGGGCTACATAAAGACTCGCTCTTTCAATGGATGAAGGCCAATGTAAAGCAATGCAACTCATTGAACATTTCAACTGAGTGGTTTAACAGCTAACAAGTGTGGTGGATAGCTCGAAGATGATGAGAAACCAAAAATGAAATCAGCGGAATTCAAAAGTCAAAACCAAAAACAAAACAGCCGCTAGAGAAAGATTAAGCTAAGCAACCTACCGACTGAGTCTCGTAAAGCCTGAATTTCTGCAGATACATGTTAGCAGGCTGGAGCTTATCCTGGATCCAAGCAGGCCGCTCAAACTCATCCCTCAAGCTCGCCCGCCCCAAATTCACAAACCCTAGAATCAACCCGGCACCTCCAGCTTCAGCACCCTTCACCTCAGTTCCTCAATCCAACATCACAACCTGAAAAACAACACAATTAGCAACGCGCCCAAACTCCAGATTCAGACACCACGCCAAAATCCAGCAGGAAAATAAAAATCAGAGCTTTAACACAATCAGCCAATCACATACACGAAGATTCAAAATTCAAGCAAACTAACAGCGACCCAGCTAAGCAAAAGACTCGATCAAGCAACAAAAATCGATGGCGGAGCAGAAGGTTCAAGAAAATGGAGGAAACGCTGCGATGCTCGGCGGCGAATGCATGCGAAGGAGGTGAATGCGGAGAGCGATCGAAGTGCGGCGGAAAGGGAGAAAGGGAAGCAGGGAAGAGGGGAAAGGCTCGAGCTTCGCTACCTTTTTGGATCTTCTGTGTGCTTGCTGGCTTGGCTTGGCTGGCTGGATGAAGAGAGAGAAAGTCGCCTGCAGATCGTGAGGAGCATGTCATGTCTACAGCCTCCACAGAATAATGAAATTGAAAAGAATTTTAGTCAAATTATTTATTATTATTTTTATTTTTCATTTAAATTTATTCCGTAAATTACACCAAAAATTGGGGGACGTTATTTTTTATATTTATGGCTTTATTTATCAAATTTCATATTGTATTTATTAAAATATATGAGTCTTAGAAATATTTTAATCTCTCAATTTTACTAAATAATATAAACTTTTTAATGACAATATAAGAGGACAATTGGAGTAAATATCTATGACTAAAATATTTAAATATGAAAAAATTAAATTGTGATGTAATAAAAATCTTCAGTAAATACTAAATTTTAAAATTGGTATAAATACTTAAGCAAGAATTTAAAAAAATAAACACTAATTGCATCTAAGTTTCAAATCTTTTTGTCTTTTATTCTATGGCATCGGCTTAACGAATGACGTCATGACTTGATATTTTCAATGTGACAATTATAAAATTTTTTGTCATTATTCAATAAAAATTCAAAAATTATTATGATTGCAATACTTATAGTTTGGAAATAAATTGTAAATCATTTACTGAAACGAAAAATGATATTAAATTTTGACATTTAAATATCCCATTTTAAAAATTTTAAAATAAATATGGCGAAATTAATTGATTAGATTATTTTCAAGCCTTTCTATGTAATTTCACTGTTGGTCGGATATTTTTCGTTATACTAGTATAGAGGTAAGAAAAGACAGGAGCATATACGTGTCGGCGTGTGAGTGGCCAGCTGGAAACAGCTGCAAGCGTTGTCGTGGCAGAAACGAGACGTTTCAATTTCAACTCTTTATCCCACGTGAAATGTGCGAATCCATCTCACTCATGCGACCCACTTTTCGCGACACGTGTCTCTCGTTTATTTCATTTTTTATTTAACTGAAACCAAAAATAACAAATCCTTTTCTAATTAATACCTACGTGTGCTTTATTATTAAATTAATTAACGAAATTGGACAAAGTCAGGTCTAATTAGCCTGTGTTATTAGTCATCCTTTTTAATATGTATATTTTTTTTTCTCTAAAAGGAGCTTAATAATGATTCTCCACTCATGTTTTTTAATACTTAACTAGGAAAGTTACACGTCGACCCGACGGGTTCGGTTCGGGAAAAATCAAAAATCAAATCAAATTATTAATCATCGGTTTTTTAAAATTTGAAATCGTAACCAAATCATTAACATTTCAAACAGGACCGAACCGATCCGTTTCAAACCGAACAATTTTTAACATTTCAAACCAAACCGAACCGAACCGACCCGTTTCAAACCGAACAATTTTTTAAAATTTCAAACCAAACCGAAACGACTGAATTTAAACCGAACCAAACCGACCGGTTTCAAACCGAACCGAACCAACCTGAACTAATTTCAAATCGAACCAAACCAACCGGAATCGAATCGAACCGACCGGGAGCTCGCGAGACGCTCCCAATCCTATTATGTTATATATAGATAATCTTTAAGTTAAACTCCTAAATTTATGTAAGTAATCTTAATTAATATTAATAGCATGTTTGAATGAGTAAAGGCACCCGTCGTTCCGACGGTTCGATTAAAAAAAATTAAAAATTGAACCAAATTATTAGTCATCCCTTTTTAAAATATAAAACTGTAAACCGAATGATTAAAGGCACCCGTCGTCCCGACGGTTCGGTTCGAGAAAAATTAAAAATTGAACCAAATTATTAGTCATCCCTTTTTAAATATATGAAACTGTAAACCGAACGATTTTTTAAAATTTGAAATCGAACCAAATCAAACCGAACCGAATCGGACCGGACCAAACCGGACCGGACCGACCGGTTCCGGAGCGTCGCGACAGAAATCCTATTCTGTTATATATATAGATAATCTTTAAGTTAAACTCCTAAATTTATGTAAGTAATCTTAATTAATATTAATAGCATGTTTGAATGAGTTTTTTTTATTTTGTTATTTATTTAGTTTAAAAAGTGATTTAGAGAGACAATTCAAGTTGCTAGATAAAAAAAAACGACATATTATCGAAACCAGCATTATTATCATAAGAGTCAAGTTCTAATCTTGAAAACATACTACATAAAAATAAGAGATAAAATCCAAAAGGGGTCATGAACTACAGCAACTTACATAATTGCGGCCAAAACTACCACAATTTCAAAAAAGGATGCGATGAAAAAAAAATTAGATTGATTTTCTAAAATAAAATTTATCATTACATTCATAAACTAATATTATTGTAAAACTTAGATTTGTGTGCAAAAATTACGTCATTTGGTTATCAAAATAAATTATATTATTTTACGCACATAAAGAAAACAACGTCTTTTGATAACCAAATAACGTAATTTTCACTCACAAATATAAGTCTTTTAATAATATTAGTTTTGAAATATAATTGTGAATTTTATTTTAGAAAATCAGACCTTTTTTTCATTGCACCATTTTTGAAAATCGTGATAATTCTGACAATAATTGGGTAATCGGGTAGTTGAGAGTCCGTTTTGAGTTTTTTCTCTAAAAATAATATTTTTAAAATGACAACAAAATATCATTGAAGTAAAATGGGATTAATTTTTTTAACAAAAATACTAGTAATTAAGAATGCTCGTAGAGAGCTAGACACTTAATTATTAAATTAAATATCTGATTATCTCATCTCGTTCTATTTTGATCACCGACCAATTCAAAAGATCTCAGCTCGATTTTCAACTTAGTACCAAACAATTTCTAATATAATATTACATACAAGGTAGAGTACCCGTCGAACCGACGGGTTTGGATCGGTCCGGTTGTAGAAAAATTAAAAATCGAATCAAATTATTAGTCATCGGTTTTTTAAAATTTGAAACCGAAAATTTAAAACCGAACCGATCCACTAACACTTAATACCGAACCGAACCAATTTGTTTCAAACCGAACCAAACAACCGGAACCGAACCAATCGATTTGAAATCAAACCGAACCAACCGAGACCGAACCGAACCGACCGGGAGCGTCGCGACGCTCCCAATCCTATTCTGTTATATATATAGAAATAAAAAACTGATTTGTCTTTTAAATTTGGTTAAAAGTTAAAGAAGCCAATATATTGCGACCATGTGAAAATAGACACGTAATTATTTAAATTTATTTTTTTTGTGCGGCCAATAACTGTACATTTTCTTAACCAAAATCCTTAGACTCTAAACCAACGCATACTGATTGCAATGATTTAATATGTGTCAAGTTTGTCAAACCGAGGTTTCTTATGTTTCCAAGCAATGATTGTAAAACCTAATTTGTGGGCGATGTCATTGGATTCTTCTTCATCTCCATCCGCAATCATTTTGTCATCAAAGTGTTTCACACATTATAATTACAGTATAAATTTTGATTATTGAAATGAATTTGTTTTTTTATTAATAAAGATAAGACAACCCCTTTCACTAGTTTAATACGAAAATTGAACAAATACAGAACTCTAATACCCACTTGAGGTGTGAAAATTTGACACAAACAAGCAACCAAGCTACACCTTTATTCCATCAATTAAGTGGTTTAATTAGTGGGAATCATATACTCACATCACCATCATCTGGGTATCTTTGAAAACTCTTATCAAAATTTCATTTCATGGACCTCAATCAAGAATATATGTGACCGTTTTCTCTCCATAAATATCATGTGACCTGACAAAATTTTTTTAAAGTTCTTACTGACATAAATGCTTCAAATTTTTAATGTAAGACAAATAAAACCACTCAAAACGAATGGCTCTTTTAAGTCTCCTGAATTTCTTCCCACCCAAATTTTTTTTTTAAGTTTTCAGGATTAAAAAAAAACTCCTCATACGTCATGCATAAATTTACGAATTCATTATTATATTGCAAAAACAGAAACATAAACATAAGCTTTAAAAGGAGAATAGTTGTCTTGTTACTAGCACATTAGATCTCGATGGTTGCTGACTTTTTTTTTTTAAAAAAAAAAAATAGCATTACAAAAAAAACTGTCTGAGGTTGTAAGGCCGGGTGATATTCATTGGGCCGGCCCAAATCAGCTGGGCCAGCTGGTAATTGGCTCGTTGAGTGGTGTGGCCTCCATCAAACCACACATACTCACTAGGGTTGCTGCACACTGCCGTCCCGTTTCTCCCGCAATCGATCGGTCCACAGCAGGCATCAGCTCCGTCCTTGAAACCTACATAATAACAATTTCAAACATCCTAAGTACCATCTCTGTAACCTTAAAGTGAGCAGGCTGCAGCAGCATTTGAATGCATCGACTGAACATGTCTAGTGACAGAAGCAAGTGAGTAGCCAAAGGTAGCTGGTTTACCGTATTTTGAAGGATTGGTGATCCGGTCGTAGAGAGCGTCATAGTAGTTGAAAATGGAGTACTTGAACCCCGGATTCTTTGCCGCCAATGCTGCGAGGACTCTGGACAAAGCGCGGTTGTGGAGGCGGGCTAGCTCGGAGAGCAAGGCGATGCAACCGGGGCCGGTGAAGCCATTCATGGCTTTCATGCCCGGGGCACAGCCGAGTGGCCCGGCGTTTTGGAACCCTATCTTCCTCCCTCCCATGTCATACACTTCCTATAAGCGGATCAACCAGAATGAAAATGGCGCTTAAAGACTGAATTTGATCTGGATCCAATGGATTCATTACTTGGAGTACTTGGGACAAGTTCCCGATGACTCTGGCAACGAATCCGCGCTTTTTAGGCTGAGTAGCGGCCTTGGAGTTGCTCAAGTAGAAATGGAAGTAGTCGTTGCCGCCCATGCTGAACAGGTAAACAGCGTCCGTCAGCAGTCTTCCAGTCGCAGCTGCGCCCATTTGCTGCTTCAATGTGTTCTCAGCCTCCCTGAAGTAACTCAGCTGCTCTCCAAGACTTATCTGCAGAGCACAAGTGCACAGAAATCGAGTCACAAAGGATTATGCTCACATAGATGATTTACTTCTTTCCATGTGGTGTGATATCTTAGCTGTGGTTAACTGTGAACTTTGTTCATTATTATCATCAGCTAAGATAACAGGGATCTTCGCGATCCAGCGAACTTTTCATATTGTTCGCAAAGTTTTGAAGTAAAGAAGCTAAATTTAAACAGTGAAGTTCATGCTTAACAAAGTTCATATTAAGTTGTTAACTGCAAACTCTGTTGAACATGAACTTGGTAGTTCAAATTTAGCTTTTGCTTCTTAATAACTGTGGTCCGCGAAGATCCCTATTATCTTAGTTGATGTCCGGGAAGATACACAAAAACTTCGCGAAGATCTCTATTATATCCCTATTATGTTAGTTGATGATAACATCCAAGTTCATGTTTAACAAAGTTTGCCGTTAATAACCACAAAAATATGTCCTATCTTCATGTGTTTGTTAAGTACGAAAAGAGTAAATGGGAAATAAAACAAATCGTACATGCAGAACTGATTATGAAAAAAAAAGGCTCAAGTTGAAGAGAAAAAAAATCCAGATTAATGTACGATATATACCATTCCATGGTGAGTTTCGCTCAAAACACCAGCTCCAGCCGAAGCGAAATTCGCCCCATTTCGCAAATCTTTTGCTCCAGGTTGCAGATACGGTAGAAGAATCGGTAGCCTAGCGAATTGAGCTGTAAACACAGACGATCAAAACGGAACAAAGAAGATGCTACTTTCAAAATCAATTGGCGTTAAAGCAGAGGATACACTCAAAATCAATTGGCGAAGATGCTTTATTGGGCGACTTAAGCCACTCACCTTTAGTTAATCTCGATAAATGTATCAGTCGCGAGCATGTGTTCTAAAAATTCGACGAAAATTGCTCTTGTATCAGATTAGTTTTATTTACCCTCAAAATCAATTAAGTTTGAGTGTAGATCTGCATTAAAATCCGTCTATTCGTGTAGAGATTCTACCAACCATTATACAATTAAGGGGACATACCCACAAAATCAGGGACAATACGACCGTCGGAGAGGCGTCCGGTGGGGCGTTTGAAGTAGGTCTCACCATAAGGCCAAGTGGATGCTTCAAGCTCAGAGCTGCTTCTGCTGCTGCGGTTCAAGTACTGGTTATTACCTGCATCGAACAGAGAGTCACCAAACACAAACAGCGCCTTCTTCATCTTCGCTGCCACAAACAGATCTTCATCAGCTAGCAACGCTACCGCTGCAAACAAGCACGTCAAGGAGAACCACCCGGCAGCTATTTCCATGGCGAACTTGAGCTGATGGTGCTGATGAGTATGTAAACATGGTACATATGAGTGTGAATGATGATAAATATGCACGCCTCGAGCTGACTTATTTGTCAACCATCAGTTTAGTAATAGTGGGTGTTGTGTAACAATTCTATTTTCGGGCTTAAATCCTAATGATACTGTATTTAGTGCGGGAATACTATTGATTTTTTAAAAAAAATAAAAGACAAAAATATAAAATGAAATATATACTCTCTCCAATTTAAAAATTATAGTTATAACTATTTAATTTTAAAATTTATGTATATTTACATTTGTGGGGGGTTTTTGTTTTATTTTGTAATTCTAAATCAACTCCATACATCACTTTATTCAATTTTATTTGCACCAAATCCTTATGGATTTGAGACCCCAACGAATTTTGTTCAAATGATATTTCTCATTCACATTTATGATATTTTTTGTTTATCCAAAATTTGTTTATGTTAAAAAAATTCTTTTTATTTTAAAATTTTCTAATTTTAACTAGATGAAATTATAACTTCATGAAAATTGGATCTCTTATTAATAAAAAAATATGAACGAAAAAAAATTTTATTCAGATAATAAAATAAATTAAAATAACCTCATGGGCCTTCTCTAAATGATATAATTCTCATCTAATATCATGATTTTGTAATCTTGATTTTCGTTAATAATAAGTGTATGGAAATTAACAATTAATCATAAATTACAATGTGTAAAAAAAAATTTGTAATTATTTTTATATTTGCTTAAACAGTTGTCAACCACTAATTAAATATCAAAACTTTAATTACCCTCTTATGACATAGCATGGCTTCTTGTGATTAGATTTTTTTTTTACTTTTACTTTTTATTTTTTGAAACATTTTTCATTTAGTAAATGAAAAATTAAAATCTCATGCCTTCTCTAAATTATAATTCTCATTACATTTATGATCTTCTTAAAAAAAATGTGCATGAAAAATGTCTTTTTTTAGTTTCTCTTTAATTTTTTTGAAATATTTTTTATTTAGTAGAATTAGTACAAAATGGAGTTTGAGTGCAAATAAAATTATATAAAATGATTTATAGTGCTGATTAAAAATTATAAAGTTACACAGAAGCTCCCCAAATCTAATTGACCAAGAATTTTGAAATTTAATGGTTATGACCGTAATTTTTAAATTGGCTATAATATATACCCCATTTTGTACTTTTCCATGAATGAATGATATTCAGTTGATTGGGGAGGACAGTAGGGCACATGCCCTTACAAGTCAGCATTTCATATATATTAATTACCATCCTTTAAATTTTGTATAATAATAAATTATATTAAAATTTTATATAGGGAAAAAATTTAAAACTGGTCTTCGACTATTTTTTGTCAATTACGATGTGAACTCTCAAATTGTAAAAAAGAATGTGATTAAAAAAATCAGACTAATTTATGATGTTTCTTAAGATCAATTGGTTTGATCCATGAAATACAACACTAATCATGTTAAATTTGTTGAGAATTATAGTTGATTATGGCTTGTTTATGTGAACGAAATGATACCATTTAATTTCATGAGCAAATGACGTAGTTTTATCGCACAAGTCTGTTTATTATAATAATATTAGTTTACAAGTGTAACTGTAAAATTTATATTATAAAACCAATCCAAATTTTGTTTTCTTGTATTTTTTTAAAATTTCAGATAGTTCGAAGCGTAATTCAGAATAATAGTTTGAGGTCTCTATTGGATTTTTTATTTTATATATTAATTACAACGCTTCTAACTTTTTTCAAAAAAATTATTAAATATATATTACAACGCACACATCCGACTATCAGAGAATTCGAACTCTGATTATATAGATTCCGACTCTCAAGTGTGATAACTGATATTTTCACAAACCGTTTCGTATAGATGAAATGATTATGTGTTAGAAAACTCTGAATCTTCTCCCACATTGAAATGAAGCGCTTCAAACTTTAACACAAAATTTATTACAATTTAATGAGATGCCCTAATATTTTACAATTTTTTACACTTTACGGCTTCCAATCCCCCAATCACTTGTACATAGGGCTTGGTTGATTAACCACTATATCTCTGCATTTTTTGATATACTTCTATGCAATTCAAAACAAATTCCAAATTACCGCAAAACCCAAAAGTTTAATTTCTACAAGTGTGTATAAGTAACGCAATTGCAAAATGCATTAAATGAAAAACAAGTACAAAATTAACATGTGAATTTCACACACTTACCCAAACTTACTGAGGAAAAATAGACTGGGTAGTTGGTACAACTATTATTTCCCATGTGTTTGAGGTATAGTAGAGCTTCGTTAGCATGTAATTACAATCAATTAATTATATTGTTAGTGTAATTACAATATTTATATGCGCAAAATACACTTAATGTAAATAGTGGCTTTTGAGCACAATTAAACATTTTTTAAATTTTTGCTCAAAGGACTACAATCCTTTAAAAATGATAAGTTCATCAGGATTTTTTTAAGACATTCTCATTGACTAAATTTGAAAAGTAGATTTGTGTGATGTGACATGAAATTTGTGTCATGTTGCATCATTATTTTTATAAATTTTCTTTATAAACTTTTCACTCACTGGATAAACATTTCATATAACTTTGTACATGGGGCTTACCGGTGGCAGTTTTAGAATTTTTTTTAGAGGATAAACGTATATAATCAAAATTTTTGATTGAATTCAGAAGGGACAAAATTAAAATTTTAGTTGAAATTATGCATATAAATTTTTTTTGTACATATTTTTTTTATCACGAGTAGAGGTATTTTATGTGGAATTCTAGGAGCTGCTGCCTCTATTGCCTCCTAATGGAACCGTTATGGGCTTACGTGTCATATTACACTTTTTATACTCTTTATATTAAAATAAAAAACTTTACATACACGATTTTTTTAAAATAAATTACAACAAATATAAAATATAAAAATACTTAAAGTATAACTTTAGACGACGCTTATAATTTGAAAGCAAAGTCTAAAATCCAGCCCAATTCATATAAAAATATTAAATATATAAATGACATTTTAAAGTTATAAACGTCGTCTAAAGTATTACTACTAAAATAAGACGACGCTTATAACACTAAAACATCATTGTCTTCCATAAAACACATCATACAGATAAAACGATGATATATAAGAAACACATAAACTCTATTTTACATTGAGATGAAGACCTTCTCCACAAACCTTTAATATGGTGATGCCTTATACCAACTTTAAACTTTATCAGCTCTTACTCATTTTTTTTAACAAATTTGTGAGACATTATATTCATACCAATTACAAATTTTAATCTATTAGATTAATATAAGAGAAAAATACTAATTTTAAATAAAAATGAATTGGTTTTTCAATTTCTCACTTTTTATATTAGTTTTACTCATTTTCTTTAAAGATGTGCATGCATGGAAATCGCAAACAATTTCTTTTAACGCTATAATTAATCATTATTCCTATTAGAGAATGAAAATAAATACTAACTAACATCAATTTAATCTATCCACATGCTATGTCCGCTACTAAAAGATAACTGACATTTGGTGAAATGTCGTGATCATGAACTAAATATACTCTTTAAGTTACATGTGGTCCAAATATTTAATAATGTTGAAAATCCAATTTAATGGAAACAATTTGAAACCACTCTTCACAATTAAAGGATATAAATGCAATATCAATCTAGCATAAAATTACTCAATACATTATAAAAATACATCATTCAATACAATTTCAAACCATCATTCACAATTAAAAAATATATTAGATGCGTTCTTGTAAAATTGAGTCAACAATAAGTATGTATATTTTAATTCACTCGAGCAAATTTAAAGGATTATTGATAGAGGACGGAAGGAATACATGCATTTGGAATACAGAATAGTAGAACTTTAAGCGAGTCGATGTTTTTGAAAACGACTCACAAACAAGCTCGATCAAAGTTAGTTCGTTAATAAACTAGTCGAACATGATCAAGAGGGTGTTCAGCTCGTTTATGTTCACGAAAAAGTTCGATAAGAACCTGGATAAGAACCTTGATTAGAAGCTCGATAACTCTACTAAAAAATTATAGAAATTACTCACTTAGGTTTGAATCTAACTCAAATTTGAACATGTCACTCTAATTTAATAAGAGTTAAGAGCCAACATAGTGTTGACCTAGTGGCTAAAGATGTTGTCTAACATAGAGTCTGACGCCACTATCAAAATGGAAGGAGTGTGCGGCTCCTGAATGCAAATGTAACAGAGGTAACATGTGTATTATTTGAAATCGTTTATGGGCTCGGTAAATAAACGAGTCAAACATGAACAATGAGGTATTCGGCTCATTCATGAGCTTGATTTAAACTCATTTACAATTCAAGTGAAGCTCGTTTATGAACTCAAATAGAATTATTTTTGTATAATAAGTTATTGGCCAATAAAGTGAGATTATTTAACAAATAGCTCGTTTGTTATATATATTAACCTTTATATTGGATCAATTCAAATGCTCAAGTAAAGTTCGAGTTGGGCTCGAACTTGTTAAAGTTAAACGAGTCGAAATTAAACATGTATTTTAAAAGTTTATTAGGACTCGATTCGAACTCGAACTAGTAAAATCTGTAATGAACGAACTTGAATACTGTAATAGTGAGCTCATATGAGATGGGATGTATTCCACTTCTCTTTAAAGGGCCTTTAAGTTGTGCCAATCTGGTCCATCCAACTCTTGTCCTTGTCCTTCGCGCATTTATACATAGTTATAGATAGACATAAAAGCTCCGAAAATATCTGTTGTCGCCTTCTTAACATTATTATTGATTTTTACCTACCATGGCTCCAGAGCATGACATTTCCAAATGTACATGTGTATATCTGATGAGTATTCGAAATCTGGTGCCACCCCCCAAAAAAAACAAACAAAAACTTAATATATTATATTAAGTGAAATCCACTCGTAATCATCGTGATTAAACTAAGCAACGCCTTCGATTAGCAAAGCTCATCTAATCAAATCTAATCCACTGATTGATGACTCAAATCCAACTAAGAATATCACGATCAGAAGCAGCTGGATTTGTCCGATCCCGTTGTAGATAAAGAGGTCTGTCTTTTCCCCTCAAATTCGAACCGTTTTATTATACCATTTCTCTAGAAGAAAATGGCTCCGTTTCTCTGTAAATGGACCGGCTCTCGTCGTCCATGTCGCAGATCTCTCAGTATTGACAGTGTTTCGCATCTTCCAGCATTGTATTGGCCAGTCCTATGTTGTCCAAAGGCTCGCCTTGTCGCGGTCTGTCTCGTACGAGATTGTCTCAGTTCCTCCTCCTCGTCGAAGCTGATCTGTTTGCTCCTGCACTCCTCGCTACAATACCCTTGGTCACCTCTGCAATTGCAAAAACAAAATTAGAAAAAACTTTTATTATTATTATTTTTTTACAAAAATCAAATCTTGTAAAATGTTGTTGTGGGTCGGAATTTATGTAACTCACTTGTACATGAAGATGTCATGTTCGGGTTGGAGCTGTTTGTGGCAAAGGTGACAGGATTTGAGGAAACAAGAATCTACGATTTCATCAGTCTTGGGTGGTTCGAGGAGGCTTTCGGTGATCATGGTCTGGCTCAGCCTGATCACCGGCCTGACAATCAACAGATTCGGTTCAACGATCAAATCCACACCACCACCGTCTTGCGGCAAGTGATTCAAATTTCCACCACCGCTTTCCCCCAACAAGATGCTCAATCCAACCGCCATCGCACCAGCAAAGAATTAATCGGGCTAGGGATAAGCTGATCTGGGCGTGCTCCAATGGAGCTTTGGCTTAATTTTCAAGCAGAGAATGAAGAATCTGAGAATTGAACAAGTGAGAGAGTAGGAAAAATATATCTGGAGGGTAGAGAAGTTCCATTGATTGGGTGGTTGGAGGGTTTAAATAAGTGGATAGGTTAGGTCCACTGCCCCGTTCCCCGCACCGGATCAATGAAACTGAAACTGAATTAAAATAAATTATCTTATATATTTAACTCAAGAATGTTAATTTTATTGAAAAGAAATTAAAATTTTTTTATGAAACATTAAAAGAGCTAATTTGAGTTGAATTAGATTGCAAAGATTTCATCACTGTTTTGACTATAAAAAAAATCTCATTGGAGCTGTTATATAAATTTGATATATTAAATTGAACTGAAAAAATATTCCTCACTTCAAATGATGAAAAGGACCTGAAATAATAATAAGAAGAATAATGTGAGAGGCCCACCCATTTATTTATTTAATCAGTGGGTTCAAAACTATGAGCCATAAAAGGACACGAAAAACGTGGAAATTGTGAAAATGATTGATCGAAACCGGCCATCATGCACTGTCTACTGTGAACAATAATGCCACATTCAAATAGAGTGTACAAAACTCGGCCCCGACCACCGGAACCAGACAGGAAAGAGTAGATCGAATCGGATGTCCGGTCC